>JAMAJS010000002.1:0-493706 GCA_023628935.1 Zygoascus sp. PK3305
AGATCCACCAGTGCTGGAAGGAGAAGAGGCACCAGTGCTAGAAGCACCACCGTTGTTAGATCCACCAGTGCTGGAAGAAGCACCACCGTTGTTAGATCCACCAGTGCTAGAAGCACCACCGTTGTTAGATCCACCAGTGCTGGAAGAGGCACCACCGTTGTTGGAGCCACCAGTGCTGGAAGGAGAAGAGGCACCAGTGCTAGAAGCACCTCCATTGCTCGAGCTGGCAGTGGAGCTTGCACTAGAAGAGTAGCTTATAGGGGTGAGAGTGGCAGGGTTGGCGGGAAGAGTAACCGTGTATCCCGAAACAACGGTGATGTACTGGGTGTACGTTGTACCAGAAACAATCGTCACATACTGGGTCACTGGCCCAGAGGGAGAAGATGTGATGATCGGCTTAGGAGTGGCAGTAGAAGATGAAGAAGAAGATGCAGAAGAAGATGTGGATGACGATGAGACAGCAGCAGATGAGCACATAGAAAGGATAGGATTGTACTGGGTGAAACCGCAAAGCTGGTCCTTGCAACGAAGATCAATATTAGCATAGTGCACGGTCAAATCATCAGGCCACCAGTCATTACAAGCCAAACAGAGCTGCCAGTCATTTTCCAAGGCCAGGTTACAAAGTCCAACGTGATCATAGGTGTGGTCAGCTCGAGTTTGAATACTCTTGCAGACAGCTCGGCAGTCCATAGGGCTGTTTTTATTAAATGGCGTACAGTCCTTCTCAGTCTCTCCACAGTAAGCAACTTTGGGAATACCAGGGTTGCCATTGCCGCAAATTCTGTATTCGGCTGTGAGCACATCTGCTTGTCCACGAATAGCTATATCATCAGGATACCAGAGATTACAGGCCATACACAATGCCCAATCCACTGAATTGGCCAGGTTACACTTAGCAGTCAAATCTCCATGCACAGCATTTCTGCCAGCCCAAATATTAGCACAGACATTATTACACTGAACAGTATTTCTCTTGTCGAAACACTTCTCTCCAGTATAATAAGGAAAGTACGGGATGGAACCCGAAGAATAAGTGGCTAACGCTGGCGCAGCCAGGACACCAGCTATAACAATGTCAATGTAGTTCACCATAGCACTACTGACAATTAAGCCTGAGTTGATAGAGATAAGAAACTCGCGAATTCAATTATTTATATATAACTGAGAACTGCTGAATAGAGAGCGTGATTTCTGTTCAAAGCGATGATCTCTATCTTACATGCATACATTGGCGCCAATTTAATTAGTGAGCAAATAAAGCTGAAATAGAAGGTAGATAGTTGTCTCATGTTCACATAATGAAATGGTACCGTGTATCTGATAGCCATAGACTTGCTCCTTTTGTAGTGTATGAACCATGCATTACATGTAGTCTCTTCTTCTCTTTTGGCTCGGCGTTAGATGCAGATCTATTCCATCTACTCAGAAATCTAGTGCGGCTCAACCTTCTAGCTAGATCTGAAAGGTGGAGTGTTGCCAGTCCCCGTATTTTTTCTCGCCCTGCCACTGTACACTAATTTACCTACAGCTGGACTATATAGCTGAAAATGGGATTCAGCAGTTATACTTGTCAGAAAGTAACCTCAATCAGTGATCAGCTATATGTGATGAACAAACTTCTGACCTAGAGAGACGGGAATACCTTGATTAAGCAGCAGTGGTAGAAGATCTCGACAAATAGTTGTGTACGTTAAATGTTTGGTAGATCCAAAATTCAATGGTATTTAAATTTTCAATGCCTGGACTAGTTGGTGCTAGTGGAACTAAACCTGGTGGGTCTTCCGAAATGGACACAGCTTGTTCCAGCCCATCAACTGAAACAACCGTGTTTTTTTGAGAAAACAGTCACATAGCTGCAAAGTTCCTATAGTGCGCATCATTGGCGGTTCATAGCTTTGAACTCATACCTGATACACGCGCAGTTGGCGTGAGCGACCATTGGAAGCGCAACCACAGCATTTGATCACTCTTCGAAGCTCGACGCCTGAAAGACGCACAAAAACTTGGAATCACAATATGATAAACTGCCCCTGATATACGCCAAATTAGGAAATTTGTACTACACATTTCTCGAAGTGGTCGGTACCTGGACCACATCGATAGTTTCCACTAGCTGCCACGTCGTACGGCTGAATTAGCTATGTGGCAATATATCATCACGGACTGCAGAGCCGCTAGCCTTTTCTGACTTCGTGCTTCCAGAACAAAACTTTGAAGTCCCTGATTCTTAGGAGAGGAAGAATCATTGGCAGACTAGCGGCCCTGATTCTAATGAAAAGAAGAATAATTGGCAGAATAGCTTACCCCTTACTATCACATTAGAGCCAACATTAGAGCCATCACATTAAAAGGCACTTTTATCAAGTAAAGAAGGAGGTCGCACTTTGTTTGACAATAAAAGATGAAATTAATCATCATTTTCCAATATTATGTACATTACCACGGGTCAGCAACGTTGCCAGCTAACCAACTACAGTAGCCGTAATATTCTATATAATGACGACAGCTGCAAATAGAACTACAATATGACCGAAGCTAGCCCTTGCACCATATTTTCCAGAATTATCAACTGGTATTCCTGAGGGGGTAATTGTAGGGGCATTTTCTTCAACAGTCTGGCTAATTACCATTTCACTCAAAGATGATCTCACAGACGTCGAGCCCTCACCTGCTTCGACAGGCTCAAATAGGCTACTTGTAGCGGAAATAGCCAAGGTACCTGTTATACTAGCCTGTTTACAGCGTAGTTAGAAAATGCGGAGTACGCATTTGTCGCTCTGCTTTCCGATGGGGCATAGTACTTGCTGCCTGTCGAACCCACAGAGGAGGAGCAGTAGACATTTTTTGTATAGTATTCCAAGTCAGTGATAAAGGGACTCGAGCTCTTTAGTTCTCTTGTTAAGCTGTGAAACTACAGTCTTGTACAGTGCTGGCAAATCGTGTCTGTCCCAGTGACAATAACCGTGCCTGCCTTTGCAGATTTTGAGCATTCAGGATAGTACGTGCTTGTGTTAGCGGCAAGAAAGGTTATAGCATTCTTAGAATGTCCTGGAGAACTATTGGTAGGATGCACAAATGAATTAACAGGGTCGTTAGAGACTGAGGCTTCAATCACCGATTGTTCCGTTGAGTTCTTTGCAGTAGCCGTTGAATAGCTGTTGCTGACATAGAGTGCATCAGATGAAGACGAGAGATTTGTGAAATCGGCAACAAAGCCAATGGAATTTAGAGAACTTGGAGCGGTTATAGCACCACGGCTCACAGAAGAAGATCTAGAAATAGCGGGACTCAAAACCCCAGTGCTAACAGCAACAGTGGTCACGGTAGAAGAACTGACAGGAGTAAAACCAACACTACCAGAAGTAGGACTAACGGTAAGAGAGCTAACAGGAGTAGAACCAACGACAGCAGAACTGACTGCCATGTACACCACAGTACTAGAATTTACCCCTAAGCTGCCTGCAACAACACTGGAGATGGAGCCCGATAAAGATCGGACTGTGGTATTTGCTGGGATACTCGAAGCTCTAGCGGACGAAAGGTTTATAGCATTGGAAGTAGGTAGGATGGTCGATTTCCTGGAAGATGAAACTTCGCAAAGAATGTAACCGTCCGGAATTCCACCACATGATGCCACTTCTTCAGATAGAAATTGGACGGTAGCTCCCCAAGAATTCGGATAGTAAGAGCCACAATAAATGCAATAATAATTATCTGCGGTTGTCAAAAGGCTGCAGTAGCAGTCGTCCCGACGTTCCATTCCAGTAGTACTGCAAGAGTCAAGAATTTGGTTGCAGATCGTGTTACAAGCGTCATTTGTCAGGACATCCTGCGCAGGAACACATCCTACAGATGCTTCGACTTCGGCGGGTGTACTGGGAAGAGGTTCCAGCGCTGCCAGTGACAGATCAACACAACTAAACACAACCTTGATTAGTAGCAAATATCCTCTCATAGGAAATGACTATTTTCTGTCTCAAGAAGCAGGAAATGACTATTTTCTGTCTCAAGAAGCAGGAAATATAGCCCGTTTATATATGCTGAAGGGCCATTTCATTTCCTGCTAAGCTTGAAGTTTCTTTTGAGCTCGGTTTGTTTGCTGCCGCGAAAGGAACGGTGCCGCACCAAGATCACGAAGATCTTCACAGTGCTCTTGGGAAGAACAGATAGAACAACAGGCCCCTCGGTAGAGCAAAACAACACAAATTACTTTCCACGTGCAATATACAAATCTGACAAACGAATTCATCAGACTTTTAGAAGCTATTGACCGTTTGACTGAGATTATGTGTTACAACAATATAGAGCTTTGAGACACTTTAAGCTTGAAAAAGAAAAGTGTGCTTTTATTGGTAATTTGTGAACCCAAACGAGCCGGGTACAAGAAAAAGTTCACAAAATGTTAATCTGAGGCGGGGCCTGGCCCGTCTGCTGCACGGGCTTATCCAGAGATATATGCAGCATAATTTCCGTTAGTCTAAACACAGTTTGCCACTCCGATAGAAGGTGCATTACAATGTAGCCGCATGTTTATTGGAAACCTCGAAACAGCCACAATGTTGACAGTGAGAAAAGTGCGAGACCTCTGTTTTGCTAGCCTTACCAGTGAACAGAAGCAACATCTCCGCCTCCAATGCGATACGTGGGACTACCATCCAAAATTCATCTTATACGTGATTAGATTCTGTTATGGAATATGAACGACTACAGCTATTTCACATAAATTCCATTTTATTTATTTCATTTTGCTCAAGTCGGTGGTTAAACATTAGATTGTTAGTTTTCATTAACGTTCTTTTCGTGCTCGCAAGTTCTCCAGTATGGGATTTTCGTATTTCTTACTGAGTTGGGCCGAGCTCACAGAACCCTGCCCGAGAAGGGTTTTTGGGGTTCGGTACTAGGCTTGCACAATGATTTAAAACAATCTTTCGTTGGGTCGTATATCTGGTTGAAGCTAAAGATAACAGGCTAGCTAGAGAGGAGCCCAAACTTCATATAATGGAATGTGGCTGTTAATTTCCGCGACAACTTGCTGAAAGTATCCGGCTATGTTAACTCCTGCTATCGACCAGTTTGTTGCTATGCACGGCTCTGCATAGGCGTGCAGGCGCTGCAGAAATCCGACTATTGTTTATTTTCGTCTAGCCCACTTTGACGGGAGCATGCAGAACTTTATTTAGAAGGTCTTGCTCTGGCCGAGATAGCGATAATTTTGACAGGCCAACCTTTGATACAACTCTTTTACTTTGTCTTTCTGTTAGAATTGCTGACTCTTCGTGAGGAGGAAATCTTGTGCATAACTAACTTTCTTTTTTCTGGATTTATCTTCCCAATTAGCAAATAGCTCGGATCTGCTCGAGCTGACAAGAGCCAACTCTAGCAGGAACTCTTCCAGATAGGAGGAATTTGCGGCAGAAATCACATGTTCCTTCAGCCTATCAGAAATACAACTCAAAATGTATCCCGTCTATCTTTGGGGTATGGAGTAGCAAATTATGCTCATCAATCACTTCTGTAATCCAACGGTAAAGCTGGAAGGGAAGTGAGTGCCATTAGTAAGCTACTCTTGAAACTTATGAGACATTATGGCAAAGTAATCCACAGCCAAATTTCAGTCTCTAATAGTGTTATGCTATACCGCATCTAATAGAAATAGTGGCTTCGACTTTCTATTCTGCGGGCTTGATTCGGTGAGCTATAATACGTCTGAAGTCTGTCTCCAGAGTAGCGAAGCTACTACACTTTCTTAAGTGTCAGATAGACTGAATAATAGGGGAAAAAAATAGGACGAGGATGGTCGTGAAATAGCCTCAACAATTCGATCTAGGCTGCATGGAAGGTCCACAACCATTTCATGGATGGCTGAAGCACTTCTTTTGGGGTCTATTGTTTTTCTTGAGCAGTAGTTTTAAAAAAACTTTTTTGATGGCTATTTAAATTGTACACAAAAGGGACAACAATGGAGAGAAAATCTCAACCTTATTCAGGCTCAGGTTACCTAGGAGTTGTGATAACTCTTCCAGATGCGACTTTCAATGAGATCTAGATGAGCATCGTTTCAGTAATTGGATATCGCACAGCAGATATAGCTAGAACAAGCGAAAATCCACTTAGTGAACACCAAAGCCCTTATTCAAACAAAATTTATTTTTGTGACAAGCAACGAGCTTTGCATGGATTTCACCCGCAAATATCACTCGCTATTCCAAATTTAATTAACACAAGGCAAGGCCATTTAGCAATTAGCCAAACCAGCTGGTGCTACTTTACAATGCAATAACTGCTGCAAACAAAACGACAACGTAGCAAAGGCTCACTCTGACAACATAATGTCCAGAATTTTTCACTGCTGCATCAGTGGGTGCATCAGTGGGGGGGATTGCAGCTGACGGTCTTCCATATTCAATGGACGGATTACTTAGACTTTCCCCAGCATACGGTGCATGTGACTCCAGTACTCCACTTCCGACGGGCGATGCATGAGCGTCTGGAGTAACAGAACCTGTTAATATTACTGATTCTGATACACCACTAACTGAGGATGTTGGCAATCCTGGATAGACAGTGTCAGCTTCACCTTCAGGCACCAAAACGATTTCACTTCCTTTTGTGTAGTATTCGACTGATGAAGAGCATCCAGTTGTTTTGGTGTAGTACGCAGAATCAGTAATGTATATACCAAGGCTCTCTAGCTGCGCCCAAGTGCTGTGATGCCACCCTGCACAATGCGGGCAAATTGTAGTAGTTTTCGGCACGACAAAAGTATTTATCTCACTTTCATCAGGAGGTGATATGCACTCAGAACACAATGTCTTTGTATTAAGCACGACCACAGTGTCAACAGCTTCCAATGAACCTGATAATAAGGCGGTGCTTGTAAGCTTGGCAGGCGTTGATAACAAGGTAGAACTGTTAACACTAGAAGCCAGAGAGTTTACCACAGGACTAGAGGCAGTGTCGACAGTAAGGCTCACTTTAGCAGAGCTCAGAAGGTTGGTCGCAGAACTTGGGCTGACGGCCACTGTAG
The DNA here is from genome assembly GCA_023628935.1 of Zygoascus sp. PK3305. NCBI lineage: Eukaryota > Fungi > Ascomycota > Dipodascomycetes > Dipodascales > Trichomonascaceae > Zygoascus > Zygoascus sp. PK3305. The sequence continues at coordinate 7,031 of JAMAJS010000002.1, forward strand.
AGCCGAAAATAGTAGAACTCACAGTAGTTGAATTTACACCACTAGGAGCGAAAGTGAACGAGCTGGTTGAAGACGTTGTTGTGCTAGTTTTCGACGATGCTATCGAGGATGTTCCTGGATAGGAGCTAGTCTCTGAAGAGCTGAGACTAGCAGTGCTGGGTGTGGAACTTAGGGGGATAACGGAAGAAGAGACAATAGAGGAAAATGGTACCGAAGAAGAAACGATAGAGGAAGATGGTTCCGCAGAAGAGCTAGCAGAAGATGAGAAAATAGAGGATGATGATGTAGAAGACTGTGAAGAAGCTGTCGCTGAAGGAACTGTAGACTGGGATGGTAGCACCGAGGAAGAAGATGCAGCACACAGGTCATAGTTTGTGGGGAACCCACAATCATCATTTATCCTGTCAATTATAGTTTGTGAGTAGTAGTCAAATCCGTTATTGTAGCAATAGATACAGTAGTACAGCTCTGGAGTATGGTCCAGAGAACAGAGACAACTTTCAGCACGTTTTCGACCCTGACCGCCTGTACCACCACCAAAAGAGCATTGAGATGTTACGACGCCGCAATAAGTAGAACATGTATCAGAATCTAGGAGACTGGGAGCACATCCATAGTAGGCCAAAACATCACTATATGTAGCTAGTTCAACCGACTGAGTTAGACCAAAAAGGCTAAGGAGAAGAAGCCCGCTTAATGGAAAAAATAGTTTCATTACTCAGGACACACTTTATCTTTTTAGATATCTAGGGATGGGGTCCAGAAGGATTTATATCATGGCAGCATAGCAGAATATATTTTTCTTTTTCTGCGGTATCGTCTTTTCTTTTTGAACAGGGCCTTTCTTTTGAATAATCATTCCAACAGCAACCTAATGACCCTGTTCTGCGGATAAGAATAACAAGTTCGAGGAGAAATGTCAATCACCAGTGAAATAAATCTCCTTAGTGAATTTGACACATCTTATTTGGCTATAGAAGTATTCCAAAGTTCAGTATGGATTTAACAGTATGAACAATTTATTTGTTAGTCAGTGGAGTAATACATATAATGGCTTATAGCTTTGAGCAAACTTTATGCAGAAGCGTCGGTTAGCCGGTTAGACTCTTTCCGCTGAAAAAAGAAATATTCCACCAAAATTTTCTGATTTAGTACTATTCTACTTTCAGGAGGGCTTAAATGCAAGGTTAATTCCCGAACAATATCGGAAGACCCAACAGACTTAGTACAGATTTAGTTTTATTGCTACTGCCAGAGCAGCGCAACCAGTTTGCAAGCCACCTGCTTTTGACGCAAGCATTTACAGAACTATCAGCTCCTTTCTTGGCGACTGCATATATTTGTTATCAATCTGTAAGATTTCGGACAAATTCGTGGTGCGCACTCTTTTTGTTGTCCCGTATAGGACAAAGCATTGAACTACAGCACCTTCTGTAGAAAGGTGCTTACTTAAGTTTAGCCAAGCCCATTTAAACGAATCTCCTCAAACGCGGACTACGCCGCCGACATACCAGCACTTCCGATCCTAGTAGTCTGTCTGTCATGCCCTTGTTTGACTAATCCATTATTCTTTATTTCTAATGGGATCGGAGGCAGTTGTAGAGCCGACAAGCACGTCCCGCTCAGTTATTGCTTGCCCTGCTTTAATTTTTCCGCCTTCCTCAGATGGTCTGTGCTAAAACGGGGTAGTCAAGAGCCGCACAGACGCTGGTAAAAGTAAACTGAACTGGCCGGCGCAGGAAATAGGTTGATCTACAAACAAGCGATCGGGTCTGGGAGCCCCCAAAGTCTATCTACCTCGGGTACTAGAGAAGCATGGCCATCACAGAAGCCGCATGGATTTTTAGATTTCTAGCTTGCGCTTGAATGAGAGCCTGCTCTTTGTTTTGGTTTGAACCGTCACAGGGCCTGTTTACCGAATGGGTAGCAAACAAAGCCGTATAACGCTGCACAATACGAGGCAGAAAATCTTAACAATGTGGCTCAGTTTTTTTAAGACGCGATCCTAATTTTTACAAGACCCCATTCAGTCCATTCTAGTTCGTAGTGTAACTACACTGTTACATGCCATCCTCACTGCGAGCATCTGCAAAAGGTAACAACTCCTATTTTTTATACTATGATTTCCTGATACCCATTAACAGCCTTATTGATAGTCTGATGTAATTTGATTGATTTTTCTGCGGCTTCTATTCGGATACCCATAAGAATCACAATCACACTTGTCAGGAGATACAACACCACACTTTATAAATACTACAATAGGCTGCGCGCCACAGTTAAATTTATTTGGAGCTCGTACCCAGAAACGCACTCAGATAGAGGCTCAACCGCATAACGCCTAGATATCGCTGTCAAGGGAAACAGAAGCCAGCCGAGTATATAAAACGCGGAGCACAAAATACATGTCAATTACCGAACAGAAACTCAGTTCACTACTGAGCCATTTTCTGTGCTCACGGCGGTAAAACTCCTAACGGGCGTTCACCACCCGTACCATTATCGCAACCTACATCCAGTTCTGGTTGAGAACTTGTATTCGTGAAACTGTTGGCGCGGGGAAGCCCTCAAATTGGCGCATTAGCACCAGAACAGTTCTGGGTTTGTATGCCGCAATTATTATACTGTGTCTAGCCTTGGTTCTGCGCTGGTCCACGGCTGCGCTGGTCCACAGCCGAAATTTTATGGGAAGCATCACCACATGATCGCGGCAGATCGGAGAATCTCCGAAGTAGCTTGCTGTGCTCGGTGCAAATCCGCCCAGCCCAGTGCCCCCGCTCATCAATCTGTTCCATCACAGGGGCGGGGAAGCCAGCCAATCAGCATGGAGCCAACACCTTCTGAACCCTGCTGAGCCGCATGCAGCTTCCCCTACCCCGGATTTTTGACACTAATAGAGCGTGTCCGTGGGGGAACATGGCCGTACGCTCCCCGGTCAGCTCCAAAAAAAGGGCAAAAATCATTGAGACTCAGACCGCTATCACGGTCATTTTTCATTCTAATAGCTAACAGAGAAGGATTATCTTTGTGATTCACGCTTGCTGCATTAAGACGGCTTCTGCGTCTCCCCTATCCATACCTGTGCATTTTTCACAGGTCGTCTAGGACAGAGCTTGAATTCCCTGTTACTGCTGTTTCGTTTGTGATTCTTGGCTATGATGGGGCTTGTTAGCCCTTCGGAATATCCCCGACGACTTCCATCTAACCGTGCGAAGAAGCAAAAGTTTGACGGTCTCTGCTTGGTTGATGGTCAAATTCCACCGCAGCAGAGACTTCAGAAGTAATCCTTTACCTCAGCCTACCTAGCAGCAGATCTCGCTCTTTAACTTCTAGTTTCTCGTGCCAATATTGAGCCTGGTTCGAACAACCAGTATGTATTATTCAAAATTTCTACTAGTTTCAGGAACCGGAAGTGGCTGCACAAGTAGGGCTGTGAGAGCCGTGCCCCTCCACCGACAACATAACGCGGGGTAGCCACTATTGCACATATATTTAAGCCACACGCAATCCACACGTCTTGCTAGTCTTCTTATTTTGATATCTAGATAACATTTTTCATCATGTCCAAAACTCTTTACGAGGAAAAGACGCAGGCTAGTCACGCTGAATACGCAGATGATCCATCTGGCGACAAGCTCGGAGATGACATCCCCGAGCAACAGGCACTGGATCATACCAAGCCATCCTTCTATCTACTCCTGGTTGTCCTGTGTTCCTCAGTCTCACATTTTATGTTTGGTTACGATACGGGATATATCTCAACTGCCCTGATCAATATCAAGAGTGATATCACTGGCAAGGAGCTCACCTATGGTCAAAAAGAGTTCATCACGTCGGCCACCTCTTTAGGTGCCCTGATTGGAGCAATATTCACCGGTGTGTTGGCAGACAGATTTGGTAGAAAACCTGTCACTATTGGTGCTAATGTCTTTCTGATTGCTGGAGCCGGCGTTCAAGTTGGCGCTCACAGACTCTGGGATATGATCGGTGGCCGTTTCATCATGGGTATTGGTGTGGGTCTTGGTTCAGTCATTGCTCCTTTATACATTACTGAGATCTCTCCCCCCAAGTATCGTGGACGTCTTGTGGCTCTTTCTTCCATCATTCGAACTGGTGCCCAAGCTGGTGCTGCTGGTATCGGTACAGGATTGCAGTCTGTGCATAACGGCTGGAGAATTCTCATCGGCATTGCTATTATTCCACCAGTACTGCAGATGGTTCTCATGCTTCCCCTTCCTGACTCTCCCCGATACCTAGTGCAGAGAGGCAAGCTCGATGCTGCTCGTGCTGCCCTGCGACGAACCCACGCAGGCCTGGATGATGCCAGTATAGAACTTGAGATCAACGAACTTGTTGCATTCACCCAAGTTATCAATCCTGATGGTGAATCCCTGTGGAACAGGTTCACTCATAAGTTCAAGGAGCTGCACACTGTCCCTTCCAATCTTCGAGGTCTAATTATCATTTGTGCTATGCAAGGTATCAACCAGTTTACCGGCTATAACTCGCTAAACTACTTTGCCGGAACTCTTTTCCAGATGGTTGGATTCAAGAACGCCAATGCCGTTTCTATTGTTGTCTCTGGAACCAACTTTATTTTCACCATTGTTGCTTACTTTCTCATTGACAGATGTGGCAGACGAATTCTTATGTTAGTTTCCCTGGCTGGTATGGTTTTCGGCTTGGTTATTGCTGCGATTGCATTCCATTTCCTGGATATTAAGTTCATCGATAATAGCGCTGTGCTGCAGAACGGCTCTGGTGGCTTCACCTCTTGGGGCATTGTTATCCTCGTGATGCTCATGGTCTATGTTGCTTTCTTTGCCGTAGGATGCGGCTGCGTTCCATGGCAGCAGTCTGAGTTACTGCCTATGTATGTACGAGGTCTAGGTTCGTCCTTGGCTGTCGCAACCAACTGGGCCGGCTCTCTGACCATTGCGTCAACATTTCTGATAATGATGGAGCGAATCACGCCAACAGGAACATTTGCATTCTACGCAGCGATATCATTCATCAGTTTCTTGCTCATTTATTTCTTCTTCCCAGAGCTCTCGGGTTTGGGACTGGAAGAAACCCAGCTTGTGCTTACCGGCGGATTCAAGATCAAGCAGTCTCTGGCTCTGTCCAAGGCTCGTAGAAAGATGCACTAACCTGAAAGCAGTTCTTCAGACGCTATGTCACAAAGGCGACAAGCTGTTTTTTGCAAATATTTATGATGTATCTCTTTTCATATGAATGAACAACTTTCTTTTTATTTTATTGGCTCGCAACTGCAGAAGGATACACTGCGGAGTAAGACGTGGGGTAGTCCGCTCACAAATATTTTTGCCGTTTCTATATCCACCCCACGAAAGAAAAGCCATCCCCACAGGCGAATATATATAGCTAATGACCCAAATAAACCCGCACATACAGCAAGCAAATGTCAAAATTCAATCCGTTTGGCGATAATAGATTTGAATCACGGGCTGATGTCCAGCAGGCCTTTGTGGATCTGTTTGAGCCCCTTGTGCCCATGTTCTCTCCTGGCGGGGCTAGAGTGCGAATTGAAGAGACTGGTGCCTTTTGCGACTTGATCTCCTCGGATCTCGAGGGATTTTCGAGACCTCTATGGGGTCTTGTCCCATTTGTAGCAGGAGGTGGTAACTTCCAACACTGGGATAAGTATAATAAAGGTCTTGCCAATGGTTGCAACCCTGATCATCCTGAGTATTGGGGTGATACCGAGGATCTCGAGCAGAGATTGGTGGAATTTGCCTCAATTGGCTTTGCTTTGGCCTATATTCCGGAAAAGTTTTTTGACCCATTACCTGAAAGTGATAAGAAGAACGTTCTGGAATATCTGGTCAGGGCTAGTACTCGGCGATATCCTACTACTAACTGGAAATGGTTCCATGTTCTGCTCACTATCGGTCTCAAGAGAGTCAATGCTCCCTATGATCATAACCTCACTATCAAAAATCTGGAAGATATGGAGGAATACTATCTTAAGGATGGATGGTATGGTGACGGTCCAGACAAGAATGCAATTGACTATTACAATCCTTTTGCTTTTCACTTCTATAAACTCATGTACCTAAGGCTGTGCCCTGATGACCGAGAAAGATGTGCCATCTTCCGTAAAAGAATTCGCGAATTTGTGCACCAATTTGTTCACTGGATGTCGGATGACGGTGCTGCGTTACCTTTTGGTAGAAGTCTAGTGTACAAATTTGCCTGCGGCTCTTTCTGGGGAGCACTCGCATTTTCCGGTGAAGAGATTCTACCTTGGGGAATCGTCAAGGGACTTTACCTGCGTCATTTGCGATGGTGGGGAAAGCAACCTTTTGCTCGAGGCAACTCTGGCATCTTGAGTATGGGCTACTGCTACCCCAACGCGGTCATGTGTGAGAGATACAATTCTCCTCAGTCTGCATACTGGGGTACAAAGATTTTCTTTCCTTTGCTGTTGCCTCAAAGCCATCCTTTCTGGCAGGCAAAAGAGATGCCACTAAGCGAACTGGATAGGCCACCTCTCAAGTCCCTGCCAGTTCCTGGTATGGTCTTTTCTCACTATCACAATAACACCGTCGCTCTCGTATCTGGTCCTTATCAGCGAGGCTCTTACGTTCGATGGGTAGGAGAGAAATATGGTAAGTTCGCATATAGTACCAGATATGGTTTCAGCGTCGAGACCAATGCTCGAGACTTCGCCGACGCTACACTGGATAACATGATCGGATTTGCCGAAGACGGACAATTCTATAGATTCAGGCTGAAGTGCAGGGCTAAGATAAGTGGAAATGTGCTGTACTCTATTTGGCACCCCTGGGAAAATGTACAAGTAGAGACATGGCTTATCCCTCGAGGAAAGTGGCATGTTAGAGTGCATAGGATCAATAGCGCCAGGGATCTACAGACAGTAGAAGGCGGCTTTGCCATTTCTGCGATGGAGCCTGCTGCGACACATAGGCGATACGAGAATGATAATTGTTCTTATGTTGCTAACAGTGAAGACTTCAGTGGCATCTATGACTTAGGCGGCAGCAGAAAAGCCATTACGAACACCCCGGAACCATCATCATCCCTGTACTGGTCTAAGACACTGGTGCCCCAACTCAAGGGAGAAATAAAGGCAAATCAGGAGGTAATTCTGCAATGTGCAGTCATAGCTCAGCCGGATATCAGTTTGGTCAATTCAGAGTGGTTCAACCCTCCTCAGGCTCCGTCAATTGTCGAACTTGATGCTCTCAAGGACTGTGGAATTCCAGTTTTGGCAGATAAATAATTTCACAGCAATTTGAGCGGAAGCAGATATAAATGTAATGGCTAGCATCAATAAATAAGATATTGTCTATTGAATATATTGCCCATTTTTTCAGTTACGAAGTGGTGGGTTTGGGTACGTCCTTCCTGAGTTTCACCAATAATAAATGTCTGAAGAGAGGTCATAAGATGGCTTAGGGTGGAAAATTCCACGGAGGTGATACCCAATTAGGAGATTATCATTCTGCGGCTCAGTCTCCGACCTGGGATGATTTCTATATTAGGTTATCAAAATCCCCCCGCAAAATATTGTTCCAGTTGTATAAAAGCTGGATTGATCGAACTGTTTTGATATACTGTACTAAACAGAATTTTCGAGGACTTTGCATTTTTCTCCACTTCGCCTCTGATTTATTATATTTATTTCTCTGTAAACTTGCACATTGTTGAGTCGTGTTTAACTTAAGCATGGTACAATACGTATTGTCTGAAAAATACGCGAACATCAAATCGCAAATCATTAAGCCTGAGAACTATAAGGCTGTAAAAGAATCTTGGAAGCGGCTTTTGGTGGAGCTGAACAAGAATGTCGAAGAGATCGCAGCAACCGGTCCTGATTACGTACCTAGCGTGGACTGGACTGAGATCTCAAAGTCAGGACGACTGCCTGCCAAAGCGGAAAAACTCTTCAAGGAACGTGGGTGTCTCATTGTTAGAGGCGTTATTCCCTCTGAAGAAGCAATTTCCTGGAAATTATCTCTCCAGGAATATGTCAATAATCATCCTAAACTGGTAGGCAAGACGTTCCAGGAAGTACATTGGTCAAAATGCCAGGCTCGAGCGAGATCTCATCCTAATATTATGAAGCTGATGCAGACTGCTGGTGGCTCTTGGGTTATTGAGGACAAAGAGAATGCCCTGGTTGACAGCACTGTATCGATTGTGTATCCTGATCGAGCCCGAATTCGATACCCTGGCAGAGCTGTTTCTCTACCTCTTCATCAGGATTCGGGATCGATTGAGCGATGGGAAGACCCTTCCTACAGGCATGTCTACCAGGAGATCTGGGAAGGACGATGGGAAGACTGGAATCCCTGGCTAATGGACCGGCGTATCGAAGGTCAGCAGGACTTATACGGCGATTTGGGTGCCAATGGATCTGTCTGTAGTACGTTCCGAACTATGCAAGGATGGCTTGGTCTTTCTCCAAATAATCCAGGTGAAGGAACCATCAAATTTCTACCCAATCTGCGTTTTGTGGTGCCCTACTTGCTTCTGCAGCCATTTTTCGAGGGAAGTGACCCTGAAACTTTTAATTGCAATAACTCATATTTTCCTGGAACTGACCCCGGAACCGGACAGTTTTTTGCTCCCGATGATGCCTTCCCAGCTCTCTTACAGGAGAAATCTGTCGTGTCTATACCCAGCGTCAACCCTGGAGACTTTGTTTTCTGGCATGCGGACCTTTTACACGAAGTTGACAAGGAGCACAGCGGCAACAGCGACTCATCGGTTGCTTATGTGGGGCATTGTCCTCTAACTAAATACAACTTCCACGCCCTCAAGGATACCGCTGAAAAATTCATGACGGGTGAGAAGCCACGCGACTGGGCTTACACCAATCTGGTTCAGGGACATGTGTGCGAGAACGACTATCCTGATCGTTCTACATTGGACGATGTTCTAACTGAAGATGGTCTAGAATGCCTGGGTCTCAAGCCTTTTGATGTTACAGATCCGGGCCTTGAACCTGGTGCTCGACGAATTAGAGAGATGGCCAACCAGGAATTGGCGAACTTTCACCTTAAAGCATAGGACTTCGGCTTACCAGTAAAGTAAAAAAAGTCAGCATAATAGCCAAGAAAAAATTATAACAAAAATTTTGGAATAAGACAACAACATAGTAAATTTTATTATTGAAACAAGCCTTTCCTACTATTTCCAATCCCGCATGCTCTACGAAATGGTATTGACGTTCTTCTTTTCCCTCTCGTCAACATGCAAAGAAAAGACATCCGGACGGGAATAGTGGCCATTGGGGTCGAAATCGTAGCGAGCCTCGACCAGTACTGAAGTGTCAATTTCAGCGGTCAGTAGGCCAGTCTCTCCTATCAGGGGGCCGGCCAGAATGTCACCATAAGGACCAACAATAATACTGCCGCCATTGATAGCATTGCGGCCCTTTTCCCAAGATGGGAACTCCAGCCCCTGGGCCTCAGGAGGAGGCTGCATCTGAACTGCACTGATCAGGAACATACGGCCCTCATAGGCCACTGATCGCATGCATACTCGCCAGATTTCCCGCTCGTCAACGGTTGGCGCCACCCAAATATCCAGCTTCTTGGCGTACATGGCTGATCGCAGAAGAGGCATGTGGTTTTCCCAGCAAATGGCACCGCCAACACGACCGGCAGAGGTTTCTACAACAGGTAAAGTGGAACCATCACCCTGGCCCCAGATCAGTCGCTCGCTGGCCGTCGGCATCAGCTTTCTGTGCTTGGCCACAAAGCCCTTGACGGGGTCAATGTACGCCAGAGTGCAGTACAGAGTGGAATACTCTTTCTCGATGACTCCCACAGCAATGGCAGCACCTGTCCGAGCTGACAATCCGGCCAACTCCTGAATCTCGTCGCCAGGTAGAGTAATAGCCTGCTTGAAATATTCTGCAAACTCCTCGCGGCCAGCCTGCAGACGGTAACCCACATAGGTGCCAAAAGTCGAGCCTTTGGGATACCCACCCAGAGTAGCTTCGGGTAGCACAACCAGAGATGCTCCAGATTTGATAATCTCAGCCTCGTAGGACAGAATAGTATCGAGGGTGGCCCGCGTACCCTTCGGAGAAGAGCCAATCTGCAAAGCAGCCACAATTTTCTTTGTCATTGCGTACGATACTGAAAATCTGGGGGCGACTTGATACTATATAATTGAATCTGTTGGAGCAACTGCCGTTGTAACCTTTTATGTGAGTTCCCGGCGGAGGAGCCCACGCGCGGCTAAAACACTGATGCCCGGGTCCATGCCGAACTAAGGAAAAACCAGCGATTACGCCTACTGTTGGCATTGGCCCATAGGCGCCCGAGAGCACGCAAGCGCAGTCACACCTTCCCAAAGCAGTGCTGCCGAGTGGTATCTGCTGTTGTCCACTGCTCAGTATCCCGCAAATGTTTTTCAGCAGAGCGGCGGTGCCTGAACCGTTTAGATGACTCCCTCAGCCGTTGTGTCGGGTTTCGTTAGCGAGCCACACACTAAAGGGAGGGGGGAAATAGTCAGCCGGGAAAAAATCCCCGACGTTCTCCACTCACTTTAGTTCAGAGTCATCATTCAACGGGCCCAACGGCAGCTAAATTTCTCTAGAAACCCGCATCATGATAATGGCATGCGTGCGCTGTCGTGCGCGCAAAGTGCGATGCGACAGAAAATCTCCAGTTTGTGGTCCTTGCTCACGTTCGAACGTGCACTGTGAATATGTCGGTCGGTTCAGGCAGAGAGTCCAGGATCAGGACAAGATCGAGTCTCTCCAGAGAACAATAGACGAGCTCACACATGCAAACGAAAAACTGAGGAAAGATTTGTCTCAGGGTTCTATTTCACCTGCCAATCTAGAATTCATGGAATCAAACACAAAACCCACGAAAGACACATCTCAGGGTTCTTTTGGTGCTGCCAGGCTAGCGGCTGATCGGGCTGTTCGCAACAGATCCAGCACCCCATCTACATCTCGTGAGAATGGACCCAGTGAACTAGATGAAGTCAGCTCTGTCGCAAGCTACCTATCTCTCTCGGCTTCAGGAGATACAAAGTATCTGGGCTCATCTTCTGGTGTACTTTTTGCTGGAATTGTCAATGCAACGCTTTCCTCAGCTGGCAAAAGGCCCCCCATTGCCGATGTGCCCATGAGATCGGGCCAAGTCCATCGCCTGCTTGCGCATGACAGCCCTGCACAGTTTTACCTCAGCATGACAGCCCACATGGAAGAGCTTGATGATCATGGCGAAGATGCCAAAATCGACTACTTCAATGAGCCCCAGGCTACCAAGCCTGCTTCTCTGAAGCTGGTCAATATTTATTTCGGCCACACACAGCTTATTTATCCTGTGCTGAACCGCGAAGAGTTTATGATTCTCTTCAATAGGCTTCATGCCAACAAAAATCTGTACGCGGAAGATGCCTATTCTGCTTTTATCTATGATATGGTGCTTGCTATCGCGTCCAATACTCTCAATCGGAACAGTGCAGATGGCTCGAAGCGGAACAAGTATCTGAGAGCCGCTCTGCAAAAGATGTCTTCTGCAATGAGCCACGGTGGGCTCAAATCGCTTACTGTTGTTTTGCTCCTGGCAGTCTATTCATTAATGCATGAGTCTTCTGCCGGTGTCTGGCATCTTGTGGGTATTGCTATTCGCCTGTGCCTTGAGCTGGGCCTGCACAACGGCTACGACAGAGAAACGTCTCTGGTAGACCTAGAGTATTTTGAGGAAGAAAAAAGGAGGCGCCTATTCTGGACTACGTTTACACTTGACAGAGTCGTCAGTGTAACGTCGGGCAGACCCTTAGGCATTCAAGAGAGTGATATTTCTGTCCCCATCCCTTCTCACCATACAGACGAGTGTCTCTGGAACCATCATTTATTAGCCCACGACTCGCATGATGTGGGGAAACCCGAAAGATGGTCTTGCAACTGTTCAGAGACCACCTGTTTTCTGCAGGTCATCAAGATTCGATCCCTAATGGGAAAAATCTCTCGGCTGTTCTATACCAGAAAGTACGACAAGCCCACAGAGTATCATGTGAGAATGAAGCAAGTCCTCAAAGAACAGCTAAACCACTGGCACCAGGACATACTTAAAATGGGTTTACCTTCTACACAGCAAGAAACTCCGGGCATTCTAGGAAATGAAGGCTCGTGCTTTTCGCAGCTCTCGTGGTACGAAATTCTCTACTACAACTCAAAACAGCTGCTGAGCCGTCCTTCCCTTGCCTTTCCAGTTATCGACGAAACCGACTTGTTCGAAGTACTGGAATCTGCTTCTGGTACATTAAATGTCTACACGTCTCTTTCGCAGGCGCGCAAACTAAATTATACCTGGCTAACATTGCACTCCGTTTTCATGGCAGGAATTAGCTTTCTTTACAGTGTAGGAAAGCTCATGTATCTCCCTGGTGCCATGGAAAAGCTCCCGTCAAATGTTGCTTTAATAAAAGAGGCGAGTGCGTGTAGTAATCTGCTCACATCTCTGTGTGAAAGGTGGAATTTGAACTCTGAAGCCCAGACCCTTTTTGATAAACTCGCTGCTCTCGTGCTGGACCAGTTCGGAGAACAGAAACTTAAGCATAAAGCAAGCATGAGGCTTGATGTTCCGTATGAGTTGCCACCTCAAATGCTGGATGAGTCGGATAACATCTTTGTTGAGAAGTTCAGTGAGTTAGAGACTCTTTTTGAAGGTCAATTTGACTCTTTTCATGGCATCAACTCTGATCAACAGGGTACCACTATGGACGATTTGTTTGAAGGTCTTGGAGAATACGATGAGTTCCTTTTTGCACCAACCATCTCATTTAATTAGTATATATGCGCATATCGAACTAAAATTTGATAGTTTTAAGGTTATCACTAACTTTAAATGGGGCAGCGGTCTTTTCCTTGACTTCGTCTACCGTTATTCCATCGAACACTTCGATCAAAGTCAGACCCACTCCGAGCTCTACGTCAAACACGGCAATATCAGTGATAATGCGAGAAACGCAAGCTGCTCCTGTCAAAGGGAAGTCACATTTTTTGACAATCTTGGACCGTCCCTTCTTGTCTACATGCTCGGTCACAACAACTACCTTAGTCAGGGCTGGGTTGGCAACAAGATCCATTGCGCCGCCCATTCCTTTAACAACTCCAGGAAGTGCCCAGTTAGCTAGATCTCCAACCTCAGAAACTTGCATAGCACCGAGAATTGTGAGATTTATTCTGCCGGCCCGGATCATGCCAAAGGAATCATCTGAACCAAACAGTGATGCACCCTCCATCAGAGTAACAGTTTCCTTTCCAGCATTGATATAGTCGGGGTCTTCCTGACCTTTTTCAGGATACGGGCCCAAGCCCAGAATACCATTCTCGCTCTGCAAAGTGACATGTACATCTTCTGGAAGATAGTTGGGGGCAAGCGTGGGCATGCCAATACCCAAATTTGCATAAGAACCATCCTCAAACTCCAGGGCCGCTCTTCGAATAATGCGTTCCCGCTTCAATCCAGCTTCCTTTTTCTCAGGGGATATATCACTAGTACTAGAGGATGAAGTCTGCTCCTCCTTAACTTTTGCAAACTTGTAGATCTCAATCTCCTTTGGCGTATCAGATTGCACGATCCTAGTTACAAATACACCAGGAACATGTACATCCTCGGGAGCAATTTCTCCAGGTTTTACAATATGCTCTACTTCAGCAATAGTGATTTTGCCAGCACGAGCCATGGCACTGTTGAAGTTTCTTGAAGAACCTCGAAAGTACAAGTTTCCGAGAGTGTCTGCCTTGTATGCCTTGACAATAGAAACATCGCCAACGAGGGCCTTTTCAAGAAGAAAAGTCTTACCATCGATTTCCCTAGTTTCTTTGGGCTCGCTGGTGACTGCTACCGATCCGTCCGAAGCATATCGAATAGGTAGTTTGCCTTCCTCTACCCAGGTACCAACGCCAGTAGCAGTATAAAACATGGGAATTCCTGCACCACCTGCTCGACACCGCTCAGCAAGAGTACCTTGGGGAGTTAACTCAAGCTCAATGTCTCCCTTAAGGTACATGGACTCAAATGTCTTATTTCCTCCAATGTAGGACGAGATCATTTTGCGAACCTGGCCAGACTCCAACAACTTACTCAGACCTTTACCGTCAATTCCCGCATTGTTTGACACCGCAGTAATACCGGTCACGTTGGTCTCCTTGAGAGCGTTGATGACTGTGTCTGCGATTCCACTAAGACCGAATCCGCCAAATAAATAGATAGTATCAGAAGGAAGATCGTGTACTGCATCCTTGGCAGAGAATATCTTGGAGGAGCTGTACCGCAAGAACGTGACCTGGGCAGCTCGCACAGTCAATCCCCTTACTCGTGCGCTATTGAATAGGGTTCTTGAAATGGGCATGTTGACTTCTGTTCTGTCATCGTCCTACCGCTCGAGCCATATATATTGTGGGGATCTTCCCCGCACTTTTGGGAATCTGCTGTGGTGGGGGTTATCGACGGGCCATTCTCGGGTGCTAAGCCAGTCGGCTCTGCCAACCTCCATTCCAAGCGAAAACATTCTTTTGGAATTGACTGGCCTGGACTATTGAGCACAATTCAGTAATTGGAATCCTTCCTACTATTATGATTTGTATCAGAATATCCTCTTTGTCCTGTCCGTGATGTTTTTTTTTTGGTACTCGCTCCCGCCCGCTCTGCCAATTTCTCCTTGGTGCTCCCAAACAACGAGTATCAAATGGTTAACGATGCTGAACCTCCACAATGTTTCCTCGAATGACACTTTATCCACTTTCCTGCCTTTGTATTTGTGGGATTAGCCCCTCCCCTTTCCATTTATAGAATACTTAGCTCTTGTTCCTTTTAAACCGCTAAGTCAGTATATCTGTCAGTTCGAATGTGTGAGTGGAAAACGGCACTGGGAGGTGCTGAGCTATACTCATATCATCATCATCATCATCAGCGGAAATGAAGTACAGCTGTACACTCGAACTACAGAGTGTTCTCCGCAACCTTATCAAAGCTGATCGGTAATACATCGAAACGCCGTTTACCGATCTGAGGAGACTTCCTCACTTGATAGTATAAATCAGTTGTCAACGTATTTCCCTGGTAATAACAAAATTCGCGCACATTGTAATATCCCAGAAAATGAAAATTAGCCAGCAATGATGCCAGCCGTCTCACTAAAACAACAGCCAGAGCCAAGTCGCTGGCTGCAAAAAACAGCCATCGTATTTGGCTTTTTAATATGAACAAATAAACCCAGCACATGTTTTTCAATAGATGAATGTAAGCGCCCAGGTTTAAATTTGTTAGTTTTATTCCGGTGTTTTTTAAAACAAGATAAATTTTATACTAATTTTTGTCTTGTTTTATTCAATTGGCGGCCATTTTTTGGAGAGATTTATTAACCTTGTCTATAAATATCAGTTTTCGTTAGCTTATTAGCACTGAGATAATGGAAAACTTCTATGATGTTGTCGCCAATTTTTTTCCTTTGATAAGGCCACTTAAACTGCTACTCGAAAATCTTGTACATCGATCGTTTTAGAGTCTGAAAGTGGCCTTCAAACAATGTTGTAATATGCTATGTGTATTTCTCGAGGGAAGGGCATTCTGTTAAGTCCGGTAAAAAGAGTAGGGGCAATCTGCTTATAGCCGATCCTAATTTTTTTGCCGTTGCTCTAAGTCCGGAAGAAGAGTAGGGGCAATGTGCTTATATCCGATCCTATTTCCTTTGCCCATCCATCGACAATTCCGCCTTTTCCCTCTCCACTTCGCCATAAACCCAAAGAACATATAAATATAATGATATAGTAATTAATCAAATTAGCACAACTGACATGGATTTTAAGGATTTCAAAGAAGCTTTTATTTCTTTCTGGCCTCCCAAGCCCACCTATAGCAAAAAAGAATATCCTGAGCTCAATGGCAAGATTTTCATTGTTACTGGCGGAACGGGTGGTATTGGCTTCGAGGCAGCCAAGCTGCTGTTAGCCAAGGGTGCTAAAGTGTACATCACTGGCCGCGGAGAGGCCAAGCTTAACAAGGCCATCTCTTCTCTCAAGGAAGCCACCCCTGGCGCACAAGTGGATTTTTTGGTGTTTGACTACGATGACTTGGCCACTATCCGCCCAGGCGTCAAGAAGTTTATTGATCAAGAGAAGCAATTGAATGGCGTGGTGCACAATGCTGGAGTCATGGATCCCGCTTACGGTACCTACACCAAACAGGACTACGAGGAGCAATTGGGTGTCAACAATGTTGCACCGCAGCTTGTCCAGAAGTACCTTGATCCCCTCCTCAGAGAGACTGCCAAAAATACTCCTAAGGACTCGGTTCGTGTCGTCTGGGTGTCCTCTAGTGCCCACTACGGAGCTCCTCGCAACGGAGGCATAAATTGGGACGACATTAACTTCAGAAATAAGAAGGCTGGCTTTGCTCGTTATGGCCAGAGCAAGGCTATCAACATCTATCAAGCCACTCTGTGGGGAAATAAATACGAGTCTGACGGTATCCTTTCTCTAGCGGTGCACCCTGGCTACCTGCGATCAGGACTCCAGCGACACAAGGCCAGCCTTGTTCAAAGGCTCTCCTGGTATATTATCTGGGACCCCATCTATGGAGCCTATAGTGAGCTCTACTGTCTGCTGAATCCTGCCATTACTGCCGAAAATAAGGCTAACCTTTATCAGCCCTGGGGTAGGCCTGGCAAAGCTAGAAACGACGTAACTAAGGCAATTGAAGGTGAAGGCGGCCAGAAGCTCTGGAATTATCTTGAAGATGAAATCAAGCCCTTTTATAAGCCCTTTTGAATGACCGGTCACGTCTCTTTATCAGTTAATTCCCGATGCTGGTGTTGTGTAGCGCTGTCTTAGTATAGAGACCGAGCTTTTTTCTTCCGTTATTCTTATAAAAATCTAAAAAAATCTGAAAAAATGTCAACCCTGCATATAAAAATACTAATATTATTCTTGTAGTAGGTGTTGGCATTCACCAGATGTCTCGGTCTTATCCTCCACGGTGCAACCAGGTAATTCAAGAACTGATCTTGATCGTTGGTTCGTCAGTTTCAGCTAGAGGATATTTTATCTATTTATTTGGAAGTTTTTTTTGAATCCATAAAACACTACAGATCAATTTTCTCACACACGAGCAGGCCACTTTCCAGGACGCTCCCTGAGATAGTCCTATGTCTTGCCGAATCGTAAACAACGCCAGTGACTGCTTTCAGTCTGGTACCGGGACTTTTGAGTAACTTATTAGCCTTTTTGTAACCATTATCTGCACGAATGATAGTTGCCATGTTGGAAGGCTCGGTTTTATGACCATGAAGCCGGCCAAGGAAGCCCAGAACGTCGCACATATTATTCACGATTATGTTATCATCTGCATCGAGAGACAAATTGTCAATTAAGGCACCAGTTGCAATCTCGTGAGAGTAAGACAGGTCACCGTTGTCCTTGTTCACATTGAAAACCCGTACAACACCAGTAACACTGTCCGCAACAAATAGAAGGTTATTTTTTGCACTATATCTCATGCCATTAGCATACTTGAATCCAGCCACCTTCTTTTCACAGACTATTTCGTTGTTACTGTTCAATCCGCAGTGGACAACGTTGGACCCACCGTGTAGAGGGTTCACCGGAATATCCTCAATAGCTCTCAAGAAACCATCTTTGTAGTAATGGTCATTGGAGATATAAAATTCAGTTTCAGACAGAGGAGCCACAGAATTGGGTGTCACGATAAGATCGTGTTTAAAGTCATGGAGGTGTTCAAGTTTGTTGGATTTGACATCTTTGTGCTTAAACGTAGAAATAACCGAACCACCCAAATGATGGTTAACAAAAAAGAGAATCCGCTCGCCTTTTTCATTGATAAACAAGTTTACGCCATGGGTTACCAATTCTCCATGATAGGGAGGACTAAATTCCGCTTCAACATAGTTGTCGGTTTTCAAATCCATAATGTAAACCTTATCCTGTATGTGCTGGGTGTGATTGAAATGTTTTAAAGGCGGATAATACTCGACTCTTTGAGCACCATCTCCACCACAGAAATATAGATTGTCGTTCTCATAGTCAATAATGAGATCTTCGGATGCTCCCCAGGCGGGAATTAAATGGCAGTTTTGGTCGTTTAGTGTATCCAAAAACCCTTCATATCGAGCTGACCTTCCAGTGGTGATCCTTACTGCTACGCTCTCAAAAATCTCGTAGCTATATCGAATAAATGCCAGGCCCAGTAAGGCAAATAACAAGAAGGTCAAATTAGCCATGGTAGATAATTGAAAAAGATAATTGAGACGGCAATCGGAATTCCACTAGCTTCATATACTCTGCAGCACCCCGCAAGTTCCCCGCATTTCAATTCGGCGGCAATCGGGATCATCAGGGCAGCGGCCAAACCCACCTCCGGAGGGTGGGAACATAACAATTAATTGACTACGCACGCATATGCCGATGAAGCTAAGCGTTCATGTTGCACAACAGTAAAGTCCGGCTTCTATTCAAAAGTCCTAACCGTATATCTGTCTGTGTGGTCTAAGCTCATTAACTAGTTGTGCTAGTCGCACAAGCAGCTAATCCGTAAGACTGGAGGCCCTAAAATTCAAAAACCGCCAAACATTCTCTGGGCCATCTTAAATGATGCAAATGTCAATCAGAAATTTCAAATGTTTTATCGAAGAGTCGAATGGTATTGCAAAAATCACAATGCCAAATTGAAATTGAAATTGCTAGCTGCGGTCATGTTTGTTTGTGATGACCAGCATCTGTTCCCGCCTAATTGAGCAACTATCGTTGGGACCGTTGAACATGAGGTCATCGCATAATGTGCTTGTCCACAGAAAATGGCATCCCAGCGCCAATCGCTCCAGACGTTACAGGTTAATAGTGAAAAATAACTCATAGTACCGTTGGAAGAAGTTTACTGAAATTCGGTTTTTCTTATTTATCATGCTTGTATGGGTGGGAGATGCTGATGTCGTCGAGAGATGCTCTCCAAAGAGGAAGGCATGACATTATTGGACTCCATTAAGAAAACGCTAGAGAAGCCCTACTTTGCTGCTACATTATACCAAAACTACTATTAAGAATATCATGAGTCTCATAGTCATTCATATTCGGAAGGTTTGACTTTGGGCTGGTTGATAGTGCCATGAAACCTATCCAGCACGCCCAGCACGCCGAAATTGACCCGGAACTTCTCATGATGAGCGTCGTGGAAACTAGCCATCTTGAAGAAGAAGTCATACCCTGAATGTACTGTAGCAGTTTCCACTGATTCCATCGTGATAAACAACCATACCACTGTAATGTGGCACTTGAGAATCGTCGGGGGGACTACAATGGGCAGAATGTTTGCAAGAATATGCTCCAAGGGGTGGGCGTACTGCGATGAGAACGACACCGGTGCTGTATATTTATGATGGAACTTGTGAAATGGCACATAAAGCAACTTTGAGTGGAACGCACGGTGCACATAGTAAAATGATAGTTCTCGCATGATCAGGCACATGAAAATCTGTCCCACAACGGTCTTGAGAGCAGGCAGTTGCTCGCTCAGCCCTACTTGACTCTCGATCCAGCCCTTTTCTTCGGCATATACTGTCGAAATATGAAGGACTATGGCAAGAACAGTATTTCTAGCTGCTACTCTCATCGCTTCGATTACCTCCTTCGCTGTGGGTTGTTTCTTGGCGGTTTGAATCTTATGCCGCTGAGAAAACTGTGGGGCAAAAGCATCGAGCAGTACATAGAGCACTGCAGGGATCCAGAACGATCCAATGGCCACTGCGATGCCACCATAGAGCTTGATCTCGAATATGCTGTAGTTGGCTAAGAGATATGACCAGATAGTTTGGAGCATAATAGCAGATTACTGTTGTCTGTGTAAAGGAGAAATACGTGGAATGCTATTGGCTTGGGCCAAAGTGCGGGGAGCAGATGGGATGTGTTGAAAGGTGGGGAGGGTTGTGAAGAGCACGACAAATCGGCCGTTTTATATATACTTATTCAATGCCCTATCGCATCCCTCTGGCGAGTTAGTAATCAGCTGTGGCCGGGATAAAAACTGCAATCGGATGCCTTTTCATCCATGCTCTTCTGCCATTGGAGATCAGTCAGATCGGGTGCCCGATGCTTAACTTTATCATCATCAGATGCGGGGGTGCTAAGATTCTGAGCTGTATGCATATTCCTCCACGGAATAAAACTATAGGTCTGCTAATCTACGGCCCTCCGCGTCAAATCTAGCGGTTTTGCCGCTTATGAGGCATTCCTGGAGAGTCTTGCCCCACTTAAGAACCTCGACGTTAGCTCGCAGCGATGCAGGGATCTTGGAGCCATTAAGGATGTACCTAGCAAACGAATTCATCTCGTTGACAAAGGCCAGCTCAAATCTACCATAGAAGTCTGAGGGAACTTCATTTCGAATACCCTGTTCGTCGCATATGGTAGCCAGGTTTTTGTGAGGGTTCTTGTTGACCGTGACCTTGCCTTTAGTTCCAATGATCTCAGTGTAGTCATCCTGTCCGTGGGTCATCATTCGTGAGGCGTAGAAGTTTGCAATGCGCCCATCATGGAACTTAATAATGGCCATGGCGTTATCACAATCATTGTACTGGGCCAGGCCAGGATATATAGAGCAGTTTCCCACCGCTGACATGGACTCGGGCTTAGCGTCTGGGCCAAAAAAGTACTGGCAAAGATCTAGATCGTGGATTGAGCAGTCAACAAAGATTCCACCTGAGTTCTTTGCAAATTCCACGAAAAACCCAGAGTTATCCTGCTTATCACAAGTTTGAGATCGAAACACTGTCGGCTTACCGATCAGACCAGATTCCACCTTCTGGTGAGCATCAGCATAGGATTCGTCATACCTCCTGGAAAACCCGCACATAACTTTGAGATCCGGTCTCTTTTCGGCGGCTTCAGCAACCTTTTGAGCATCTTCTATGGTAGTAGCCAGTGGTTTCTCGCACATGACATGATAATTTTTGTTTATAGCCTTTATAGTCTGCTCAGCGTGTGTAGAAGTAGTAGAGGCCACCAGAATAGCATCTACTCCTGGGTGCTCCAGCATATCTTCGTAGTTATCGTACAGAGTAACTCCATGAGGTACCAGATGCTCCCGAGCCCACACCAGATCATCCTCCATGATGGAGCAGCCTGCCACAAGGTTCAGATTGGGGATCCTTTCCAGAATATTGATGGAGTGGTATTTGCCAATTCTGCCTAGGCCAACGATTGCAATGTTAACGATTCTGATGGTTCCAGTCATGTTTAAAGTAGAACTTGATAAGTTGCAGGCAATCAAACGAGATATATGCTGCTATGGAGCATGTCTGCAATTATCCTTATACTCTAAATAAATACCTAGCTGTTACCCCACGCTTCTGGAATGGTTACTGGATTCAGCAAAGAAACATCCAGGGTCTTGTTCGGACAAATTCCTGCCGCATATGTTTTCAGCACTAAAATAGGGGACAGCCGGCGGAGGTTTCCCGATAGGAAAATAGAGCTCTGCATGATTGGCTGTCCGCAGTCCTGCCAGTTTGCGGAGAAAAGGGGTGGTGTTCAAGCGCAAATCAGGCATCCGATACAAGCCCCTCGCTCAGCCTGATTGCTACACAGTAAAGGAGAGCTGAACACGGCAGGGACTCTATATTAGATGAAGTGGAATTTTTTTTGAAAAATACGCCAATCAATTTTTGATCCCATAGCTGCTAGTATTCTGTTTTTAATACCACTAGTTGGCATTCATTGCTTTCGGATGAATTTGCCGTTGTTGCTCGACAGACTACCCCACACTTTTGACTCAAGCAGCCCTGCGGTGCTTCGGACGAGATTGTTAGTGGGTGTTCCCATTTGAGTGGACCGCCCAGTAGTCATCCGACGATATATGACAATATATACCACCTTGTTGCCACGGCAAACGCATTGCAAGTGGAACTAACTTTTTATCGGGGCCCGGCCCTGTTTCTGGGGCAACTGATGCTTTCTGCAAAGTTAGATTTGCCGCGGATCGTCCTCGGAAGTTGTGGATACACCTTGCTGAGTTGCTGCCTTATATACAGGCTAACTATGAATCCCACACTTCGGCTTCAAACCAAGCCTGTCTAGTCTAGGCTAGCGAATGAGAGTCACGAATAAAAAAACCAAAAAAACCAGCTTGGAATAAAAGGGCCAACAGCTCCCGAACGCACTTTTGCATCGAGCTATAATTGCTATCCAGTAGTCCAGGCCGGTGCTGCTTGTATCAGGTTTTGATTCGCTCACTGGTGTGCCTGGTTAAGCCTTTTATTTCCGTCGGGGTGGGTGGGTGCCGTTTGGTGTAATAGTGGTCCCTGAATGAACCTCCGCTGTGCATGCTACCACATTTCGCAGACTAAAAGATAAGAACAAATTTGAATTTTGGGTCAATCAAGCATAATAATTCACATGAACTCACTGAAGTATCGGCCGAAATGCGATAGAGACAGGATTTTTTTTTTGGGTCCTAGGGAGTGGTGGATTGACGGGCCCATAACGTAAAAATTGTTACTAGTTTGAGACCGTTTGAGTGGTTTAGACTAAACATCGGATAACCGTCGGCTCTCCCAAAAAAACTCAGCTAATCACAGTGTTTATCTTAGGCATATCATGCGAAGGCGCCCGCCGAGTGGACAAGGCTGAATCCGTCTGAAATACCGGCCCCTTATCTACAAGGATCCAAAGTATAAAAAGGAGGCAAGATCACCCGCAGTGTGGTCTCTTTTCTTAGATTTTCAACTGTCAGTTTTCAAGCAATTCATATCCCGATGCACCTTGAAATCAATTCGTTTTTGTTCGCT
Organism: Zygoascus sp. PK3305; assembly: GCA_023628935.1. Lineage (NCBI taxonomy): Eukaryota > Fungi > Ascomycota > Dipodascomycetes > Dipodascales > Trichomonascaceae > Zygoascus > Zygoascus sp. PK3305. Next base: position 29,849 of record JAMAJS010000002.1, read on the forward strand.
GCGGCGGCAATTCTGGCCTGTGTCGAAGGCGCTTCTCCTTATCGAGAGAAGCAGTTCCCTCAATCGTCGCTAGACAAGTTCAATTTCCTGAAATATACCGGTGGCTTTGGTCCCTATGTAGAGGGAGCTGGTTATGGTATCTCTCGAGACGCTCCTCAGGGCTGTTCCGTCGATCAGGTGTTCCTGCTCTCTCGACATGGCGAAAGATACCCCGATAAGTGGGACGGTACCGAGCACCTCGAAGCCCTGGAAAAGCTGGACAAATACCTAGAGAAAAACAAAACTCTGTCCGGATCTTTGTCATTTTACAAGGACTGGGACAACTTCCTCAAGGCCAAGAACTGGTGGGCTCAAGAATCGTTCTCGGGACCGTATGCCGGCCTTTCGTCATCATATGCTCGAGGCCAAAACTTCCGATCTAGATATGGTCACTTGTGGGATGAACAGGAGGCAGTTCCTATCTTCACCTCGGGCTACGAGAGAGTGATCAACACTGCTCGACAATTTGGCCAGGGCTTTTTTTCATACAACTATACCGATTCAGTGTATCTGAACATCATCTCTGAGGACAAATCGTGGGGTGCCAATAGCTTGACTCCTACCTGTGGAGGAGACCTCGGAAAGCAGAGCTTGTGCAACAATGTGACTGGTATCCTGCCTGAGATGCACATTGCAGCAGAGCGACTCAACAAGGAGAACCCTGGTCTCGGCCTGAATGCGTCTGAAATTTACCAAATCATGGGTATTGCACCTTACGAACTGAGCACCCGACCCTATACTCCATGGTACGATGTCTTCACTGATGAAGAGTGGGTCTCATACGGATATGGAGCAGGTGATCTGTATTATTACTACTGCGCAGGCCCCGGCTTGCCTTCTGCCAACGCCAGAGGATCTTTATACGTCAATGCCACCGCTACTTTGATGGAAGAGGGCCCCGACAAGTCTGGATCACTGTTTTTCAGCTTCACGCACGATACCGACATCACCCGTGCATTGGTATCACTGGGGTTGTTCATTCCTGATAAGGACTTAGACATGAACAAGGTCTCCTTTGTCAATAACATCTACAAAGCGGGCGATCTGAGTCCTATGGGAGCCAATCTTGTGCTGGAGCGACTGACCTGTGACTCCACAGCCATCTCCGACAAGGGCCAATTTGTTCGAGTAGTTCTGAACGATGCTGTTATTCCAATTGATGGCTGCTCCGATGGCCCTGGATTCACCTGCAGCCTGAAAAATTATACCCAGTACATCAATACCACCATGGAGAGCTTCAATGACAAGTGCACTGTACCGAGCGGATCGCCCACCTACTTGGATTTCTTCTGGAATTACAACAAGAGTACCGAATACAACTGGCAAAAGGGATATGTTCCGGCCGGCTTGACCTTGATTGACGGCTACTAAACCAATTGGATTGGTACTTTCCACCCACCAGCGAAATACTGTGCGGCAAGGTGAATTGGTTGGTGGTTATAGTATGCGGCGCACAAAATAATCATCTAAGTTATGCAAAAATAAAAAAATACTAGCTCCTTTTTCCCGTTAAGCACTAGAGACATCGTATTGATAGTATGGCTGTGGAGCACAGCGACAACAACATATGACAAGGGTTGGTGCATGCATATAGCATGTCCCTTGTCAAAACCATAAGCTCTCTGTCGCTTCACCGGCTACATTGAACATTTAACTGAAAGAACGACAAACACATGTCAGTGACCTGTGTCATGCAATGTAACGTTGAAATGAGTTTTGTCTATTTTTCAGCGGGTGTACGCACATGCGTTGCTTGCCTTGTACAGGGCTACTTCTTCAGGATAATGTAGCCTTTTTTCTCAACATGTGTCGGCGCTACACCTGCAGTCGTACGAGGCCCTACGACATCCAGAAGCAAACTGGAATCCAGCCAAGCCACACAGACGGCTTAGCATAACAAAGATATGAAAGTTGACACCCAAAGGCGGCGATTTAACAGGAGTTCGTCCCGATAGGGCGGTGTGGGGCACTGGTGCAATAGCTGTGAATACACCGTTGAATTGACAAACAGCTGGGCCCGTACCGAGAGTGCATTGCGGGCTCAGCTTAGTTCGCCTTAGATCAGCAGAAACAGCAGCCAGGTCAGTACAGCTTTGTACACCGTTGAACAGCCTGCAGTAAACCGTACCTTGATGCTATAAGCGTTTGAACGGCTCGCAGCCGCTTTTTTACTTGTTGATGCGATGGGATCCGACAGCTGCACGTCAGCCTGCAGAAGGTAACTGCAGGCTGACAGAAACTTACCCACTCAGCGAGTGACGCACAAGCGGCGGCACACTTGCTTTTTTTTTTTTTCCTTACAATTTTTTCAGCTTGCTGTTCATTTGCCTTGCAAACGGAGCGCAATTTCCTTTTTCGACGGGACAGAGCCGACCTTCGATTTTTCACTGGCCCGAACGGATCATTGCCAGGGCTCTCATGATACATTTTCAAGTTGAGCTAAAAAAAATACAGCTAGTGCTCTTTTTAAGCTTCGTATCGGTGGATGGTTGGGTGGGTCTTGGGTGGAGCAGCGTCAACTCAAGGGAGAAAATAAACATTTTTAGGCCGACTTGCTTCAACAGACCCGTGGAAATGTAACAATCAAAGCGCGATGATCGAGCCAACACAACCGAACCAGGCCAGTAGGTCTACATCGATAGTGGGGCTCTTGTTCAGGTTCCAGAAAGCTCAACCTAGCCCAGCCCAGTCCAGAGTTTGTTTTTGGTTTCTTCTCAAAGCCGCCAGAAACCACACGATCAGGCAGGCGGGTTCAGCCCAGCTTCGCACAGCTCGGACCCAGCCAAGCGGAAACTACAGCGACTGATTTTTGCTTATAGCCGAAGCGTCGGGCTGGCTCCCCAGAGCACCTATTGGGGACGGAAGCGGCGGATTAGACAGAGGGCCATAGCTCAATGCGGTGTCCCGGTTCCACAGTTTAAAAAAATAGACCAAAGACCCTAAAATATGCAGGTTGGAGAGGCTAACTCATCTGGGAACGTTATCGAGCGAATGACCCAAACCAGACAAGAAGAATCTACGTAGATCGGGGGTCGCTTGTCACGGAAAGGACTTTCCCCCAGCAGCAGAAGATCTATCTCATTGTAGTGAAATAGCAAGCTTTGGCAAGATGCTCTTGGAGAGACACGTTACGATCTGTCAGATCTTCGCAGCAATGCTTCTCGGATGTGCACCCGGACTGTTGCGGGAGCCGAGCCGAGGCTAGGGCCCTAACCTGCACTACGCAGCGTCGTTTTGTTTCTTGCTGTCAAGCCCACCAATATGCACATCATCCACATCTAACACACCCAGATAGCAATCGAGGAGGCCCCCAAGCGGCCCTTGCAAGGTCCCAATGCTTAACTATCGAGCCTGGTTCACCAAAAAACTACTCAGGTTGGCGCAGTTGGCCAGGAATTTTGTTTGTTCCGCATCACGTCCTTCCTCTGATGCCAGGGCAGGGTTCAACCTTGCTTGCTGCGTAGTGCTGCGGTGTAGGCAGATTAAAGTTCCGGACCCGCGTTTGTCCATGGGCTGTTGGTGTTGTTGTGTCAAGGCTCTGCTAGCAGCCAGCAAGGCCTGTTTGTCTGCCAGCTTGGAAGGGGCGGCGCTGCACTGGCTTAGTCAATCAATACTAAGGGTGCTTCGGTGTTTTTTGGTGGAATTAAAAACCAATGTACGCAGTGCTGCCTGTGCTGCACTGCGCAAGGCCCATGCCAAACACCCGTAGATCCCACTAGCCGAACACACAACCACGATGCCGTTCCGGCTCCACTGACCCGCGCACCAGACAGGCAGATTCCCTGCAAAATCCAGAACAACATACTACGCCCCAATCCTACCCTGCCCAATCGTGTGGGGAACCTGTCGATGGGATTCGAATAACATGCTCACTGTTTCCAAACAAAAGAATAATATAATACCCCAAAAAAAAATTATAACCAAACACAAAATTCCAAAAAAATAAAGAAACCCACCAAAAAAGCAACGAGACAAAAGCCGCCTGTAAGACACGATGAACTGGAAGAAGGGTCCTGCGGGATATTTTTCCTCCTCACACCCTAAAAAACACAGCAACCTTTCAAGAAGCGAACAAAAAATTTCCCCTACAGCTCCATTAGCTAGTTGATCGTGTTTGTCTTCTTGTTTACATCTTGTTTGCGAATTCAAACTTCGCTGGGCCTGACCACTACCATTGCCAGCTAATCAATTGCTTTTGCGTTTGCCTCCCTCCCCATCGGCCGGGATAGCTGCCACCTCTACCGCCTGCACCTTATTTTTTTTGGCACTGAGACACTCGGCTCACATTAACTCCCGCTGAACAACATTGCAGGTGTTTATGTGCTTGTTCCTTTAGGTCTTTCTCCTACCTACACAATTGTGCCGACCCACCTTCGTCACCGCCTTGTGAACTAACCCATTCTACAACCTTCAACGACGATTGGGCTCCAGGCCACTGCTTATTTCTGGTCTTCGCGTGGCTTCTACTGTGCCTGCCTCCAATCTTTGGGCTAATTCACATATCTGTAGCGCGCCTTGGCAGTTTCTAACTTTTCGTTCGCACTGCGTACCGGTGTGCGCTGATTTTCCATGCCACTGCTGTGAACTGGACCTACACTCTAATGACAACCAACAAACAATACAAGCGGGCTGCCTACTCGCATAGTGGGTGCGCCCACTGTAAAAAGGTCCGCCAGAAGTGCGACGAGAAAAAACCGTCGTGTACGGCCTGTCTGAACCAGAAGCAGGAGTGTGTCTATCTTCAGCACATAGTCATGTGGACCCCTAGGCAAAAGAAGGAGCCCACGGCAAAGCCAAAACCCAAGTCTGGAGGCTCTCAAAACACAACCAAGACTACTGCTTCTTCTCTTTCTGCATCTGCTGCCGTCCCTTCTAATGAGCTTGCTGCTCAGGAAGCCGGCAATGGCAGGGCCTCTGCAGACATGCCAGTCAAGGCTGACTCGCAGCAATACCGGGCTTTCCCGTCGTCTGCCAGTGGTCAGCAGCACCAGCATCAACTCCAGAGCTTTGACACTGCAGTGTCGACAGCCCAGCCGCCACTGATTCCTGTCGACATGGCTGCACAATTCCCTGCATCGATTTCCAACCCCCAGGAGACTGACATGAGCATGCTTAGCGTTCCTTCAGGATTGGCCCCTCCGGGGTTCACTCAGGCTCAGCAACGTGCATCTCAGGCTCAGGCAAAAGCTCCGCCGAACCACTCTTCCAACCCACTTTCCCCAGCCAACTTCTTTTCCAGCCCGGGCTCGTCTTCTGGCTCGCTGACTAGAATTGATGGCGGCCTCTCGCCAGAGTCTACCGATGACAGTGCCCCCATTAGTATGGAGTCTTTGTACAATATTCCACAGTGGACGGAGTATGGCGTGACCGAATGGAAACGAATCATGAGAGGATACCGACCCAGCTCTTTTACAAACGAATATGATATGCAAAAGTTTATGGAATATGTTTTTTTGAGAGCCAAGTGTGGCTTCAACTATCCCTTTGGTGTTGACGAAAACAACCCTCTCTGGAAGAGTATCATGAGACTCACCTCGCAGTTTGACCATCTCCGCTATGTCGTTTTGTCGGTTGCCACCAACATTTTGCAGTACGAATGCCGTTGTTCAGAATGGGCCCCTTACCGAAGAAAGTACATGGATAACTGCATGCAGTCACTTATTGTCAGCATCTCTTCCTACACCACTAATGACGAAATATCTACACTGTTTGCTACAGTCATGATTTTATACTCTGATAGGTCGGCTTCTGTGGGCAACAAGTGGCGTCTCCATTTGAGAGGAGCTCTTGAGTTGCTCAATGCCCGTGTTCCCGAGATTCCCGGCACCGACGACCTTTTTGGAGTCCTCCGTTCGTGGTTTTCGCTTGCCGAAACCTATGCTTGGATCTCCTCACCCAATGGCGGAACTATTTCACTAGACCAGGCTATGGACATTTTGGACGACTCCAAGTATGCCTACCAAGTAGAGGGCCTGGTCATTGGTGGATTCAACACCTTTAAGTGTTACGGTCAGTCTGTGGTTTACTACTTTGCAAAGGCGGCTACGATGACCATGGCAATGAAGCAGAATGGCCAGAAGCCTGATCAGATGGAATGCTATGAGCTTATTAACAGCGTCGAGGCGCTGGTCAACGAGACAATGGACCTGTCGTCGATTGTTAACCCAACTGTGCGAGTGGCTATGATAGAATCCCACAAAATTCACTGCCTGGGCCTGGAGCTCTACATTCTACACAAGCTTATTGGGCACTCGATTACGACCAAAGTTGTACAGGATACACTGACTAGAATGACGCCGATGATCCAAACTTTCCCGTTCAGCGAGACTCTGGGAGTGGCCATCCACTGGCCCGTGTTTATGGCAGGCACCTGCTCGTTCCACATTGAGACAAGGACCATTGTGGAGAACCATCTCAATGAAATTGTTTCCGTTGGCCTGTATGTTGCACGAAACTCTCTGTTCCGCCTGCACAAGTACTGGGAATTGCAGGACGATGATATTCCCAATGTGTACACAGACGATACCGACTCCATTGCATTTTAGGATAGGAAACCAATAGACAGGGCAGGAACCGGAATGGCGAACGTTAGAACTTTTTTTTAATGGGAACACGACCAAAAGTATTTTTTTGTATTTATAAGTATGTGCATTATGTATATATTGATTTTCTTTCTTTTTTTTTTTGGCCAGACACGAGAGACCACACTATCAGAACCCCCCAGGCGTACATAGTGCGCCCCGATTGCTTCACAACGCAGTATCGCTCGAACCTTGCACTTTTTTCTGCAGCTTTGGGCCATTGCAATCAGGTCTGCCGAGGGGCACGCCAGCCACGCATAAATCTGGCAGAATATCGCTGGGTAACTGCTATCGGTGCGGTTTTGCTTTGAAATCGCAGGGCTCTCATTTGTAGACTTCTTGTCAGTCTCACAAATACGCACCCTCCAAAAAATTTTTGTACTCTCTTCACAAAGTCTGAACACACGCTTTTTACCAGATCTCTTTGCGCGCCTTGGTGCTAATTTTTTTTCTTTCAACCTCGAACCGCCAGAACCCCTGCACTGCTTGTGTTCTACAGGGCCCATTTCTCTAGAGGCATCTCAGCGTGTGTTTGCCTGCAAATTAAGCGTTTTATAATTCTGTGAACGGTCACTCGACAAGCAAGAAGAAGGAGATCGCCATGTCTGAGAAGAATACTCGAATTGCCATCATCAACGAGGACAAATGCAAGCCCAAGAAGTGCCGACAGGAGTGCAAGAAAGCCTGTCCTGTGGTACGAACTGGTAAGCTGTGCATTGAGGTGACTCCCGAGTCCAAGATCGCGTTCATTTCTGAGAGCCTGTGCATTGGTTGCGGTATCTGTCCTAAGCGATGCCCGTTCGGCGCCATTCATATCATCAACCTACCTACCAACCTGGACAAAGAGGTCACCCATCGATACTCAGCCAACTCTTTCAAGTTGCATAGACTCCCTACTCCTCGTCCTGGCCAGGTGTTGGGTTTGGTCGGTACCAACGGTATCGGTAAGTCCACTGCTCTGCGTGTGCTGTCTGGTAACATGAAACCCAACCTGGGTAGATTCGAGGACCCTCCTGACTGGCAGGAGATTCTGCAGTATTTCAGAGGTAGCGAGTTGCAGAACTATCTTACCAAGGTTTTGGAAGACGATATCAAGACCATTATTAAGCCTCAGTACGTGGACAGTTTGTCTCGAAGCAAGTCGATTGCCAATAAGGTGGTTGGCGAGCTGCTGACTGGCCGAAACGACCGAGCAGCTGACTACGAGAAAATTCTCAAGTCTCTGCAACTCAAGGGAGTTCTCAAGCGAGAGCTTAACCAGCTGTCTGGTGGTGAGCTACAGCGATTTGCTATCGGTCTGACTGCCGTCCAAAAGGCTGACGTCTACATGTTTGACGAGCCCTCTTCCTATTTGGATGTCAAGCAGAGATTGAACGCTGCCCATGTCATTCGGGGCCTTTTGAATGACACCTGCTACGTCATTGTTGTGGAGCACGATTTGTCCGTTTTGGATTATCTGTCCGACTTTGTCTGTATCTTGTACGGTGTCCCCTCCGTGTACGGTGTTGTAACTCTTCCTGCCTCTGTGCGAGAAGGTATCAACATTTTCTTGGACGGTAACATCCCCACCGAGAATCTGCGATTCCGAGATGAAGCTCTTCAGTTCCGACTGGCTGATGCCTCTGAAATCCTTAACGTTGACCAGGGCCGATCCTTCAAGTATCCTCGTATGGAGAAGACCTTAGGAGATTTCCACCTGAACATTATGGGCGGTGAATTCACCGACTCTGAGATCATTGTCATGATGGGTGAGAATGGTACTGGTAAGACTACTTTCTGCCGAATGCTGGCTGGTGCCCTTGCCCCTGACAATGGTCAGAAGGCTCCTTCCCTCAACATTTCCATGAAGCCTCAGAAGATTGCACCCAAGTTCAGTGGTTCCGTTCGACAGCTGTTCTTCAAGAAGATTCGTGCCATGTTCTTGCATCCCCAGTTCCAGACTGACGTCGTCAAGCCTCTGCGAATTGACGATATTATCGACAATGAAGTCCAGACCCTTTCCGGTGGTGAATTGCAGAGAGTTGCCATTGTTCTTGCTCTGGGTATCCCTGCTGATATTTATGTGATCGACGAGCCTTCTGCATATCTGGACTCCGAACAGCGTATTATCTGTGCCAAGGTCATTCGACGATTTATTCTGCACTCCAAGAAGACAGCCTTCATTGTGGAGCACGATTTCATCATGGCCACGTACCTTGCTGACCGAGTCATTGTGTTTGACGGTAAGCCCTCTGTTGACGCGACTGCTAATACCCCCGAGAGTTTGCTGACCGGTTGCAATAAGTTCTTGAAGAACCTGAACGTCACTTTCCGACGAGACCCTGTTTCTTTCCGACCCCGAATTAATAAGCTGGATTCCCAGATGGACCAGGAGCAGAAGTCTAGTGGTAACTATTTCTTCTTGGACACTGCTGACGAAGCATAGAATACAGATTGCATGACAGGGGAAATCAATTAGGAGGAAAAAGGCGGTATACGTACATAACGAATACAATGATGAATAAGGCTAAGTAATAAGGGAAGGACGAACAGAACTGGGAAACCTAAGCCTTGTTCTTGTTTAAGATATTTTTAGTAAGAAGGGGTTATACTGCATATGGCTTGTTTTAACTTGTTTTTACTTTTACTTGGCTTTCTACTGTGAGATTAACTATTTATGTACAGATGATGGATGTTGGAGGATTGTTTGTAGTTTTTGGGATTAATAAGGAGATCAGCCACAGCACCGACCGCTTGGCCCAGTACAGGCAGTGTATGCACGGGCGGGAGAGGTCTGTCACCATGCTGCCAAAATAATGTTTTTTGAACTGCAGTACAATCGATTGCAATTGCACCCGAAAGTCCATAAACATATTTGCGAAATGCACCTTTTCATGCTGTTGTATCCCCCGACCGGGCCTCCCAGTAATTTCGAGCCCAACTGACCACTCACAGCGTGGGAAATTCTAAATACCCAATTTTTTAGCACACTCTCATTCATCACCACCTACATCGCATCACCATGGCCAGTAAGTAGCAAGTCGGGGTGCAGAACACTGCCAGAGCGATGCAGCAGTCATACTAACAGCATATAGAACCTCAACATGAGCGACCCGAGCCGGTGTCCTTTGACGACATTGACTATTCCGACTACTACCAGGTTGAAGCAGCCCGAAAATCCATGCTGCGAGAGCAGTGGATCCGAGTGAAGGCTCTCAAGGTTGTGCGAGATGCCCTGAACAAGTGCTTCGAGACCCAGGGCCCCAATCATTATGAAAACTGCAAGGATTTGGCAGGTAGGTATTGAGCTGCTGTGTGCTGAGCAGTAGAGAGTTGCCGGCAGGCGTGCGAGCAAGTAAGTACTAACGGAAACAGAACGATATCTCGACATGCTCCCTACGCACGAGATCACCGGACATTTGGCATATCAGAGAAATGATCCTACTAAATAGGTGCACAGTAGGCTTTTTATAATATTATTACATGCGCTAGCTAGTTATGGGATGGCGGAGGACGTGAAAAATTAAGAGGACTGGGCAGGCTTGCGCTTTCGTGCAAACTGTCGGGTACCAGCCTTGCTACCTGTAGATGTCGTAGATTGAGTCTGTTCAATGGTAGATTCAGCCTGTTCGATGGCAGATGGGGTTTGGTCGACAGTAGCTTCGCCGGCAGAGTCTTCCAGATGAGGCTCCTCACTGGCACCATCAGCTGTGTCTGCATCGACATGGTCTTGGACATTGTCCGCCTCGTCTTTGTCGGTATTCGGCCGAATCGCACCATTCTTAAATCCACAGTGCGGGCAAATGTAGACGACATATTGTGGGGACTCGCCAAACTGGGCCAGCCCGTTGTGGTTTCTGCAGCTAGCGCAGATCAACGCATAGCGGTTCTTGGGTGAAGTCTCGTCTTCGCCAACCAACAAGTCCAGAATCTTGTCGTACCAGCGGGGCACATACGGCTCGAATGCAAATCTGGTGGGGTTCTGCAGCTGAGACGCAGCCAGCAGGTCCTCGCTGATTGGGTCAGAGTCAGCAGATGCCCCCGAGGGTTCTCTAATGGAACGCAGCTGCTGCTCGTCAATGGACGAGACGGATATATCAGCAGCCTCAAACCGCTGGAGAAGCGCCTGTGTAGAGTAGAAGTTTGTCTTCTGCTTGAGTTCCTCAATCTTCTCCTGCTGCTCAATGGAAAGCACCTCGAGACGGGCATCGGACGAGCGAATCAGATACTCGAACAGCTTGCGAATCACCAACCTCGTGGCAAAGATACTGCAGTGTTTGTTAGTAACAAGAGAGCCAAGAGAAGAAAAGCCAACAAAATGCCAGCACGTGGGTTTGCCATTCCCTGTTGCACATTCGGCCTAGGACTACGGGTGAAATTGTGGGGTTTTGTTCACTTACACCAACGGGCAAACCATGACAGCAGCTACATGCAAAGGCTTGGCCGGAAGAATCTTCAGAAGCAGCAGCGCAGCAGCAATGAGCCACAGCACGACCAAGTAGAGTGTGACCAGGCCAGTGACATTTCTGAGTCTGAGTTTGAGCGACGCTGACCGCTGCTGGTAGAAGGAGATCTTCTTCTGCAGCGTGGCAAGCTGCTTCTCGTAAGCATCGGCAGGGGGAGTCTACATAGATACATAAAGTGTCAGTTACCAAGCACTCCATTGATTCCATCGTTTCCATTCCTATTGCACCGGTATTGCATGAATGCTCCTCGGGTTTATCTCGCCCGAAACACTTCTACGTACCCTTTTGAACGGCCAGAGCACCACCATCGCTAGTGCTGTATTGTACCGATCAGATCGCTGCTGGCGGTGATTTTGCGGTGTGTGTTTGGGTTGGGTTGGTGTGCGTGTAGCTCCCATCGCTTGCAATGCATGCGACCACAAGGGACCGCACCAGCCGCACTGCACGGCCAAACCAAACCAAGCCAAACCACACCAGACCAGACCAAACCACCAGCACCTACGCCTGGCAGTGAAACAAAACAGCACTACAAAGTGTTGAGTTGCACAACGGCCGACCTCACCAGCATACAATTTGTGTCAAAACGGCCAACCAACCAACCAACACATACACGCACACACACGCTGACTCTGCAATTCCGCATCGGCCGTCTCGTCAGGTCCACAGCCGCTGCCGCCCAGCCCGCTCTAGGTAGGTACGCTAACGTGCTGCGGCATGGCGTGTTGCCCGCACGTTGTTCCGCATCTGGTGATTTGCTGCGAAGCCTGGCTAGCATATAATTGCCTTGTTCTCTGGCTTTCTCCTTCTCCTCACATCTGCAAAGCAAAACCTAGCAAAACCCCCAAAAAACTAACTGACTTCCGTTGAGCATTTCCACAGTACAAGTCAATTGCAACCATGTCTCTCCAGAACAAGCTTTCCATCTCCGACCTGGACCTCAAGGGCAAGCGGGTCTTCATTCGAGTCGGTAAGTGCTGCTGATGCTGCTGCTGCTGCTGCTGCTTGGTGCTGGGGTCCCTCCCACTAACCTCCAGACTTTAACGTCCCTCTCGACGGCAAGAAGATCACCAACAACCAGCGAATTGTTGCTGCTCTTCCCTCTATCAAGTACGCTAAGGAACAGGGTATGTATTTCTCACCTTATCCGCGTTAGGTTGATGCAATTGCGCTCTCCCTTTCTTCTCGGTTGGTGCTGTCTGTGCATCTCCGACATGCCCGCCCACCGCACGATAATTTGTTGGGAGTTGCCATGGTCGGCCGGCCACTGAGACCAATTGCCGAGATCGCGGCCATGCCGAGAAAGTCAATGCGCACAACCTCGTATGTTTTCCTTGATCAGCTTGTTCTAACCATCTTTTCCAGGCGCCAAGGCTATTGTCCTGGCTTCTCATCTCGGCCGACCCAATGGCGAGGTTGTTGAAAAGTACTCCCTTGCTCCGGTTGCCGACGAGCTGTCCAAGCTCCTGGACACCAAGGTGACCTTCCTGCATGACTGTGTAGGTCCCGAGGTCGAAACCACTGTCAACAAGGCCACCGGCGGTGAGATCATTCTGCTCGAGAACCTCCGATTCCACATTGAGGAGGAAGGCTCCCGAAAGGTTGACGGCAAGAAGGAGAAGGCTGATCCCGCTGCCGTTGAGAAGTTCCGACAGTCTCTGACCGCCTTGGCTGATGTCTATGTCAACGATGCCTTTGGTACCGCTCACCGAGCCCACTCCTCTGTGGTTGGTCTCGAGCTCCCCCAGCGAGCCGCTGGCTTCCTGGTCGCCAAGGAGCTGTCTTACTTTGCTAAGGCTCTGGAGAACCCTGTCCGACCCTTTTTGGCTATCCTCGGTGGTGCTAAGGTCTCCGATAAGATCCAGCTTATCGACAACCTGCTCACCAAGGTTGATATACTGATCATTGGTGGCGGTATGGCTTTCACTTTCAAGAAGGTTGTCGACAAGGTCGCCATTGGCAACTCCTTGTTTGATGCCGAGGGTGCCAAGATCGTCGAGGGCCTGGTCGAGAAGGCTAAGAAGAACAATGTCCAGCTTGTTTTCCCTGTCGACTACGTCACCGCTGATAAGTTTGACAAGGACGCCGAGGTTGGCGCTGCCACTGATGCTTCTGGTATCCCCGACGGCTGGCAGGGCCTGGACTGCGGTCCCAAGTCTATCGAGCTCTACAAGGAGGTCATCAAGAAGTCCAAGACCATTGTCTGGAACGGCCCCCCTGGTGTCTTTGAATTCGAGAACTTCGCCAAGGGTACCAAGGCTACTCTGGATGCCTGCGTTGAGGCTGCTCAGAGTGGTGCTACCGTTATTATTGGCGGTGGTGATACCGCTACCGTCGCCAAGAAGTACGGTGTCGAGGATAAGCTTTCTCATGTCTCCACCGGCGGTGGAGCTTCCTTGGAACTGCTCGAAGGTAAGGCTCTTCCCGGTGTTGTTGCTCTTTCCGAGAAATGAATAAGCAAACTTTGATTTTTTAGATATATAAAATATAAATAAAGTTATTGGTTACGTGAGCCCAATATTTCTCATTTCTGGATCCCGATATGGGACACCAAGAATATCAAAAATCTTCTTCTCACTAGATGATTCAATTAGGGTATCGTAGTTCTTGCCCTTGTCATCACTCTTCTCTAGAAATAGCCCATTGTTGCTCAGCCGATAGCCTTTAATCTTAGCCAATTGTCTGATACTTCGGTTAAAAATATCATCACCAGTATAGTAAATTAATGATGAACCCAAAATAGACCACGGTACTAATAAAATGTCCATTCTTCTCCACAAGCTCGTATCATCAAGTGCAGTAGCACCCAGCCATCGGCTGTCATTGCCATGCTTTCCAGACAACGTGCACTTGATAAATCTCTTCTCTCCAAGTCTCTCAAGCAAAATAAATAGTACCTCACACAATTCCCGCATTTCAACGTTCTTCTTAGTAATAATCAGATCAATATCCCCACAGTCTGGCATGCCCCGTCGGTAGCTTCCCATACAGTAAATATCCATATCTGGGTCTATCTCGGCTAGCTCTTTTTTGACAATCTCAAAGTGCTTTGTCACCTCGTCACGAGGAATACGAGTATTGAAATCTTTATAGTGGTCCAGCCCGATCAACTGCTGCTCCGTAAGATCAGATCTTTTCCGAACATCTTCGAGCGTCTTCGTGCCTTCTTTCAGCCATCGGGAAGCGGTTACTGGGCCAACGCCATATATTTTAAGAAGAGTACTGAGGACTTTAGCATCGTTATCATGATGTTGAAGCTTGCTGAATTTACCAGTCTTGACAATTTCTTCCAAATGATCGGCAAGAGACCCACCAAAACCTGGAAGTTTTCTTGCTTCTTTTGCAGTTCTAATAGGTTTGCGGGACTTGCGAAGTGAATTGATAGCCGTTCGATAGGCTTTAGACTTCCAATTATCTCGAATTGATTCGTAGTATGACAATTGCTCAGAAAACATATCCAACACCTTTTTGTTAGGGTGTTTATCGCCCATACCACTCTTACCGCTCACGCAAAGGAATTTGGCCATATTGATATTCTTGCGCTTTGCTCCTGAAGCAGAAGCAGTGTTCTCATCATGCTCCTCATCGGATGAGAACGCATCATCCTTCTTAGCACCTTCCATAATCTCCAGCAACAGCTCTTCTCCAGATTTCAGGGAGCGCTCCTCTTTGGAAGTTTTGATAGGTACCCTACTGATCGGAATAGGACTAGGAGAACGGGACGTTGGACTTTTTTGAGCCCTAGATTCTGGGCTATCATCGGGATGCAGTCTGAATACTCCTTCATTTCTGGGTACCTGGGGTAGCTCAAAAGGCGTAGGATCTAGCAGCTTTCCTGCTTCAATACTCTCTGATGCCCACGCAGTATACAAAGTCCTGATTTCTTTCGGAATTTGCTTAACTTTCAAGTGGTTGGCCAAGTGAGGTCCTTTCCATCTCTGACCAACCAGTATGTGAGTAGTCACTTCCGGGTCATAAGAGTCCATAATCAGAGCTCCATACTCAGTAAATGTCTTCGCTCGGCGAGCATGGATTTTTGAAGCGCTTTGAAATGGAACCAACACTAGAGGTTAGCAGGCAACAGTACATACAGGATATGCTCTTACCAACACAAAACATACAGAACTTGAGCCCCGCGAAAATCATTCTAGCCGATTCGGAATTTACCGAGTCTACCTTTGTTGCTTTAGCCGATTTGCCTGCTTTTTGGGCGGCGGAACTAGCTCTTTTTCTAGGCAAATTGCCGTGGTGCTGTGAGGCATTGAGGTTCAACACCTCATCCTCGTCCGAGGACAGCCAATTGCCATGAATATAGCGGTCCTGAGACGAGAAGAATTCCTGTTTATCATTATCCATGATATAGAAAGTTGTTTCAGGGAGATTCCCAGCTGTTTATAGCGTCAGATTCACTGGACGAGACAGGTTGCTCGGAATCAGCGGGACCGTGTGTGCATCACCTGGCAGCAAAAGGTGCCGCAAACCTTAGCAAAGCTGACGAAGTAAAATAGTTACAGGCTATGTTATGGCAAAACAGAAGCTAAGTGTGCATCTCCACCGTGCGCTTTGTGCTTTTGTACAGATTCACTGCTGGATCAGCAGGCTGAAATCGTTGATAAAGGCAAGGTTGGGCGCCGCAATGTTCAGCCGTTCCACGGTTTTGAGCACCGATGTCTTAGCTACAACAACGCCTGGAGAGCCTCTCAGCAGACACAGCAGGTCGGTAGTAGAGTCTCCGAAATATGCAAAGTTACTGGCTGTAGAATTCAGATCCTCTGAATATTTACCAACGGTTTTTTCAAGCTCCTGGAGTTTGTCAGTGGCTGTTCGAAGATTCCCCAGCATTTTGCCTGTCAGAAGTCCTTGCTGATCTGACTCAAAGTCATTAGCCAGAATCTCAACATTGCTGAAACCGTGCCTTTTGAACGCCTCTCTAATAAATATGGCACTCCAATTGATGCTGAGAACAACTAATCTAATATCCTTTTCTTGTAATTGGCGGGCAAATTCCCACCAGCCTTTTCGGAACTGGAGCTTGTCCACCTTGGACACAAGAAGCTTCTCAGGTACTCCACTGAATACCCCGTCTTTCTCGATACGGGCAATACTTGCATCTTCGACCTGCCGCAGCTCCCTCAGAAACCGAGTCTGGTCTGCCAGGGTTGCAACCTTTCCGAATGCCAAGCTATATCTCTCGTAATCTTCCATATACGCTTCGCCATAGTAATTCCATGATGGCTTCATTGTAGGCTTTGATTCGTAGGCCGCACTGGCGAGCAGTGCCAATGTATCTTCGGCAGTGATAGTCTCATCCCAGTCGACAACCACGAGCCTGACATTTTCCAAGTCAATTCCACTCATTTCTTCAGTTTGAATTATCTCGTCCGCTTACTCCTCCAAGCTTGCAGGCGGATGCAGGCAATACCTTTTATTGTGGTGGGTGTGGTGCAATGGGAGCTCCACCTACCCAACCATCAAAAACTCGGCTCAATCCTTATATGCTTTCTGCTTGTCGCCCACCGCCAATTGAAATATGAAGCTTTCCAGTTTGTTATCTTTTGTAGCTTGTGCTACTGCTGTATCAGCTAGCCAGGACCAGATTCCTCTCGGCCACAAGGAATCCAAGCTCGTGGCTTTGCATCGACAGCTGATCGAGATTGATTCAGTCACCCCCAATGGTAAGCTACACATAACCACACGAACGACTACTGGCATAGTAGCTAACATGCAGAATATCGAGTCCATGACTTCCTCAAGGAGTATCTTGAGGCTCGAAACTTCACTGTGGAGAGCCAGGAGGTGAGAGACGGTCGTAAGAATATCTATGCCTACCCCGGAACAAACCGAAACACCAAAGTCCTCCTCACCTCACACTACGATACCGTCCCCCCTTACCTCCCATACGCTGTCAAAGATGGCAAGATCTATGGTAGAGGTTCCGTTGATGCCAAGGCCTCGGTTGCTTCCCAGATCACTGCTTTGGAGGAGCTTCTTCATCACAAGACTGTTGGAGAGGGAGATGTTGGTCTTCTCTATGTCGTCGACGAAGAGGTCTATGGCCAGGGCATGAAGTACGCTAGAGACCACCTTGGAGTTTCTAGCTGGGAAACTGTTATTTTTGGTGAGCCCACTGAAAACAAGCTTGGCGTGGGCCACAAGGGCCAGGCTCAGTGCACTTTCCAAGCTCACGGAATCTCTTCTCATTCCGGCTACCCCGAGCTTGGCAGAAATGCCAATGAAATTATGATCAAGGCTCTTTACAAGATGATGAACACACCCCTTCCTTCTTCTCCTATTCTCGGTGACAGTACCCTCAACATTGGCCGAATTGAGGGCGGAGTCGCTGCGAACGTCATCCCCGACTCCGCCAATGCAACAGTCGTTGTTCGGGTTGCTGCTGAGATGGACAAGGTGATTCAGATATTCTACGACCTTGTCAATACTACTGACTATTTGACTATGGAGAACTTCTATTATGTCGAGCCCCAGTACCTTGACTATGATGTTCCGGGTTTCGACACTGTTATCTGCAAGTACGCTACTGACATTCCCAATCTGCCTGGTAACTTCACTAGATATCTTTATGGTCCTGGAAGTATCTTCCAGGCTCACTCCCGTGATGATGAGTGGATCAGCTTTGCCGATCTTGCCCAAGGTCTTAGTGGAGTCAAGAAGCTGATCAAGTATAGCCTGGATCTTTAAACCGATACGACATAATTATGTAACAAAGATTATTCCTAGTACATATTTGAAGTGCGCACAAGTGGCGGTGAAGCATACCGTGAGGTTCAAAACCTTTGTTTCTCGCATATCGATGACGCATGAGAGCATAGTAGGTTAGATCTCTAATGGTGTCGAATTCGTTGCACCCCCTTTCGAAATATGCATTAAATTATCTATGAACGTCGAATTGACTAATTCTGTCTAATAAATCTCAGTAATGAATTTCGGCCAGGAATTGAATGCAATAGCTGCAAGTTCAACGATGAAGACAGAGAATAATTCAACTGTAACCAGAAAAGTACTAAAAATACCACTCGATCGGTATATTAGTGGCTTTTTGAAAAAGAAAGAGCGGCATCAGATCACCCGGAAAACGTGGTTGTATGCGGGCTAAAAGTCATTGAGAAACGGGCCGGAAATTATGCTCAGCACGGATCTGCATTCCGCTGAGATTAGCATAATGGCTATTGAAACGTGATATTCAAAAATACAGAGAATAAGAGACATATTTTTTAGACATATTTTTGTAGGACTCGAGCCCGGCACCTCCTTCATGTAAAACCCTGCGTTGAAAGCATCTACCGATTCTTGTGCTCTGTCCGCAGCCTCTCTGTTCAACAGAAACTTATGTTATTATATCAAGATTTGTGGAGCATGTATTTCGATAGTACTTTTGATCCGCAATTATTTTTGGCATGTGAGATCCGGTTCCTGGTTTTAACCCAAAATTCCCTTTTTGAGTCGAACTCAAAGCATGGCACACCCGTTTTGCCTTTAGCAATTGGCTCCGTAAAGATAGACAAGAGCCAATACTACAATTTCTACGTCCGTAAGCAGTATAGTAGGTGCCCCTTGCGTCAGATCTGGCTGGCTGCGTCTCCTATGGTGAAACCCTGCCGAAGATTGTCAAAATCAAGAATTGCCTATTTGGGACCAACTCAGGGCAGTGGAACCAGTTAGATCAGGAATCCTGAAAACTATATAATAGGCAGATTAGTATTGAAAAAAACTACATCAATTCACTTGCAAATAATAACCTCTCTCACTCTCAATTAAAATGAAGTTTTCTACTATCTTTGTTGCTGTTTCCCTGGCTGTTGCATATGCCGCTCCCTTCGCTGAGGCCGATGCTGATGCCGAAGCCAAGAACAACCAACCCCACCTCGGACAGCCCATCTATGGCCGAGATGCTGAAGCCAAGAACAACCAACCCCATCTGGGGCAGCCTATCTACGGCCGAGATGCTGAGGCTGAGGCAAAGAACAACAAGCCCCACCTTGGACAGCCTATCTACGGCCGAGATGCTGAGGCTGAAGCAAAGAACAACAAGCCCCACCTTGGACAGCCCATCTATGGCCGAGATGCTGAAGCAAAGAACAATAAACCCCATTTGGGACAGCCTATCTACGGTCGAGATGCTGAGGCTGAAGCAAAGAACAATAAGCCCCACCTTGGACAGCCCATCTATGGCCGAGATGCTGAAGCAAAGAACAATAAACCCCATCTGGGACAGCCTATCTACGGTCGAGATGCCGAGGCTGAGGCTAAGAACAATAAGCCCCACCTTGGACAGCCCATCTACGGTCGAGATGCTGAGGCTGAGGCTGAGGCTGAGGCTAAGTAAGCTAGCTCATCTAACTCGAGATCTAGGTCAGATCAGACAGACGGCATCATGCTCAGAACAACCAAATAAATTTGGACAATACTATATTTTTATAAAGAACCAATAAACATAATATCGATTTTAAGCTGAAGCAGCCGAAGTAGTTTCAGACGTAGGCTTTTTGGTTCTATGCCATCCAGTCTTATACTTGGTACCCATAGAGAACTTGGGGAAGATATGGCCTTCAGTGTTCAGCACCACTTTATCCAGCGGACAAAGTTCATCTTTACTGTCATCAAACAACAGATATAAATATTTGAGAGTCTCTGCAAGCCAGAAGGATTCCATGTTATCTGTTTTGGGGGAAGGAACCTTGGTCACATCCTTCAAGCTTGCATATCCAGACTTATCTTCAAGCTGGGTATGAAGTTCCAGGGCCTCAAAGATTTTCCAACCCCATTCTCGATAAATAGGGTTTTTAGTTAGACGCCAAAGTACAAACAGGGACTCAACAGTCTCAGGCCTCTGCAAGTTGTGAACGTCGCCCTTCTTGATGAAAAAGTCCTCCGTACTACCAGGAGCATCATTGAACACCACAATCTCCGGAGCTAATCCAGTTGCAGTTTGATTGTACATCTCATAACAAGTTCGAGTAATTTCCATGCCCAGGGTGAATTGTTCCTCAGCAACAGCTGTCCAACTAGGCTGCTTCCTGGCTTGGTCGAGAGGAAGACCCATAGTAGCACCAAGAGCAAACATTCCGCCAGCAAAGCATACCAAGTGATCCATTTTGTTTGAGACAGGTCCACCCACACCACTTTCGAGTTCTCCAATAAAGGCCAGGTTGTTGGGCTTGGAAGATTTAAGAATATACTTCTGGATACCCCTCACGGTCTCTTCATACATGTCCAAATAAACCTTTTCTTGCTCTTCAGTTTGGAGATACTGCTTGATAAGGTATTCATAGTAAGAGTCGCCGCGAGAACCGAGGCGAATGAGATTCCCCTGGAACCTACCAGAATTTGGATGGATGAAGATAGGCACCAGTCCTCCTTCAGCGTGGTTGCCATCAATGATCTGGAATACCTTCTCTGCCTTTTTCCAGTAGAGATCTTCGCCTGTAAGCTTGGACAGATACTTGAATTCCAATTGCAGAGTAGCAGCTTCAGCAGTGGAACTAGCACCACCATCAACATGGGACGGAATACCCTTGCCGGTCTTTAGATTGACACTGGCAAAAGGCAAGCCAGTAGGGCTGTCAAAGGCACCGACCAGACGATTTCCCAGGTCCACTGCCTTGTCGAGGAACAAGTCGTCCTCTGTCAGGTAGTAAGCAGAAAGCAAGCCACCGAGCATTCTGATGGTTGTCTCAAATGTGTTGACCTCGTAGTCCATGTCATAATCTAGATGGTGTTCCACCCACTTTCGGGCTTGTCGGAATTCTGTTTGCAGACCCATGAGTTGCATTGTGTCCAACGCATCCACGACGATCCAGCCCAGAGGTGCTGGTCCCATGTTCTCACCAGTTTTCGAGATGGGCTTGTAGACGTCGTAGCCCCATGCAGAGTTTTTGTAGCCCTTCCAGGACTTTTTGAATGCGTTTCTGACCGCATTTTGTCGCTCTTTCCAAGTGGTTGGTGGCTTGCTTTGGAACAGTCCAAAGCCGGTGGTCAAGGATGTGGAGGCCCTGCCAAAGGAATAGACAAAATATAGGACGACTCCAAACACAAAGGACAGCAGAACGATTTTCTTCTTGCTTCTACCTGAGCGCTGGTAGTCCACTCCGTACGGCTTGTCCTTGTACATGGGAAGCTCGTGTTTGGGTTTCCACAGCTGGTTCTCGACGCTTTCCTCTACTCTCTTTACCGTCTTGCCGATCTGGTCAAACGACATTACGTAGGGGAGAGAGCCAAAGACACGCCTGTCAGATCAAGGAATGGCAACAACTCGTAGATTCGAAGTCGCAGCCCGTACAATGCTTATCGGCGTATAGCGGCAATAGAATCTTCTCTCACCGGAAGGTGGTATGCACTGGTTCGAGCGAGTTTTGCACTTGGGTGGGCACTGGCTCAGTTAGGTTTTTGCACCGCCAGCTGGAGCTAATTTACAGATGGACTGGTGAGCGGAGGGTATTCTGAGTCAGCGTTGACCAGATGTTGAATTTTGGTATTGATCTGCCTCTGAATGACCGTCTGCCTGAGAGCTATGCGTTGGCTCAGGTTCAATTCGGTTTCTTTGTGTCTCCTGCACTCCTGTGTGTCTGCAACTTTTCTGCCTGAAAGTATGATGCTACGTTAGCTTGGAGGTTGGATTCGCGGCTGAACCAAACTACGCAACCTCCTTCTGCGCCCTGCCTGCATCCCCTCCTCCCCACCTCCACCTCCACCCAAACCCCGACTGACCCAACATGCCGTTCCTAGAGATTCCTCCTACGGAACTAGGGTCTACGATCCCGGCCCATACACCTCACGCTGTGAGTGTAACGCTGCCTACCTGGGCCGCCAATATCGGCTACGAAGAGGGCCAAGAATGGGTCACCAGCAAGATGCAAAATGGCTATCCCAGGTGAGTGAGTGCACCAGCGGTCGGCACCCCTCTGGAACCCCGACCGGCTCGGCAGCATGCTGAAGGAACAACACCCCTCTGGAACACTCTAACTAACCATGCAGATTCTTTATCAATCTGAAGATACAAGAGGTAAGTACAAAATGATATAAAGAGCCGCCTGGAAGCCATTTCCTTACCTGGCTCTTTGGTATTGTTCCCTGCCTGTGCTCCGTGACTCACATGCGCCCGCCGCTTTTTAGTTGATGAAGGTGATTGAAGAAACATATGGCCGATCTGGTGAAAAATGCCTAGTGCTGCCTACCTATAACATTGCTTGCCGGTGTCGAAGCTTCATCAAAGAAAAATCCACCATCAAAAACTGCCCCGTGCGAATTCTGCAGTTGTCCACGCCCAAACCGGCCGACGACAAGCCCGAAGAGATCCAGGCCAATGTCTCGGTCGTCTTTTTCCCTGCTTCCGAGTTTCCAGTCGCCAAGCAGTACTGGCAGCACACTGGTGAAGGCATTTCTTCTCGTCTAGGAGAATACTGTTTGGATAGACTATCCACCCCTGATTCGGGATCGGCCGCTTCATACAGGGACCACCATCGGCGCCAGTCTTCCTCCCCCAGCTTGGTTGGACAGGCGGCTAGCCAGGCCAAGGAAGAGTCCAACGAACAGTCCCAGTTCGTCGAACAGCGGTTTGGCAGAAACATGGATCTGAGACATGCTGCTGAGGCCAAGCTCATTCTGCGAAGACGAATCGCCGGTAAGGTTGTTGACGAAAAGAAGAACATGTATGGCATCCACCGCGCAAACGTCTCCGAGGAAGACGTCTACCTATATCCTACAGGTATGGCTAGCATTTTCAACGCCCATAGACTTTTGCTCAATGCCCTGGGTGATGACAAGAAGTCCGTTTGCTTTGGCTTCCCTTACACTGATACACTAAAAATCTTGCAAAAATGGGGACCCGGCGCCATTTTCTACGGCATTGGTGAGGAAAAGGATCTCGATGACCTGGAGAAGCTTTTGGAATCTGGCGAGCGAATTGTTGGTCTATTCACTGAGTTCCCTTCCAATCCCCTTCTCAAGTCACCTAACCTTAAACGAATCAGACAGCTGGCCGACAAGTACAACTTTGCAGTTGTTGTAGACGAGACAGTTGGAAACTTTTTAAATGTCCATGTTCTCCCCTATGCTGACGTGGTCGTCAGCTCCTTGACCAAAGTGTTCAGCGGCGACAGTAACGTCATGGCCGGCAGCTTGGTCCTCAACCCCAAGAGTCCAATATACGCCTTGCTCAAGGCTACCCTGGGCAAAATCTATGAAGACACATTCTGGGCTGAAGATGCCTTGTTCTTGGAGCGTAACAGCCGAGACTTTGAAGAGCGAAGCTACAAGATCAACGGTAATGCCGAGGCTGCTGCTGAGTTCTTCCTTCGGTCGCCTCTCATCAAGGATGTCTTTTACCCCAAGTTTGTGCCCTCGCGGGCCAACTATGATGCCTGTCGAATCAGTACTGGTGGTTACGGTGGACTGATTTCCATTGTATTCAAAGACCCCAAAGATGCACCTACCTTCTTTGATGCTGTGCGCATTGCTAAGGGCCCCAGCCTGGGAACCAACTTCACATTGACATGCCCTTATACACTGATTGCCCACTACAATGAGTTTGACTTTGTTGAGAAATACGGAGTCGATAGAAACTTGGTTCGTATTAGCGTTGGCCTAGAAGAAACTAAGCAGCTATTGGAGATTTTCACTACTGCCTTAGCTGCTGTTGAGAAGTCTCATCAGCAGTAATACGATCATTACCCCCCGCTACTACACATTGGCGACGCGGACGAGTTCGACATGAGTAAAGAATAGTCACGATTTCATAAATAGAATATAGAAAGAAGAGCAAAAAAAAAAATTCAAAATAAAAACAGTATCAAAATAAAGCTGAGACAATAGTCCATCAATAGGAATGGTATCAAAAGAGACTAGACAACAGCCAACAACAACGGTATCAAAATAGCTTATAAACACAGTCAACAAAGAGAAGAAATGTCCCATGCAATCTATATCAAACAGCCTATAGAAACAAAACTGCCGACTCAAACAGATGGACGTTGTAAGATTCTTTCAATCTAGCAAATAGAAGGGAACCAGGACATGGGAAGGCATGCACCAGTAAAAAGACCTCCAGTATGCAAAATAAACAAAAACACTACATAATAACAAGAGGAGCGTGACGGATTGCGGGCACTGTATTTATTTCATTACATTGTACTGCCAGGTCGCAAAAGGGGGTTGGAGATGGAAAAAATCATTCAGCACCGTGCAGTTGAAATATTCATGGGTGGGTGACGACGGGCCAATGGGAGCAGCGGGTGCGACGGGAGAAGAATTGGCACCAGCGCACCGAGCCATCTGGGCCAAGTCGTCCAGCGCAACCCAACCACAATGGTTATCGTACTACTTTTTTATTGCTTATATGGTGTGCAGACATGCTGCTCTATAAGATGGGTCGAGTATCTTAGTGTTCACCGTGGCCAGCGTGCTTCTTGAGAGCTCGGGTCTTAGGGTCGACGTAGTCGGGAGCTGGAGGAATTAGCATGCCATCACATCAGATGCGCTTGATCTTGCTGCAAAGTACTTACCACTCATGGCAGCATTAGCACCGACGGAGAGCAGGTAGGTGGTAACGATGCCTGTGGTTGGAGTTAGTAAAACCGGTCGAGGGGATTCGGCGTGACAGACTTGTTTCTGTCCACTTACCTCCGACAATAAAAGGCCACAATGGCTTAACTATACGACGGTTAGCAATCTGCGGATAATAATGGAATGGGATACTGAAATTGATGCGCGCACATACCAATAGGAGTAGGATAAGCTTTACCGAAGAACATGCTGGTTGTGTTGGTTTTGTATGGTGAAGTGCAAAGCTCGAAAAAATCCCAGCTCTACTGGTGGGTCGCAGTAGGAAGGGTAACAGGATGTATGGGCCAAACTAGGAGTAGCCGGGCCAAGAGCACTCGAGCGCAAGATCAGATCAGTCTCAAGAAAAAGTGTGTATATATATGCTATAGTGTACAAACGATAAATATAGAGGCAGAGAGTGATAGAGAGGAATTCAGAAAAGCCAAAGTTAGTCTTCGAAATGGACAGTCTTGGGCTTGTCTTTCTTGCTTTTCTTGTCTTTCTTGTCTTTCTTGTCTTTCTTGTCTTTCTCCTCCTTGTTATCCACCTTGTGTTTCTTCTCCTTCTTCTCCTTCTTCTCCTTCTTGTCTTTCTTCTCCTTCTTGTCTTTCTTCTCCTTCTTGTCTTTCGTTTTCTCCGTCTCATTCTCCTGCTTGGTGTCTTCCGCAGTCTTGCCTTCATTGCCTGACGGTTCCTGATCTGGGAACTCATCAACGTAAAG
Organism: Zygoascus sp. PK3305; assembly: GCA_023628935.1. NCBI lineage: Eukaryota > Fungi > Ascomycota > Dipodascomycetes > Dipodascales > Trichomonascaceae > Zygoascus > Zygoascus sp. PK3305. The sequence continues at coordinate 55,189 of JAMAJS010000002.1, forward strand.
CAGCTTGACTTCTTCTGATTCGAGCAGCTTTACTAGCAATTGTGCTCGTCTGGCATGCTTTTCCTCGACCGGCTCAGGGGCTTTGACAGCAGCTTCCTTGGGAATTTTCAGTGCACTTTTGGGCGTACCAGGCTTCTCTTCGGATTCCTCAGCACCATTTACCTCGGTGCTTTCTTGGACTTCATCATCTTTTTTTTTAGATTCGTCGTAGCTCATGAACGTGTTCCATTTCTGTACCAACTGGCGGGCTTCCTCCACAATTCTATCTCTTGATCCGCCGACCAGACCTTCCATGTAGGTGAACAGGGCCTGCTCGTAAGAGGGCTCAATCTCATAGAAATGCTTCAGAATCCAATTCTGCTTTTGCTTCGAAAACTTCCAAGATCCCCTATCTTCAGAATAGCGGCGGAGATATACCAGGTTATCTGACTCCGGGGGAGGGGGCCGTTCCTTCTTGGGCAACTTCACTCTTTTCGGGGGCTTCTTCGTAGCGGCATCCGGAGTATCGGGCTCAGACTTCCGCTTAATAGCGACTGTATTTTCGTCCTCGGCTTTCTCCTTTACCTTCAGGCCAAGCTTTTTCCATGCAGGAACTGTTTCAGTGCTCATTTTTCGTGGTTGAACCCTTGTACCAGCTCCTCGAGTTTTAGTGCGAAAAGTTATTTGGGAGGTTCTCCAGCTCCTCGACGGTTATAGTACGAGCGGCTTGTTTAGAGGCTCTGATTGCATGCAGCCTACCGACGGCCGACGGGAGTTTTTCTGGTCGCGTAAAATCGTTTGCTGCTTACCAGGAAAGTAAATGTGACTCTGAACTATTTGACAATATTGTGTAGTTTGCCTATGGCACAATCGCCGTTCACCACCATGTTTAGCGATCGTTGTAGCCTCTCCTCACCAATCGTGATATCATAGAGTAACAACACATGATATCCATGCATTGGTTGATTGATATTCTTGGTTTAACGTCTATGTGCTACTAAAAAGTTCGTTTTCTAACTATTAAGACGGTTCAACCACGAACGCATCGGGTATGTGACGTTCCACGCCTTACAGCTTATACTATCCTCTTGTAAATTTGGAGTTTGCTTCCGGAGTCGAGTAAATAGTTCAGGGCCCAGTGGTCTAAGGGAAAAACTAGCGCGGATTGCTAGAATTGAACCCTTAGAGACTCGTTTTTTATATAGAAGACCGCTGTCCTACCTAGACTTTCTGAAAAGAATTGGACAATTGTTTTCAACGATCTTGGGTTATCCAATTTAATTATTCTGATTAGTTACCTGGACTGCCTCTTCCCTATGGTCGGGTGCGTCTGGGACTGTGAAATACGGAAAATGATCAGATTCAGAATGCTTATATTCAGTAGTAGTAGAGCGAATTTGTCAAGAAACTTTGGAGCGCAAAATCTGGTAAAGCTGCTACATTTCGCTCATTATTTAACCAGATTATTGAAATGAATTAGTCGGCAGGCTGCATGGTCTGCATCAGTTGGTCTATTTGTAGCATTTTTTCTTAATAGCAGGTCCAGTGTCGTGAGAGCAACCTATTCTTGAAGAGTACAAATTTCAGCCTCACTGCTCTGCTTGGTGCGCTGCCATGAACATAACATGCAGGTGAAGTTCTGTATGAAGGCACCTTAGTGGCTCCTCCTTTGGCAGCCTCAGGGTAATGCGGAGAATGCAATATTTTTCAATTTTCAGTTCTCAGAGGAGCAGAGGTTCATTTTAAGAAAGGACTATAGCTGGAACTTCAAGGGTGTTTTCTAGGCCCGAGCTGTGCGGCCCGGCTCGAATATTCGCATATTCGAGTCATATTGTCTCCCAGTATACGAGCAGTCTCAATGATAAACCCCAGACAAAAGTCAAGCAAACAGCTGCTATAGGATGGATACCCCCCCCGGCCGTCTATATTCCTATGCTGATTTCATCGATAAGATCTAGATAACGCACATACCCGCGTTCCCTAATTTTCTCCTAGCGGCCGATGCAGATAGCCGGGGCACCCCAATGTTGAACGCTGATTTGCTGTCGGCAGGCTCCGTACGGTCGGGTTTACCCGCAGTTTCGTTATCGGCCATGGATAAGACTTGATAATCTTCTTCCCAGACCAACCACATTGCCGACCAGCAGAGTGCAAACTAGCGTTCTACGAAACAAAACACAAAGCATCTTTTCTATTTCTACGCATAAATACAATGTCTTCTATCAAGGCTTTCCCCGCCTCTGCCGCAGAGGAGTTCCAGGGCCTCGTGGCTCAGTATGTCGGTAAGTAGAGCCAACGAAATACGATGTGAGCCTTGCGAAATTGCAAACAAGCAATTGGAGGCTGCACTGGCTGCTTTGGCAGCCCTGCACAGTGCAGCCCGTGGGCGGGTGCACCATCGGATTAACCCGCCTCAGCGCTAACTTGTAGACGTAATTGGTGAGAAGCTCGGCGGCAAAGTTCTCAGCTTCAGCGATGAGTGGTTTGCTGAGGCTGCCAATCTCATCAAACCGGGTGATCCCGTTCGAGAAAAGGGCCGATTCACACCTGCCGGTGCGTGGTACGACGGCTGGGAGACCCGTCGACACAATTCTGAGCCTGCGGACTGGGTTATCATCAAGCTGGGAGTGTCCAGTGCTCGAATCGTCGGTGCTGAGGTTGATACCGCCTTTTTCGACGGCAACCATGCCCCGCACATTTCTGTGGAGGGCACCTTCGCTGCTGACGAGGATAAGCTGCACGAGGCCAAATGGGACACCATCATCTCCAAGCAGCCCTGTGGCCCTACTCAGCGACACTTCTTTTTGCGAGAGGTTCCTACCGAGTCCACATATACCCATGTACGTCTGAACATGTACCCTGACGGCGGTATTGCTCGATTCCGTCTGTATGGTACTCCCAACCCAGTGTTCCCTGAGGACATTGACGCAGAGGTTGATCTGGCCTCCGTAGGACTCGGCGGTGTCGCTGTTTCCTACTCCGACCAACACTTTGGCTCTGTAGACAATCTCATCATCCCCGGCAGAGGCATCAACATGGGCGACGGCTGGGAAACGGCCCGTTCGCGAGTGGCCGGCCATACTGACTGGGTCATTGTGCGGCTGGCAGCCCCGGGCCATATTGATCGAGTGGTGGTCGACACCATCCACTTCCTGGGCAACTTCCCCAAGTCTTTCAAGGTGGAGGGCCTTTTGGCTGGCCACGAGGAGTCTATTGCCGTAGACGATGCGCGATGGACTTCTGTTGTACCGGAGACCGCTGCCGGACCTAACAAGGAGCACGAATTCAAGGACCTGGCTGTCCAGCCAGCCGATAAGTTTAGTCACGTCAAGCTGACCATAATCCCTGACGGTGGAGTCAAACGACTACGAGTCTTTGGCCGACGAGCCGTCAACAAGGAGCTGCTGTAAACCAGAATCCTCCTTTTCAAAATAAAAGAAATTAAAAACCGGTGCACAAGGCCTTTTAGTCTGTTGTAATGCCCCCAAGTGCATGCCCATACAATAATTGCTGTTCTGCTTGCTCGATCTGTAATTCAGAATTTCACTTGACCCTCCAGTGTTACTAGTGTTGCCAGTCTTACCGTACTACCCATTCTCCACCCTCCCCACTCCATCACCACACCTACCCAAATCGTTCACCCATGACGACTAATTCCACGTACGTGATTCGTACGTCGCTGGAAAAACTCCAGTCGCTGGACCCAGACCTGCGGTTTATGGGTTTTAGCGATCTCAACACGATTCTCTCCGACAAGGCCATCGAAGCGACCCTCAAAGACGAGCCTCGTCTCACCGCAGCCATCTGCACCGGCATTCTCAGCAAGCTCGATGACCCCATCACAGAGGTGCAGAACCAGGCCGTGAAATGGTAGGTTATTTTGTACAAGGACCAGAAGTCTAAGCTTTTCCCCGTATTAACTGTCCCAGTCTTGATCCATTGGTCCGTAGAATAGGCGATCGCGAAGTTGAGCTCATTGTCCGTGCACTCGATGAGAAGCTGGCGGCCCATAACGAGGACAATACCTCGATCTATTCTATGGCTCTGCGGTCTGTCATTCTTAGTGCTCGTGCTACCAGCACAATTGCGCACATTCTTGCCCAGTCGTTGCTCTCAATGCTTCAAAACATTGCCCCCCAGGACTGGACTACCGAGGACATGGAGATTCTCACTGATCTCGTCAAACGATACGGCAGCTCCTTTACTGCTGAGGAGTTTGGTGGTGCTCAAGCAATCCTTATCAATCTGCTGCAGAATGGTAGAGGACTTACTCGCAGAAGGGCCACTTCTGCTGTTGGCCTACTGTCCCGCTACCTGCAGACTGGCAAGTGGGATGCACTGATAACTTTCCTCATAAACGGACTCAATGCAAACCAGGACTTGGAGAATCTGCGAACAGTTCTACAACTAACGGCTGTACTTTCCAAGTCGGATTCCGTTCGCTTCAAGTCTGCTGTTCACTCAGTTTTTCCTGGTATATATTCATCACTGGCTATTGAGCAATTGGGCAACGAGGAAGACTTGGATGACGAAAATGAACATGAGGACGAAAACAGCATTGAGCTTTTTGAGGTTCGAGAAGCTGCTTTGGCCGCTCTCGAGAGCATTGTTACCTTCCAGGCCAATGATACTCAACCTTTCTTGAGCCAGATCATTGAATCATGTAAAGTGTTCATCAAGTACGATCCTAACTACATCTCCAGCAATACTGACAATGAAGGCTCGGAGGGCGAAATGAATACCGATGATGAGAGTGACTTTTATGGTAGCGACATTGATGATGACGACGCAGAGTTTTCTGATGATGAAGACCAAAGCTGGAAACTAAGACGATCTGCTGCAAAGCTTGCCACGGCAATCGTTCTGTCCTATCAAAAGGAACTCCCATCAATATATGATTTTCTTCTCAAACCTGTTATTTCTAGGTTTGCAGCTGAGCGAGAGGACGCAGTAAAGGTCGAGTGGGTAAGTGCCTTGCACACCTTCATTGCATGTGCTTCGTACGACTCCATTTACTACACGCATAAGCAGCTGGCTCAAAAACAGCTGTCTCTTCAGGGAAGACGAGGCTCGGATTCAAGCATGCTTTTGGACTCAGATCCTCAGGTTCTACTGGGTGAACAAGCCGGTAGAATTGTGAAGCTGGTCTTCAACGGGATAGAAAAATCCTCCACGAGCATTTCCGAGTATCCTGGTTTACTAATATCTTTGATACAGGCTCTTGTGAAGTCGTCTACAGATTTGGAATCAGAGATGAATTTTATTGTAAGTCATCTGACTGCTCTAACGAAATCAAAGCCTGCGTTTATGATCGATATCTTGCAGCTGACAAAAACGCTGCTTTCAGAAGTGGAACACTTGAACCTTGATATCCTTAGTGGTCTTTCTTCTATTATTCTGACTGGAGTGAAAGATTCATACTACAAAATTGCTTCCGAAGCACTCAGCGCTGCGCTGGTATTCTTGGATAAGTATGCCAGCAATGCCAGATCCCTATCTGTCGAGTCTATTCAACCAAGTATTACAGAAAAGGCGATTTCTAACTACACTGATTTAGAAACAAGGGAGAAGGCTGTTAAAGCCCTAGGGAAGCTGGCGAGCTTACCAAGCGTTCCACAGGGAGCCATTGATAGTGTCTGCAAGACGGTACAGGAGCTTTTGGCTAATGAAGGATTGAGGTTAGTTGATATTGAGGCCCTCACCCAGATAATACAATCGCCAAACAACCTCAGCAACTACTGGGCTGTTGCAGTGGGCAGGGATTTGACTACCCTTGTAAGTCAGAGTCAAAGAACAATTCGTCTTGCAGCCCTTTCAGCTCTCAATCATCTGGCTACCAGAGTAGTCAAGTTAGGTGATGACCCTGAAATCAGAAAACTTGCCGAGTATATTTGTTCAATAATTATAACTCCGGATGTGTCACAGATGAACGATCTTCAGCTACTTGATTTAATTGTCGGTATTGCAGGAAAGCTTTGGCCCCTCGTTAAGCACAATAGCGAAGCTTCGAAAGCATTGGCCAATTATGCATTGTCAGTACTTTCTGTGGATCTCTCTTCAACTGTTGTGGGAACGTCTACTAGTACTACGCAAGATTCTGCCAACACAGAATCAATCCAGCAGACTCTGGCTAGGAGTATCATACATTTCCTGACCGCCATGATTGCTAACAGTGACTTGGAGCAGGTTCACGAAATTTATAGTGCTGTTTCTACTTCAGGAGATCATAGTGATATCAATGCCCAGGCGCTGGCTACTTTGATTGTTGATGGTGATATAAATTCTGCAATTGGTCAGTTCGAGACAGTCATTGTTGAGCGGGCCAATTATTCTAATGATGATATTCAGTGGGCTCTTACTGTATATGGCTACTACGGTCAGCGAAGTACAACTGTGCAGGAAGTGACAGTCAAGGCTCTTTACGATTGTCTCTCAGATACCGCGAATAGTGTGAGATTGACGTGCGCACAGTCCCTTGGTCGAGTTATTAGCCATCATATCGGCTATTTGAATGCGTTGTTCCCTGTGCTGATGGACAAGTCTGCGCCTCATTATTTGACTCTTGCGGCTCTTAGACAAACTATTTTGTCCGGCTCTACCAACACAGAAAAGGATAGACAGCAGCTTGAGTCTAAGGCTCAAGATATCTGGAATGTTCTTTTTGAAATTGAACTACACGAATCTGCTCTCGAGTCGGATATTCAGGGTACTCAAGAAATTGCAAGAGCCAGCGTTGCTGATGCTGGTGACGAACAGGCTCTTGTAGCCGAGTGCCTTGGTGCCTTAAGCTTGCTTCATCCTGCCTCGTTTTTGACGGCTCTACAAAGCTGCTGGAAATCGCCAAATAACAAAAACAGAGCAATTGCTCTGGAGGCTTCAAAATATTCCTTCGATTCTTTCTCTACTGACGAGAGAGCTACATCTGCTGTTGAAGACATTTTGCGACCAATGATTAGAGACGTTTTGGAATTGCTTGAAGACCCTGATGTTGCAATTCGGCAACGCGCCCTGGGTGTATTGGTCTCTGTGATACATAAACAGCCTGAAGCACTATCACTCTATTTGGATCAATTCCTGGCTTATTTGGGTAAGGAGACTGTAGCGGATCAATCTCTTGTTCGTACAGTTCAGATGGGACCGTTCAAACACAAGGTAGATGGTGGATTGGAAGTGCGTAAGGCTGCTTATGAAGCTGTCTACACCATTGTAAATACTTTTTCTCTCGACTCGCTACAGGATCCTAGCCGTCTTTTTGAGGTGGTGGACCGAATTATTGCTGGATTGGCGGACGAACATGAGATCAAGGTGCTAACCTTATTTATTATTGGCCGTCTGGCCCAGATTGATCTTAGTCTGCTAACTGCTAACAAGCGCCTGGAACAGATTATATCTCAATTCTCTACTTTGATTGCTGTCACTGTCAAGGAAAATGCAATTAAGCAGGAATTTGAGAAACAAGGTGAAGTGGTGAGAAACATCACCCGAACGTCTAGTCAAATTGATAACGCCATAAGTGCCAGTAAAGCTTCTGCTACTTTGGGACTGAGTGATATAGAGCTGCAGAGCTGGGACGAGTTTTACAGCTCACTTGTTCAAAAGACTCAGAAGGCCCAGAAGTGAAAAGAGATTCGGCAATAGTGGCAGTTTATTGTTAGTCTAGTTTCAGTTAGACCAAATCGCATTACCCATTTACAGACAACATGATTTTTCATCATGAGAATAACAAATTCATTCACGGTATTCGTTCTTATTACATAAATCTTGCATCATATACTCTGTGTTGCTCTTTTAATCTGAACTGCTCTCGTTTGGAGAGCTTCGCCAAGGACACGAGCGAACGGCCATATATAAACTTTCGTTAGCATTTTTGCAGCAACACCCAAAGATATCACACTCAGCTGAGGACCTCCAGGACTCATGGGCATATAAGGACCCAAGATAGCAGACACTCCAGTGGATGCATTGTCAACGTGATCCGATGGGGGCATGTCTAACCCTTCTGCTCCCACGGCCTTCACTACACGACCGAAAATCTTGCACAAGCGAACTGCCAGCATCATATCTTGCTCTTTCCACTCCGCAGCTGATCTTTTCTCTAATCGGTAAAGAAATTCAGAGACAACCAGCGCACTGTCGAATAAAGCAATTATGGTATGAAAGAACGTGTGAATAGCAGTCTTTTCCGATGTCCATTTTACTGAGTGCTTTTCCCACAAAGAAATGGTATCGGCAGCGTAAGAGGCAGCCTCAAGAAGGCCGTCAAATTGCTGCTGGCCCTGGCCATTCAGCTGACCATTACCATTTGATGAGGTAGAGTTGTCATAAAAGATTGGGGGTGACAGGTTGTCAAGTTCTTGGCCCATTCGCACAAAGTCTCGCTTCCAGAAGTACTCTTTTACTCTTCGCAAGTCAAGATATAATCGAACATGCGCCAGAGAGTTAAGCGGAATAGAATCAGACATGAGAGGACCATATTGGCTACTAGGACTTAAAGAAGCAATAGGCGAAAGAGACCACGTAGTTTCCCATGCTCGAAGAATACCTTCAATACTGAATTTTTCTTGCTCCAGCCAGGAAAATTCTCTTCGAATGGCAGTGTTATTTGCCTCCATGTTGATAAGAGATTTGTTATCGCCAGTAGGAGTTGCCGATGGGGATAGTGAGGACCCCATGGAGACAGTTCTATTGCGTCTGGCTTCGAAAAAATTTCTGTCATGCAGCATCTTTCGGTTGTTAATCTCAAGATGAATAGCATACATCAAACTCAAAAGAGTAAACTGAGGAATCTTTCCAACCAAAGTTTCACCCTGAACAATGCGCTCAAGACAGGCCGCGAAGTTTGGTCCTTCAATAGCCAGTTGAGAGGTTTCGTCCATACCCTTTCTGTGCAAAATGACCAACCAGTCAGAAGCTGTCTGGGCAATCCACAAGCTTTCATCACAAGGACATCCACACTTGACATCTGAGTTCTCGAGAGATGGTGTCAGGTTATACGAAGTTGTTAATAGGCCACAAATTGTATGAACAACATGCATAGTTCGTATCCTTTCTTGGACCGCAACAAAATATTTCCATCTTTCTTCCAGACTAGCGCCTTCTCCGGGCACTACAAGGAAATTGCTCGCAGGTAAGTGAAGCCCTGCTGACTTCGCCAGGGAGACTACAGCATTGGCTTGAGCAACAGCAATTTCATTAGCCAGAGACTCTCCACTGAAAAGACCATAAACGACGCCAAGAACTAGAGCCTGAACTAACCACATAGGAGTGGACATACTGGTATTCTGGTTATCGGTGCTACCATTACTGCTTCTTCGCTCTTGTCTGGATTCCAAGTAAATATGAATACAGCTTCGAGACACCTCAAAAATGGTAAACGAGCTAGTTCTTTCAAAGCAGTAAAGAGCGCCGATGGCAGCCATGCCCAGAGCCAAAGCCATGTTATCTTCGGTAAATTCCAGGCTGTGATGCAAAAAAGGCAAATGCTTGCCAAAGTAGTCATTATAAGCATCGATATAGCGCTGGAGATCTTGTACGTTAGGAATCTGCGGAGACTGATTTGAGTTAAATGGCGTAGGTGCCGAGATGAGCTTTAACACATGCCGTCGCAGCTGTTCAGTTATCTGGAGTCCCTTTGTAGCAGGGAATTCCTGTTTGATATCCCAAGACATACTTCGATCGTCAATACCACCAGGAATGTTAAAGTTCCGGAAACTATTCATATTGAAATCTTCCGTAGTGTTTGTGGGGAGTGAGGTGGCTGTCGAACCAGTTTGGGGGTTTGATAATATGGCATTCTGATTGTCGATGCTAGTCTCACTTGCGATACTGTGCTGAGGAGACGCAGCAGCTAGGAGATTACCAGGAAGTGTTGCATTCTTTGAGCCTAGAGCGTTCATGCCATTTCCATTGACACTAGTAGAAGACCCAATATTGAGAGACAAGGGTGAGTCTACAGTATTGTAGCCAATGCTCTGGGAACCTGGAGAGAAGGACGATGTGCCCTTAAGAATTGACTGAGGCGTAGCTGAATGTGGCAGGGCGTTTTGATCAGATGGAGGCATCCAAGAGAAGTCACTGTTCTCAAAGTTCATCAGGCTGGAGGGGCTGAGTTCATCATCAAGCCCGAGGCCACTCGTGGTTGCCTCAGATGCCCTTCTCCTGGCACCATTCTGAAGATGAAACAGACTATTGCCGTTATTTTTACGCGAGTTCTCCATCTTATGAGCCTGCTGATATGCTTGCTGTCCTTGCTGAAGCTGGTAAGAGAAAGGACTGCCATGTTGTCTCTCACCATCTGATCGATGAGACAAATCGCCAGTGGTAGAAGAATGCCGTCCCTGGCTCTGGTCTCTTTGCTGCTGTTGCTGCTGTTGCTGCTGTTGTTGTTGTTGCTGTTGTTGACCCAGTAGCTGCTGGGGATTAATAAATAGTGGATCCGTGTTATCGAAAAGGTCATCAATAGGAGTATCCACTACGTCCATACTGGCGGGAAGCAGCTGGGGCGTAGAAAAGCCCACTTCGGAAGGACCATTCATAGGATAAAGGTTCTTCTGGATATCTTCCGCATCTTTTACTTTGGAGTATGAGGTGGCAGACACGGCAGAGAAGGATGCATACCTCTGCCGATTGTAAGCGTTTGAACCGCCTACCTTACTTCTCAAGAAATTTGAGTATTCTAGAGAGCCTTGAGTTGCCACGACAGCATTTTTGATGATGGCATCGAGATCTTCCTCGAATTGGAGAAGGTTGTTTGGAAGAGCGTCTTGACCATTTGTCGGAGCGTCGGAAACAGTAAAACCACCGCTGGAAGCGGAGCTGGATCGATGATAGTCTTCCTTTTTGATGGAACTAAGGGACTTTCTCCTGCCACTGTTACCAGCACCTCTAGATTTGGGTGACTCAGGAAATGAAGCATGAAGCTTTTGCTTGTGTCGAAGTAGCAAGTCTCTTCGGGAAAAACATCGCTCACATACAGGGCACTGAAAAGGCTTCTCCTTGGTATGCGATCGTTCATGCCGTTTGAGATGCTCTAGTCTTGCAAAAGATCGTGTACAGGTAGTGCAGACATGGGGTCGTGGCTTATCCGTCTTGATCATTGTGGATTTGGGTGGGATGGGCTGGGTGGGCTTGATACCATTGACGGCCTTCCCCGACGGGACCTGTGCAGACGAAGACCTGCGAGACACGGAAGAGCTCTCTGAAACGGCCGGGCTCGGCGACACGGTATTTTCCATGACGTTCATGATGTGGCAGGTGTAGGCAGCAGCGCAGTGGATAGTGGTGTATCTGTTATCGAACCAACGAGCGAAACCGGGAAAGACTCAGCAGACACACAAGCCGGGAAGCAGGGCCGGGCCAGGCAGGCAAAATTAGCCAGCTTGCAGCAACTTTCAGGCGGATAAGAAGCCGGATGAAGGGCGTGTGAAGAGAGCAGTCAGCCAAAGCAAAGGATGATAACTATGCTCTGTTTTGGTGTGCCGTCCGTTTTTTCTGGTCGAACAGCAGGCCAGTCTGGGTTGCCAGAGTAGATACAGTCACAGCCAAGAACCAACAGCCACGTCGAATGGGCAGGCTATCTGGTGAGGAACAGGGTCCGGAGCCGGTGGCAAGCTTGAAAAAGAATATCCGATGATGAAGACGGGATTTTCCAGTGTTAGAAGCGGTTTTTTCGCGCTCAAATTCGGATGCGGACTGGTCGGAAGCGGTGGGGTAGTAAGATGTGAGTGTAACTGTGGAACCTGGGGAAAAAGTGTTAGTAGGTAGTGACCTTTTACGGAGAAGAAGAAGAAGAAAAAAAACCCAAGGAGACCCTCCCCCACAATAATAGTAAAAATAGAGGCAGCCTAAGCTAAGCCAAAAACGAGAGAGCCAGATGAAGAGCCACGGAGAAGGATGGGAAGCAGCAGCAGAGCCACAATAAGCCGATTACAAAAGTATCCGCGAGGGAAGCTTCTTGTGGCTATCGCTCACGAACAAGTAACCTGCCCCCCCAGTCCAATCCAAGCGCCGCGGCACCAACATCTAGCCAATCTAAAGCATTGACAAGGTTTACAGCGAATACCCGCTGGAGCTGCGCCCCCCACCATGAAATTGGGGGGAGGGGCGTCTCGTTGACTGGTATTTTCTTCCGTTCTTGCTGTGTGCCGATTCAGTCGAGTCGAGCACCGTTGGCGGCCTGGCTGGCAGGAACGCATCACTTACCTTACAAGGCGGGGCCACAACAATAAGAGGCGAGAGCGACGAGCACCAGGATCAAAGTAGCTCCAGGGCGGCACAGTGGTCCCAGATGAGAGCGGGCGTCAAGTTGGGTCGGGGCACAACAGGTCTAATGGAGGACGGCGTACGGTGTTCGATCGATATTCGAAACGGTCGGTCGCGATATCCCGCTGTGCAGGCGTTGGTGTTGAAGTAGATGATGGTGGTGGGAAACTGGAAATGTGGGGATCGGGTCTTGGGCCAGGCTGGATTTGGTGGGGCACATGGCGACTCCCCCAGATACGCTCGCTCGCTCCACGACAAGTAATAGCCACCCCAGGACAGGACACCCGCCATTAATGCATAATGCAGTAGAAAAGAGCGATCCAGACAAACTTTGTTTTCTGCTAGCTCCAAATGTGGAAAAGAAGTATCAGATGCTAGCGGCCCCGAGGAGGCCCCTCCATTGGATCTGCGTCCGATCAGATTACAAGCTACGTATGCCTTGTCTCTCTGCCTATGTGACCCAGGTGCTGGCTGCTCTTCCTCTGCTGCCCTCTGCTGCTGCTCTCTTGCCGTTTCTGGGGGCCACCACATTACATTACACCCCACACAACGGTATTTTACAGCGGCGTTACGTGCGTGCGCTCCGCAGTCCGACGCAACCCTGGCACCCTATTAGAATGCACTGATTAGCCCAGACATGCGCGCCCCATGGTGTAGTTCGCAACTGGCCGCTTGCTCGGCAGCGAGCGCAACGTTCCGTATATTTCCCCAATCAGTATGACAAGGTCACCCAGCATGTGACTCCCCATTGTACATATTTCGATTCGTTTAGGAAGCCCAACGCAGCCCGGCCCAAGCCAATACAATACGTCATGGGGCATGCTATCCCGAGCGAGCAAGACCCCCTAGAGCTTGGTCTGCTGCATTCCCCGGCGTAGCAACCCTCGTATTGCACGGTTTGTTCCCCGTATATTTACCGTACCCGTTTTGGAGGCACCATGCCATGCATCTGCTGGGTCCTCCTTTTTTTCATTTTACCCCACTACCCCAGCCCTAGCCGAATTTGGGCAGGAGGGGGGTCCCGTGGTGCGTTGTGCGGCTGCGTGCTCAAATTTACGCATAGCCACACGTCAGCGTGCGTCGGACCCAAAAACACCGACAGCCTCGCGCCGCGCCAGGACCGGCGCGCACCTACAAAACCAAAGCCTGAAAAAATTTCAATTCTTCTTCTTTACCGTACGAGGCCCCTTTTAGACAAACCGCTGTTTTACAACCATTGTCCAGTTGACCTGTCAAAACTGCTCTCTAGTTGTTTAGGTAGATTTGCACTCGCTTCTGCTGCTGGCTGGCCATCGTCTCCGGATTTGAACGGGCTAATACTCTCTTGGTTTTGGATCAGGCTCGGTGTGGTTGTGCTTGGTGCAGTTTTTGCTCCATGTCATGACATTTTAAGCACTGGCCCGACTCCTTTTGTATCTAGGGACGAACGCTGATTTCAATCCAGGGTGGCTTGTTTCTGGTTTCAGATTACGGGCGGTGTCGAATTTTGCCGGCTGCTGAGCAGCACTTGGCAGGATATCCTCTGGCAATTGGAAACTTTCCAGTAATTAGTGGTGATTAAGGGTGCCCAGATGAACCAGGGCTCTTTAAGAACTCATCCGGAGTCTACCGACAAGGATCGTTGAGTGTCAGATGAGTCCTACAAAATCATCTTTTAGCAAGATATCTTGTGTATAGATATCTACATATAACTGGGAAAATAAAAAAATTAAAAAAATATGTACAAGATTTATCTCCTGGTCATCCCTTCTGTAATACTACACAATCCGGGAGTTGATCACACATTGAATCACCCATTCTCGATTGTAGAATATGCTATTAGGTAGCTCTGCCGTTTGGCTGCTACTGATCATTTTCGCGTATTTCCAGTATGCCGTATAGGACCGTGCTGTACGATCTGTGCCATCCTGGGTCGCTGACTGCCGAACCTGAGATTCAGACTTCACAGATGGATCAACCACAATAACCCCCTTAGGGGCATCTGCTGCCTTTTTGATTGACACAAGATTTTTGGCCCCCATGCAAATTAGTAGAAACCTCACCGTATCGTCAGCTCCTTGTGTACGTTCAATGAGGTAAATTGGAACCTTGACCGACGACAGAATTTGGGTTCGCAATTCAAACTGCTGTTTCAAGTTCAAACCCTCATTCCACATCCTGTTGAAAGCCAGAACGTTATGACTTCGGGGATTATTGTCCAGTGCCTCACTGAGCCCTGCCGCAAGTAAATAGCTGTTCCAATCAAGCAGCTCTCCACACCTTATGCAATCGTCAATATATCTCCAAGACAGGCAGGGCCACCCTAGAGCAACTGCCTCCAGATACTTTGGTGTTCTTAGGACAGATTTCGATAGAACAGCTCCAAATCGAAACCGACTACCACCAACCTTGTCGTTCCATTTTACTGCATTTCTTGGAGTATTGGCCACCAAGAGTTCTTTGAGTCCATATTGGCAAAGAGCCCCTCCGTTTCTCACAATGCTATTTCTCATATCCAGAAAGTCCCTACCTTCAATAGATGATAGAGTAAAAACGCATTCGCTGAATACTCCTGAGCTAGGCTTCTCTTCCTGAATTTCTCCATGATAGCCGCTGAACCCACCAAAACTACCGAACCGAGCTTCACCCGTAGATATAGACACCATTGACTCACGAACAGTCTGATTAGATTCAACAAAAGTGGCCGTGGCTTTGCTTCTCCTTTCATACTGCAGAAGATCTTGTAACTCCATTTCAGTTCCTGTTCCTGTAGCCCCATGTGGGTAGAGCACTTTTGCCTGCTGACGAGTATCAAGATACGCAGCTACTAGCTTGGGAGTCATATAGAGGTCACTGATAGGTACCACACGGTCTTCTGAGATATTTATAGCAGTTGCATTCATCTTTTTTGAATTTGCAACAGTAGCTCTCAAGCAAACTTTGTCGTAACCGCCTTGGCTTCTGATACCAGATGCTGCTGTAGTCGAGCAGATTAGTTCCACGACTTCAAAGATAGGCTTCTTCTCCGAGGATAATTTAACTTTATCACCAACTCGAATGTCTAGTCGTTTAACTCCATCCAAGTTAATTCTTGTTTCGTTGTTTCCAGAATCAACAACGACTAGCTCTCTACTATTCGACACCAATGGCTCAAACAGTGCTGGCACACCTTCTGTGGCCCCGACGGCTACTTTTACCACCCACCATTTCCCATCATTCCAGGGAAGCCACACACCTGTCTCAATTTCAGCTGGTTGGTGGATGCCGCTTTGAGGAACAGGGCCATCTTCATTGTCATTTTCATTTTCATCCTCACCCTCATCACCACCATCTTCTTCAATGTCTTGTACCGCCTCTCTCCGATTGCGCCTCCTCTTGGTTGGAGTTCTTTGCGCAGGGTCATCAAAATACGGCATACGAATATGCGAGTGTCCAGGAGTGAATCCTGGGGAAAGAGTTCCGGTCATTTTGGAAGGAGAAGGAGTTGTGCGATCAAGACTCGGAGATGTTTGTTCCTTGATAGGGGATATCTTGGGTCTTTTAGAGTCCGGTGAAGACATAGTAGAAAGTCGCTTCTTGCTTCTTCCGAGAAGCTTAGGTGGCTGGCTTTTGTCTGGCGAAGATCTAATAATTTCGCTGGATGACTCGACCGGCGGTTCTTCCAATTCCTCTTGGTCACTGGTGATTGTTTCATGTGCACGTTCATCGTGGTTCACTTTCTGGGTGTCTTCATCAAAATTTTCATCATTGTCGTCGTTACTGGTATCGCTTATAGATTTCTTGCTGCCGTTACTCACAGAACTAGACTCCACTCCTGCAGCTGGAGTAGGCGAGGCCCCATTGAGAGTTTTGAGGATGTTCTCAGCATATGGTGTACCCAAAACTTGCGTCACAGGTCTTTTAGTCAACACTGTAGGAGGAGGTTCAAGAATATTTCGGATGTTGCCTTCTGCAGAAGGCGGAGCTGCGTTTACTCGCTGCGTGGATTCTTCATCATCGTCCTCAGGTAGGATGAATTTCCTCACCAACGGTGTGCGAAATGCAGCATGCCTGCTCGCAGATATTGTATCATCTCCCACAGATTCCTCATCAGAGTGATGACCTTGCTGATTTGGTCCTGAAACTAATTGAGTGTCTTGAAACTCTTGCTGAAGATGATCGAGATCGTCTCGCAGTCGGTCAACAGCCTCTCTTCTGCGTTGATCCCGATCCCCTCCTGGCACAGAAAGCGAGCGCACAGTCGCAGTTGGATTGGCTGATGGCGAAGCGAAAGCCAACGCCTCGAGGTCAATGAGGTGCGTGGTGCCTGCTCTCGCACCGAACAGCGGAGATGACGAGATACCGGATGCCCGTTGAGCGCGCTCTGGATCCGAGTTGACACGCTGAGTGTCTTCCTCGAACCTCGGACTGCTATCGAGTTCTTGCAGGCGGTGATCTTTGGTAGCTGAGGAAAACACAGGTGCAAGTTGGAACCTGGGGAGGTTGGCAGGTTCAACATCGTCGTCATCGTCAGACAACGCAGGAAACGATTCCACGATCGGGTTATGCAAAGAGGAGCGATCATTCTGCGTCTGTGACGGCAAAGAGTCCGGCTCTTCGTCGTTCTGACGCATTGTTGAGATTTTGGCGCTCTAGTGGTGTTCGCGTAGGGTTGGTGATGGTGTGGAAGTGGATGATATTGGAGGTTGGACATTGATGAAGGGAATATGAAAATGGAAGAAATGTGTTTTATTTCAGTAGATCCAAGCGACTTATGGATGAAAAGTGTACAAAATTAGGTGTCTAAAACTAGACATGGCAGAATAAATAAGAGCTCGGGTCATTCGACTCGGGGTTTTTTGGCTACGCCAGCCATAAGCTCGTTAGAAGGCTGACGTTTGCCAGCATTGCTGTCTGCACCAGACACAAACTGACTGAAATTATACTCATGACCCAGCAGCTTACCAATAATTGCATGATACTTTCCCATTTGCTCGAGTATTTCACGGCAGATGCTCTTTCGATCAAATTCGGAGATGAATTCCTGCCACTCATCGTAGTTTCTCAGCTGATTCACTGCATCATCTGATTCTTCAACACAGTAATACAGCGCAGCCAGTGCAATATCTGGCCAGCGATACAATAGCATTAAAGGCGATCGTGACCAGTCCGTGAGAGCCGTTCTAACCTGTTTGGCCAGCGCTGCATCCGGAAGATAAGTCTGTTCGAGCTCCAGTAGCCCATCGAAATAGCTGAACGTCACATCAAAGCACAAAGCCTCCAGCAGCAGCTCCTCATCATATGTTATTATCTCACACCATCGCCAAAAATCCTTGGACTGCTCATCGACAACCAGCTTAGGGTTTTTGGAGGCTATCTTGGTGCATGCAATTGCGACATCCCTCAACCGTCGCATTCTCTCTTCGACTTTAGTTGCCAGGAACAAACAAGTTCCACCAATATCCTATCAGTTAGAAAATATACCTACGAGTAGAAGCATATGCGAATATGTGCAACCACCACTGAAGATCAACAAATGAGTCAACTCACATAATAATGGAATCGTTTTGTGCTGAAGCGCAAGTAATACCGATGCAGAAACACTGCACCGTGGGTCAACAAGCCGGGATCTAGATTGAGCGATATGCCCACCTGGAATATAAAATTAACACCTTTAGCCCGGTGAATTAGCTCCTCCTCCAGTGAAACGTGCTCTAGCCGACCGGGGGTATTTTTCATCAGATCTTTCTCGGTGAACAGCCAGTCCACCTTCTTGCGAGCCAGCACGGCCTTCTCCTTGACAGAACCGTTTGATCCATTCTGCCCTGGAATATCCAGAGTTGCCCCTGTACTCCCTCCACCAGAAGTTTCTGCAACGCTGGCTTCTAAGTCAGTCATTGTGCTCTTAGTGCTGCTAGGTCAGATGGATACAAGCGACCGTTCATCCCGTCCCAGCTGAACCAGCCGTATGAACAGCATCAGCAGCAGCATAGACCTACAGATACGACAGTCCAACACTGGAGAGCCGCGTTTTTTTCTAGTGTTAAGAGGAGTTCTAATAAAAAGTATTTTACAAAAAGTAATATATGAAGAGATATACATATGCAATCGTCAATAACTAACATGCTGTTCCATCAGAAAACTGAGTGGGTCTTTATACAGGCGCCTTGCAGCCGAATGAAGTGGAGCTGCCACTGGAAAAGGCGTCGACCATGGACTTAATACTGGAGTAAGCGCCCAAGATAGCAGTACATAGAGAGGCAAGGAAGAGAACCAAATGTCCAAGGTTCTTCCAGAAGTTGGTCATAATACCTCGCTTCCATCGGCTCCAATCCCTCCAGGTATCGATTCGGTTGATCTGACGGGTTACCGGGTCGTAAGGAGCGTCCGCAGCCATAGCGTTGACCTGGATATCGAAACCAAGCTTAATAAGGGGAGGGAAAGTATATGTAAACTGCAGAATGCAGATGGCACCAACAACACCAGTGAGGGCGCTGAACTGGGGAATGGCAGAAGCAACCACGAAAGCAACGGCCCAGTACACACATACCATAATCATCCAAACAACTCTGCCTTTTCTTGTATGGAGCTCGGGGCCATGAGCCCACTTCTGGATGAAGGTAGTATAGACAACCTTGATACCAACGTTACCGTACAGACCAGCAGCAATAAGAGCACTAACCAGATTAATAACGTTAAGAGCAGTCTGCCAGTTGTAGCCAGACACACCTTGATTCGCAGGATTGATAACGAACTGTCCCTGGTAACCATACACAAACAGCCCATACAACAGATAGATAACGAAAATAAATGTCTGGGCAGCAATCATACCCTTCCAGAAATCCCAAGGTCGCTTCATCTCTGCCATGAAGTTGATGAACACCATAGCACCTCCATACGAATAGACAATGTTCATACAGGCCTGGAGCTGATGAGTAAAATGTCCAGAGCCGCTAATAACAGCCTTGGTAATGACAGGGCCCATGCTTATTCCGTTCTGCTTCAGAGCAGCGTGGTAGTTGGGGCCACTATTTGCAACAACACCCATAGTAGCAAAGCAAATGAACAAATTCATCCAAATAGCCAAATTGGCAAGAAATCCAAACTTCTGGAGGGACTTGATCTGACCGACAATCATACCAGCAGCAGCCCAGACAACAACCAGGGCAGAGAAGCAGACATTTTTTGTGCCATCTCGTCCAGCGGCAATCTGAGCAAGACCCTGGCCATTACCAAGAATAATGACAGCAACGTTACACAGCAGCTGAATAGCCTGCAAGAAATCTACAGCAAATCTAGCAGGAGTACCATAAACTCTTCCAGCGACATCGCCGTAGTTTCGCAGCGGGTATTTAACGGAGTCGAGACGCAGAAAGAGCTTCCAGATCAAGTAACCAGTGTAAGCAGCAACAATACCGAACAAAAAGAAGAGCAAAGAGCCGGGGACAAAACCAAGCTGAGAAATAGCATAGGGAGCAGAGGTGGGGCCGAGAATATCGGTAGTAATCAGGTAGAACACAGCAACCCAAGAAGCGTTTCGAAGAGCCAGGTTAGCCTGCTCCAGAGAAGCGGCCACACTAGAGGAGTTGTCAGGAATAGCCAGAGCTTTATCTTCATTTGCAGTGGCATCTTCCTGTGCAGCGGCCTCCTTTTCTTTGTTACCAGACTTGACGAGGAGCCTCTTGGCCATCTGGAGCTGGGGAAAAGCGGAAATAGGAGCGCCGTACTCAGCAGCACCTTCTAGAGCACGCTGGAGCTGAGCTTGGTGCAGGAACTCCTCGAGAGGCAGATTATCCCATTCAACAATCAGCTCGTCGCTAATATTCTCATGTGCAAAGTTCTGGAGAGCAACCTTGTTTTCATGAACAATTTCGGCGGCAGCCTCTTCAGCTGCGTGAATGGAAGCAGGCATGATTAGAGCTGAAGAAAGGTAATCTAAAGGTAATCAGTGGTAGAGCAGGGCAGGGGAGACGGGCCACTTAAATACTCCCTCTTTGAACTGGAACCCATAGATACCGTTATGTGTCATCTGAAAGCAGACGATTTGCCTAATTTGAACATTGAATGCGTTATCTGCACTTTTACTGCCGTTTATTTGCTGGTGGACAGCTCCGATCAAATGGGGATGATGATCTCATACTTCGGTTACCGGAGGACACATAAGCGGCTCTTTGACCTAAGATCAATTGGCACATGCTTGGCAGGGACAGTTCGGTCTAAACGTGCCCCAAGAGAAGGACTTGGCTGCCTCTGATAAGAGAACAAAGGATAGCGCTGAATCTGACGGTCTACAGTACCAGATGAAAGATTATAGACCTTTGGATTACTATTCCTGTTGGAATTCGAGGACTCGGGACTCACAAGATGGGTTGCAAATTTTCTCACCCCGCCCGTCAGGTCGTAAACTATCCCCGTTTGAGTACGAACGGCACCAAGAACAATGACAGATTAGGCATGGAGGGATGAGAGCTCATCACTTAGCGTCTGCGAAAATTCCCTCATACGGCACTGGGTTGGGAGGTTGCAAAAAAAAATCTAGTAAAGCAAGGAACCGATTAGGTCGGTATTGGGGTGGAGGAAATAGCAAGTCCAGCAAGAGATGCCTCTAGATCAGCTGAGCAGATAAGACGTTCCAGGGATTATTCTCATAAACATGCTCTGGCTTTGTAAGAACTATCTGTACCGGTTTGTTTGCATCTACTCGGGGAAGTATAGCCCTGTTCCGCACATGTATGGCACAGTCCATCCCAAACCCGCCCATTCCTAACTTGTGGGTGCCGATCTCATCGCAGCCCGACGCGGCCCGATGAGATGCGACCCCCCACAGCCGCACGGCCAAACGGTAGCATTTCGCATCGCAACGACCTTTCAGCTAAGCTGCACCCACTGATAATAGCCTTCGGTATTCCGATAAACTTGTCCCAACCCACTAAGATGCCGTTTTTTGATTGTGATTCTATTTGCTGGCGCAAACGGCTATCTTTGTGTAGCTATTATCACTCAGCGTGAGGGGATACTGCACCGTAACGCACACAAGAATAGATCTTTTCCAACAGAAACCCCTCGCGGAACTTAACAAGATCAGGTGCACACTTAATGCGGCTTGATTTGGGCAGACTCGATGAAACGGAAGTTCAGATATCATCGGCGGTCACCTTCGTCTGTATCTATCAGGTGCTTAGTGTTCTCTCTCTCTGAACGTCTAACTGGAATAGGCTCATTATGTTCGCCGAAAGCTTAACACTGTGCACCACTGCCAATTAAATATGAGTGATATGCACTGCTCCCATCCACCATACCTGAAAAGTGAAACCCACCTGAACCCATCAAGGTACCTGCCCGTGCACTACGGAACGGACTTTCCGCCGACCCACCAGGATAGTCTGCACGGCACGATGCGACCTCAATGCCCAGTTCCCCGCATGATGTTTGCAGTAACTGCGATTTTGGCTCCGTATACTCTCTAAGAAGAGAACAGTCCAATGTACCCCGCAGCTGTGACACTAGATGGTTTAAAAATGATGCTGGGCTAGCCTGTTCGTTTTCCAGCTACCCTTCGTCCATGTGGCTGATGATGCTGCTGCGTGATAAAAAGTCCTTGAGTCACTGGATTTTCTGAGACACACATGTTTGGTTTGGTTTCTTCGCTGGGCTAGACTGCGGCGCCGGAAATGCTTAAAAACATGCTAATTCTCCCGCCTGCACAGTGCGGCGACACTTTTCGACGCAACGGCTGCCCTGGAGTACATGCCGAGAGGCGCCCTAGTCTGTCCATCTTCCCCAGATGTATGACTGTGTATCGTGTAATTGACCTGGACTGCCCCGTTCTTGGCAAAAAATTGAGTGCGCCACCTACGCTTCCTGTGGTCTTTCCGCGGCACATCACTTAATTGTGCAACTCTGGCTTTGCCGAGAGGTAGGCGTGACTGATTAGTTAACCGATTGGGACTGTTACCGTGGCTACGCCCACTAAACGGAGAGTTAGTCTATCCGTATGGAGCCAAAAGGACCAACTTTCCACCAAAAACTTTCAAGACTTAAAAACAAGCGAGAAGAGGTGGAAATTGAAGTGGGTTTTTTTTGGAGTTGCATTGGAGAAACTGTTGCCATCTAGCTTCTTTTTTTTCACGTTTTTTTCTTTGAAAAAAACCCTTGTTGATCTGCCAAAGTACAGCTTGTTTCTTACGTCCTGCTAGCAATGTCTGACGAGAGCCAGAAAGATATAGTTGACGGCGGCCCGGCTGTCGAAACTGCACGCAGTAGCTTGTCCAACGTGCAAAATCCTGCACAAGACTCCACAAATACGGGAGTAGAAGGAACATGGAAACCAGAGGCCAAAGTTCTTTTCGTTATTGCCGTTCTCATGACAATGACGCTCCTGAGCGCGATCGACGCTACCTCGGTCACAGCCGCTCTTGAAATTATCACGGCTGAAATGAATGGAACTACTGCACAAGCCGTCTGGGCAAACAGCTCGTTCCTGCTCACATCGGCTGTTTTCCAACCGATTATTGGTACCTTTTCTGACATATTTGGAAGAAGGCCCTTGGCCATCTTCACCATTGTTTTTTTTGCCGTCGGTTCCCTCATGGGCGGTGTAGCTCACAACTTTTCTGTTTTAATTGCTGGGCGAGCCGTACAGGGTGTTGGAGGCGGTGGCTGCCTTGTCCTGTCGGAAATTATCATTTCAGATTTGATTCCTCTCAGAGAACGAGGCAAATACTATGGTTTTCTGGGAATGATGTGGGCCGTGGGCACTGTGCTTGGCCCGCTACTTGGAGGCGGATTTGCCAGTAATGTAACTTGGCGATGGATTTTTTACCTCAACCTACCTCTATGCGGCATTGCACTGGTTGCAATAGTCCTGTTTTTGAACTTGCATCTGGAACATAGTAGCTTCAAAGAGAAGCTTGAGAAGATTGACTACTTGGGCCTGTGTTGGTTCACTGCTTCTAGTACTGCTCTGCTTCTTGGAATATCGTTCGGAGGTGTAATGTACGACTGGAAAAGCTGGCATACCCTTGTTCCTTTGATTCTTGGTGCTGTTTTCATCATTGCCTTAGGATACTATGAATTCCATGTCCCTGCGGTGCCCATTGTTAACACGACCGTGTTCAGCAATCGAAGTGCAAATTTTGGTTATGTGCAAGTGCTACTTCACGGCATGGTCATGTACACAGTCTTAACGTATCTCCCTATTTACTATCAAGGATCCAAAGGATATTCTGCCATTAAGTCCGGTATTGCCATGTTCCCTGAATCACTCACCATTGCTCCTGTAGCTGTGACGACAGGTATTTTGGTTGCAGTAACTGGCCGGTACCTCTGGCTCAGTTATACAGGCTGGGGCATATTGGTAATGGGCTGTGGATTGCTGCATCTTCTCACATACAAATCTACAGTTGGCCAGTTTATTGGTATCAATATTCCTTTTGGTATTGGTGTTGGTGCTCTATTCGTGACTTTAAACTCATCTGTAATGGCCCCCAACGATTCCTCCAAGCATGGACAGGCTGCTGCAGTGCTTTCATTCGTGAGAACCATGGGTAACGCTTTTGGTACTGCGATTGGTGGTTCCGTCTTTGCCAACGAAATCTCAAAAAATATTCAGAAGCATCCGTCACTGGAGGCGTATGGCGATGCAAATAATGCAATTGCTCTGGTTGAAACACTCAGGCACCTACCCAAATCGCCTGATAAGTACCTTTTGATGGATGCACTTGATGATGCGATGCATATGGTTTTCATTGTGTCCGCAGTATTTGCTGGAGTGGGATTCCTTCTTAATGTGCTCGTAAAGGAATACACCCTGGATATTGAGCATAATACACAACAAGGCGTACATGCAAAAGAAACTTTGGAGAAGCAGTCGGTAGAGGTTTAGCCAGAAGGCTTTTAGGTTCCCGTAAATACCATCTTAATTATATATATGTTAATTTAATCTTGCCCGAATAAAATAGAGAATGCACAAAACTCGGAACATATAAGCATATGAAGAGAATTATCGTGGCTTATCGTAAGCCTGCTGCTAGCTGTTTAGCAGTAAGATGATATGGTGCTAGTTGCTCATTGGCCAGCTGACGAATTTTTCGTGCTCCATTAGACAAGCCTGGGGTGTCTATCTCGAATGGCTTGAGACCAAGGGCTTGGAATCCTTTCTCTGAAAGAATGTCGGAGTACTTGGATCTATCTTGAAAGTCACTCTCTCTAGCATAGCCGATTTTATGGTTGAGATGAGCGAAGTCCCTGGGCTTTTCACCAGATACAAATTTTTGAGCACTGTCTTTTAGTGTTTCAATGTTGTACCTCGTCAGGGGGCTCAATGCAATGTATGCCGCTGAAGAATCACCTGAGCCAGTATGATCGGCATCTACTTCATGAAGAAGATCGGCATGCCAAAACACGAAATCACCTGGAGAAACATTGGGAATAGCGATGACTGATTTTTCCTGAAGGAGATGAGGGAAAAGGTTATCAGGCGCAAAAAATTGGCCCGTACCAGGGTCAGTGCCTGGAAAGAAGGAGTTATCAACTTCAAAGCTCTCCTCAGTGCCATTTGCAAAAAAAGGTCGTAGAAGCAAATATGGCACAATAAATTTGAGATTGGGTAAAACGCGCAGGGTACCTTCTCCAGATTTATTATCAGAAAGGGCGATCCAGCCTTGGAGAGATCTAAACGTGCTACAGATAGAACCTTGTACTCCAAGATCTCCGTAGAGATCCTGCTGACCGTTGGTGCGTCTGTCCAGCAGCCACGGATCCCAATCTTCCCAATTGCCTTCCCAAATTTCTCGAAAAACCTCACGATACAGTGAATCTTCCCATCTTTCTGTGGAGCCAGAATCAAGATGAAGGGGCAGTGTGACCGCTTTTCCCGGAGGTCTGATTCTTGCGCGATCAGCATAAACTACGGATACTTCGTTGTCAACAAGAGTATCATCATCATTTTCAATCTTCCAAACCTTTCCAGCAAGTTCAAACAGCTTGATTATTTGAGGGTGAGATCGAGCCTGAGTTTGGGCTGCGGACCAGTGGGCTTCCTTGAATATTGGACTGTTCAGTATAGAATGGCTCTCGCAGTAGTTTTGAAGGGAGTTCTTCCACTCAACAGCTGTCTCTTGAGGGACTACTCCTCTAACAATCAGAGCCCCACGCTCCTTAAACAGAAGTTCTACCTCATCAGGAATTTTTTCTTCTTCCTCAACCGTAGTCCAGTCAACATCTGGGATATATTTGGGCCCTGCTTCTTCAATTCTCAAAATCTCCTTCTCCAGCTCTTTCAGAAGTCTCACCCATGACTTTTTCACTTTATCATAGTCAGCTGGATTAATGATGCTAGCTTTGACTTTCCTGTATCGTTCTCCAAGTTCCTGATGTACCATATCTGCCTGTGCAACTAATGCCACTACATGGGAGTTTGTCGACTTAAGTATTTAGTATCGGTTGCTAAACCCATTGCCCCGCCTTCTTAACGTAAGGGCCTGTCGAGTTTGTGCTACATTTGTGACCGGACGGCGTTTGCACGTACTGACATTTTGATGGCAAACGGTGCTCTGAATTGGCGCTAAAATACTAAATGTAGCAAAAGATGAAAAATTCATAAAAAAATCCAATAATTGCAAAATGAATTTTTTTTTATTTTTTGGGATTTTAATATATGTCGTGGAACATTTTTAGGCTATATTTTCGTTTGGGCAAGCTTATCCAGAAGCTGGTTGAACTGATGATGAGCTAATAAGCATCGCCATGATGCAATGTTTCCGACTGTAACCCAGCTGGCTCCTGATAAATATGTCGGAAAAAAAAACAAAGCCGCAAGTAAGAAAACTCCGTAGTAGCCAGAAGTTGCTCAAAAATATATAGCTGCTAATGCATAAAAGGAAATATCTAGTTATACTGCAAGATAGTAGTCTCTGTGGTTCACGCTGTAAACATTTCGCCCAACAGATATAGACGAACATGAGTGCACCGCCTGGCATATTCTGCTTAACGGAGATTTCCACGGACCAGAGTGCGAACTAGTGTGTGTGAGGCACATCGGCACAGAGTTGCACCCACAAAAATAAAACATTTCTCGTTAACAGCCGAGTCGGCATAGGATCATCGCAGAAACTAAACCCACGAAACAACTTAGTAGCTGCAAGAAAAAGCGTGCTTCTTCTGCAAACCACTCATTGCGTGTATATGCCAAGCAAATGCTTTGTTCATCTGTGATGGTTGAACTGCGCAATAAAACTCCGAGCTGCGCAAAAAACACCCGAAGCGCCTGCGGCGGCGGTGTAAGGGCACATAGTGTGGCGGCACTTACATGCAGCCTTCAGGCACCACTTTTGCAGGCGGAGAAGGCAATACTGAGATATCCACAACGCAACGCCGAGAATTCCAGCTTCTCCGGCAGGATATAGACCATAGATAATTCATCCGCATACATGCAGCTAGCTCTTGGCCTTAGTTGGGGGTACTACGTACCACTGTATTGCGAGTGATGACCAGTCTTTACTTTTATCTGACAAGAGGTGGTGGAGTGTGGGGGGTCGGGAATGGAGCGGGACTTGATTCGCAGCTGCTGTTTAGACATTGAGATAGCATGTGCATATATAGAATAAAAAGCCAAGTTGACACACGGTTGTATTAATGGAGATCATGGCTGAAAATCCCGAAATCCTGTAACGACTAGTAATATATATGTATGGTACAACAAGAACCACATCCAGGAGTGAAAGGCGTTAACCTTAACCTTTTTGCAGGTGTTAGTTGCGGACAAAGCCGAGAAACAATCGCTGCACTTCCACTGTGCAGTTCATTTTGACGTTGGTAGAAATAGTGATGAGGCTATCAAATTGCGTTATCGACTCCGACCAGTCATCTGGATGCGGAAATGGAAAACTCCTTCCTTTCGAAGAATGGTCCTAATTGCTTCATTTAGAAAATATTCTCTAAAAGCAAAAAAATTGATATACTAGAAAACAGTTAAATACCTTAGAAGTTACAGAAGAAGTTTTAAGTAAATCAGAGAATATCGTCGCAATGAGCTTCAGCGAACCTGATGAGCTGACTTTGCAGAAGGTTTTGCCTCAATATAACAAACCATGGTACCGAGTTCCTCACCTTCTTAAGCTGAATATCTTAATGATAGTACCACTTGTTAGCTGTTCCATTGTTGGCTATGACGGATCTATGCTTAACGGTCTTCAGCTTCTACCCAAATGGCAGGAAGACTACGGTCACCCCACGGGAAGCAGACTTGGTACTATTGCCAATGGCCCAGGTTTTGGGTTTTTAATAGCGTTTTTCTTTGCACCATGGATCACTGATAGTATTGGACGAAAGTACACCATTGGTATTGCAGCTGTCGTTGTAATCTTCGGAGCTGCTCTGCAAGCTGGTGCTCGGAACTGGGCTATGTTCTTTATTGCTAGAATTTTTATTGGTATCGGTGGTTGCATTGCTGCAACTGCTTCACCATTGTTGATAGCTGAATTGGCTTATCCTACACATAGAGATGTGCTGACATCTTCTTACAATATGCAGTGGTATCTTGGAGCAATTATTGCGTCTGCTATCACTATCGGTACTTACACCAGCCTTGCAGTTGATTCTAGCTGGAGTTGGAGAACCCCTTCCTTGCTGCAATGCGCGCTTCCCGTAATTCAGCTGCTTTTATTTTGGTTCGTTCCCGAATCTCCTAGATTTTTGGTGTCTAAAGGTAAAATTGAAGAGGCTCGAAAAGTTTTGGCGGTGAATCATGTTGGAGGTGATTTGGATCATCCCTTGGTTAAGTTTGAGCTTGGTCAAATTCAATACGCTCTTGAGCGAGAAAAAGATAAGATAAGGCCCGGTTTGAATGGCTATTATGAATTCATTCGCACAAAGGCAAACAGAAGACGTCTTATCATTTGTATTGCTGTTCCTGCCATGCAGACCTTGTCTGGTAATGGTTTGATTTCTTACTATTTGGGATTGGTGCTCACCTCCATTGGTATCACATCTACCCATAGACAACTGATAATCAACGTCTGCTTGTCAGTCTACAACTTTGGTATCTGTGTCTTGTGCCTACCTTTTATTCGTCGGCTCAGAAGAAGGACAGTGTTTCTCAGTAGTTTGATTGCAATGATTGTCTGCTATATTGTCTGGACAGTCCTTTCAGCGATCAACCAAAAGCGGGACTTCAAGCAGAAGTCTCTAGGTAATGGTGTTCTGGCTATGATATTCTTGTTCAATGCTTCCTATAACTTTGGATTCAACGGTCTTCCTTACTTATACTATACAGAAGTGCTACCGTTCCATTTGCGATCTAATGGTATGACGTTTGTAGAATGCGCTATCAACGTCTTCAATATTTTCAATGGCTATGTCAATCCCATTGCCATGGAGCATATTGAATGGAAGTACTACATTGTATACTGTGTCTGGTTATTCGTTGAGTTGACGATTGCTTACTTCTTCCTACCAGAGACAAGTGGTCACACTCTAGAGACTGTCTGGGAAGTGTTCGGCGATGCACCTCCTGAGCCTAACACATATCTACATCCCGATACCGATGTTCTTAATAGTAAGGACGAGGTGATTGTTACTCAGCAGGATGTTTAAGTTTGTAAACAACGAGTTAGAATGTATTTTCTGTTTTAAATAAAGGTGTTAAAACTGGCCACAGGATATTGGTGAGCTCTAGAGCCAAGCCAACCCTAATGCAGGTCCTGAAAGCTCACACCAAATAATTGGATATATTTGCACAATTCACGCAGTCGACCAAAAGAGCATTTTAGATTTTTGAAGATTCCTCACAGGAGTTCAAAAAAAAAAATTCCTTCCCCGGGGCGGTTCCGTGCATATCGTTATCAGCTGGAACTCAATTTATCAGCCCCTCTTCACGGTCTTATCTTGCAGACCTGCCTTATTGGGTAAACGGCGGGTATTTATTGGCACGACAGGATAGCAGCACACCTATCTACCAATTCCGCGAATGGGGGTGTTTCTCCTTCCTGATAACCATTTCTAGAAATACCATGTTTTTCTCAAGTTACTTCAAGTTGAAAGAAAACATTGCCGGAAAGCGCGAGGAACGGGAGCAGCGTATCCGCGACCTCCCGGCATACACCGAACCCCTCACGGCTGATGATAAGAAGATACTGAGCCAGTATGCGGAGGACGTTGTCCATCAAGTTCAGGAAGGAACAGTGGATCCTTCTTCCGTTCTTCTTGCCTATGGAAAGCAGATGATTGCAGCTCAAAAGGAGCTCAATGTGGTTACTGAGATCCTTATCAAGGATTCTGAGAAATGGGCCAAAGCCGTCAAAGCCAAATCCGAGACGGAGAAGCAGAAATTACCTTTGGCTGGCTTCCCTATCTCAGTGAAGGATACCCATGACTTTGAAGGCTATGATTCCTCAATTGGCTACTCTTCGCGCTGCTTCAAACCTGCTAAGAAGGACTCGCCTCTCGTGCGGTTGCTGAAGGATGCCGGTGCTATTCCTCACTGCAAAACTAATGTTCCCTACACAATGCTTTCTTTCGAATGCTACAATGACATTTGGGGCTATTCCGAGAATCCTTACATCAAGGGCTATGCTCCTGGAGGCTCAACTGGTGGCGAAGCTTCTCTTCTTGCTTTTGGTGGTAGCAGAATCTCCATCGGTACTGATGTTGCCGGATCCGTGCGACTCCCTGCTCATTTTAGTGGTATCTACAGTTTGAAGTGCTCTACTGGTAGATTCCCAAAAATTGGAAATACTACTTCGATGGCTGGCCAAGAAGGAATCCCTGCCGTTTACTCTCCAATGGCTCGATCTCTTCCTGACCTTACTTACTTCTTGAAATCGGTCATTGATATGAAGCCTTGGGAATATGACTACAGTGTCCATCCAATTCCCTGGAGAGATGTAGAGCTTCCTTCCAAGCTAAAGGTTGGTGTCATTTACGACGATGGCGTTGTTACTCCCACCCCTGCTTGCGCTCGTGGCTTAAACCTTACCGTTGAGGCCTTGAAAAAGAAGGGCCACGAGGTTGTTGAATTTGCACCACCTTCTCCCCTTCGTGCTCTCAGAATTGCTTCACAGCTTCTCTGCTCTGATTCTTGTAAGGTTGCACTTCGAGGACAGAGCTGGGGTGAGCACAATGATGCTGGTGTTGCTAGAATGGTCTTTGCACAACGACTTCCTCGCTTCTTCAAAAAAATTTATGCCTGGTTCTTGGAAAATATTGTCGGTGATTCAGTGTGGGCTTATATGGTTCGTGATTGGAATGAAAAGACTATTACTGAGCGATGGGATTTGGTGGCTGAGCGCGAGGGCTACAAAGCTGAGTTTTTTGAGGCATGGAAGGAATCAGGTATTGATATTTTGGTCACTGTTCCTAATGCAACCCCAGCATTCCCTCATGGTTCTCTCTATGAGAGTATTTCTTCCTGTGGCTATACTTTCTTGTTCAACCTACTCGATTACAGCGCTGGTGTCCTGCCTGTTACGAGAGTCGACAAGGAAACTGATGCCCTAGATGTTAAATCATTAGGTAAAATCAACAGAATTGCTAGAGGTGCATATGAAAGCTATGACGCCGAGAAGCAACATGGATTGCCTGTTGGCGTTCAGGTGGTTGGCCGTCGATTGGAAGAGGAGAAAGTTGCCAAAGCCATGGCGGTTGTAGAAGAGGCCCTTCGTGATATAGGTGTAGTTTATCATCAGAGAAATGAGTAATAAATTAAACTTTTTTTAGCGTTTTAAACTAGGAAAAAAAATTAACATAAGAAATATTTACTATACATCATTGATTTATCACATATCGAGAAAGCTTCAAAGTATATCAGAAAGACAAGCGCGACCTCTTTATGAGAAGTCTAACGTTGCAATTGTTTATCAATATTCTGAATTTCACTAGTGAGGCTGACTTCCTCGACTGTCTTCACAAGTTCCTTAGTACACTTGGCCATGTCAAAGGACACGCCGGCTAGACGTTGTCGAATCTGTCTATCCGTATCAACATCAGGGGTAGCATGTTCCACATCGTTGTAGAGCATGTCAAGCCGACCAGAACAATCTTCAAGGTTTTGTAGAATGTACAATCCCTTATCCTTGAGCAACCAGTTTCTAGTCTGTTTCATAGAAGATCCTGTAGCCTCAATCATGTTATTAGTCACAAGAATGACGTTCTTCATGTAAGGTAGCAGCTCATCCAACTCGGTACCTTCTCTGATACCTGTAAGCAAATTCTGAATGGAGTCAACGGCATCAACAGTTTTCCTCTCCAAGTATGCTTGAAGTTCCTGCACGGTATTATCTGGATCTTCAGCATCAAAATCCCAGCTGACCTGCTTCTTGTGGATACTTGCATAACGGTTTTGCTGCGTCGGACTACTCGCACTCTTATTATGGTCTTTAGACTTTCTGGGAGGAGTCTGGGGTTCTTGTAGCTGTTGTTGTTGTTGTTGGAGCTGGTGTGGGTGAGCCGGCTGCTGGGTCGGCTGCTGGTACTGTTGCTGGTACTGTTGCTGCTGAGCCGGGTACTTCTGCACTTGTCCTATCTGAGGAGAAGATCCATACTGGCCACTATTTCTAGTACTTGGCTGAGATCGCGGATCCCCACCGGACGAGTAACGAGTATGAGTAAGATAACTGCCATCATCAACGACAGGGGATCCTCCAGGACCAACTGATCTCAGAGGAGCGATGGTCTTGCCTAGCTGTGTTGCAGTGCCATTCAACATGGAAGATCGCTTCGCCCGACTGGGTGAAGTTGAGGGAGAACTAGGCTCAGCAGGTCCTCCTACCAATCTCTCATTGGTAATGCGAATGCGAGCCAACTTCAAGAGATCAATAACGGCGAAAGAAAGATCTGACGCAGCAGCATCAATTACCGAAAACGGCGATAGACCACCTGACGTGCTATGGTTACGCGTAATAGTAATGAGCTGGTTTGCAATAGTCGAAACCAAAGAGTTTCCTTGAGCCAGCTGAGATTGCAAAGCTTCATCCTTAGAGGGCTCATTGTCGTTCAATTCTTGCGTAATAGCTCGAGTAGATACTACTAAGTTGTGTAAATAATGGAACAACTCTTCAGCAGGGCCTGTTCTAGTGCTCATCAAAAATTCATCCATGGCCAATTGGAACTGGCTAACAGAAATGTCTCTGATCATACCGGTTGGAGAAACGTAGGGACTATCCTTAGCGAGAGGAATAGCACCAGTTGCAAATATGCTATTGCTGGCACCAAATCCAGACTGCCGTATATTTCGAATCTGGTTCTTCGCCCTAGAGTACCGTGACTTCCACTCCTGTGCTTCCAGTTTGAGCTCTTGCAGCTGCTTAGACAGATCTTCAGCAGATTCAAGACTTTCCCTATTCTCTGCAAGATGCCTCATTTCCTCCAGAAATTCTGATGCCTCCTTCTGAACCTGTTCAGTAATCTTCTGCTGTTGTTGTAGCTCCTTCTCGAGAGCAATATGATCGCGCTTGAGGGAGTCATATTTCTCTTTAAGTTCAGAGTCCGTAGAGTTTGAATGGTTACCAGCGAGGAAGCCACCGGCAGCTCCCGCTGCAGCACCTGCCGCAGCGCTAACACCGGCGGCAGCACCAAGCGCGGCACCACTAGCACCAGCAGAAGTGATTTCAGCGGCAGGCTTAAGAGCCTTAGTACCATTGACAGCAGATCCTGCCAGAGCGCCACCAACAGCTTTTCCGGTACCGCTAGCTGCTTCAGCCTCCGCCAATTTAGACTGGAGAATGGCCAACTCCATAGTGAGGTTGGCAGTTTCCTCAGAATACTGGTTCTGTTTGCTAAGTGAATCAGAATGCCTTTCCTTAAGCTGTCCCAGCTCTGTCTTGTGCTGCTGAAGTTCTTCCTGTACAGCTTGGAGTTGTTCCTCCAGTTCAAGCTTTTGGCCCTCCAGCTCCGTGCTCTTGCTGAGACTGGTCTCGTGAACGTCCAAAGGAACATGAGTCTCTTTACCGTCCAACAAAGTCTGTAAGGAAAGTATCTTCGAGTTCAGCTCTCCGGCAGTTAGCTCATGTTGATCGGACAGCTCTTTCTTGGCTGTCTCATGTTCTTCACGTAGTGCGCTGAGTGCGCTTGCATGCTGATTGACCAAAAGATTCTTCTCCTCCTCATGGTTACCGTCAGAAGCCGATCGTTCTTGCAGGGAAGTTTCCTGCTCCTGTAGTTGCTCCTTCAGAGTTTGAATCTGAGCTTCAAGAGAAGTAACCTTCTGCTCCAGCTGAGTAACCTGTTCCTGAGAAGTCCTTCTCTGATCTTCCAGATCACCAACCATCATATGGAGCCTAGAATTTTCTTCCATGAGAGTTGACTTAACATTTTCACTCTCGGTCAATTGGGCCTCGAGCTTGTTGATAGTCTCATCCATTCGGGAACCTTCATCAACAAGAGTCTTGATCTGGTCATCTTTGTCTTTGATAAAGTCATCATAGCTTTCGTCGTCTTGCCGTCGAGTGGAATGGAAAGCTCCAGCTACTCCAGCGGCAGTTGCAGCTGTCGCAACAGTGGCAGCACCAGCAACGGCAGCAACAGCGCCAGTGCCTGTACTTGCAACCCCTTCAGCCGTATTCGCTGCTGAGATGGGAAGCTTGCCGAATCCTCTGTTTGCGTCAGAAAACCCACTTTCCTCTTCAGTTATAGCATCAAGCATAGTGTTATCGTATTGAGAGAGTCTTCTGCTCAATCTGGAGCCATTGTCCGAACGGTCGTCCAAAGGAGGATCCATTAGCTCATCCTGATGTAGATAGTCAACGTCCTTATGGGTCTCAGGTGCCATATCATCGAGCGAACTGTCATATCGGAACTGATCAGGAGAGGCACCGACTCTCTCCATAGGAACACTGGCAATGGGGAGGTCGGGGGACTGGCCACCGCCGCGAGTGAGATCTTCTCCGCCCAAAGAGGAGTTTGCCTTCACGCTGTCAGCATCATCATGATGGCCATTCACGCTCTCTTCATTATCCTCATAATCGTCGTCTTCATCACCTTCCTCCACCAGGGTCGCCTTGGTCGGTATTATAGTGTTGGGTTTGAGAGGTTGGGCAATAGTGGCTGCAGAGGAGTCTGCCGTGTTATCAGTACGCAAAAATTCCGGGCTGTACTGGAAGGAGGAGCGCTGGTTATCGCTATTGCCGTGTTCCTCATATCTGCTACTGGCGATGGAGTCTCTGGGGTTGATACCCAGGTGGTCGTTGTCATCTTCGTCAAAGTTTAGATCTGGCAGCGTAGGACTCTGGAAAGCCATAGACTTTGCGTTTCTCTGAACAAAAGTAGGCTCCGGTACATCTGCTGCCGACGTGATATTGATATCAGGAGCGGAATTGTCTGCATACTGGGCGTGTTTATCGGAATGGGCATCATACTGCACAGCATTTGCAGGAACTTCTTCAGCAGTAGTCATGAACGATTCCTCCTGGGCAAAAGCAGCAGAGGCACGCGAAGGAGACCTACTAATATGGGGGAATCTGCGATCGATTTCCAGCAGAATGTCGGTTGCAAGATCGTTGAATCGCGACTTGGAGAGCATTGCCAGCTTCTGCCTAGCCTGGTTCCGCTTGGGATGGATGTCGTCTCTGTTTTCCAGTGCACTGGGTGTCTCCACTTCTTCCGCGGCCATTCTGCGCTGCAGTTCATCATAAACGTCTGTGGAAAGCTCGAGGAAATGGACTCGCGACAACTTGAGAAGCTTCTGGCGAGCCTTGTTCAGGCCGCCCGAGCTCTTCGCGTCAGCACCATGAATGCCAGTGAACTGGCAAAACACGGGGTAGTAGCGATGGACCATCGCGTCCTGTTGGTAGCTAGCGATAGACGGCATCGAGCTGGAAGAACTCACGACACTACTGGCGCGGTTGGGTGAGGTTTGAGTCTGAACCTTAAAGTTGGTCGTGGAAGATGTGGGTGTGAAATACATGCCGGGGTTGGCAGTACCACGTCCTGCTCCGACAGACGTCTGAGACTCCCACGCGCCTGGCATGGGCGTGATTGAAGACGCCATGGTAGACGATGCTGCAACTGATGTCAATACCGCTGGCTTTGCTTTGGAGATTGGTTCTTTTTTTTGTCCCGCCAGCTTCAAGGTCTGGCCCTTCTTTCAACGCTAAAATTGTCGCAACTAGCCCGTTCGCAAGCGACTATCTGCACAGGAACTATATTTTTTTCACCGATTGCAAGCGCCTATAATCGGGTCTGTTCTGGTAAGATTCGGGGCGGGAGAGTGGATCCGTTGACGACTGGAGCCCCCGAAAAGTTTACTATCAGCCTGGTTAGCGAGCTTGTTTTAGGCGGACAGGCGGGTGCAAGCAAAAAAATTTAGGTGGGTTAACCAGGTATTGCGAGGCAAAATATGCGGTGGGTGCGTCGCGCGAAACTGTATGTACCGCAGTGGTGCGTTCCCAACCCCTGAATAAAAGCAGGAGTGAAGAGCTGAGCTGGCTGGGCGCGAGCGAGCGAGTAGGCGTGCTGTACAGTACAGAGCTGCGGGATGGTTATGAGTAAGTATTGCACCAGCAAACGACGGTGAGAGGGTTTCCACCTGGGTGAGTGTGGTGCAAATGTTTCTGCAACTGTCTCAAGACTGCGTCTCCTGAGTTTTTTAAGCTAAATGCTGTGCCGTCCTGCGCTTGAGCTTGCTGTGTGACATGCAAATTATTTGGGGGCCCCACCCACCTACGCAGCCCATCCGATCTGCGCCTGCTTTGGGCCATCGGCTAGCCAGCCCCGCGACTGTCATGACGGCAAAATGCAATGTCTCAGCAATGCGCAGCTATTGGGTTTTGCTGTTCGACGCTGGGCCCGGGCTCTCGGTGCCTGCCCCAGCGACGTGGTCAGCGCTGCGCCAGCCTCTATCCGAGCCCTTGCCCGCTAGCCTGGAGGGGTCCTGCCCAGGTAGTGCTGTGAGCCCCAGGAGATGTGGCTGAGATCTTGTCGCGTAGACCACAATAAACTTTCGGGATGCAGCCAGCCAGTTAGCTTTGGATGCTCCCCAAACCGCCCGCTTGCCCCGTGAATGTGAATCATTGCTGTCATTGTCTGGGAAGAACATAGTGCCTGGCTGTGCTTTAGTTTAATCTCTTGTGTGCGCATTGCCGTTGGGCGGGGTGACTTGCTGCTACGTTGCACTCAAGCCCGTCTTCATGCTGCTGGTTAATGCGCTGTTATGGTACTACTGTTGGTGTGCGTGTGCTTTCTCAGCTCGATCGGGGATGCGCAGACGCATAACTCTGGGCTAAACAGATAACCAGTCTAGTCGGAACAAAGGTTACACACACAATGCCAGCCAGTGGCAAGCTGATGGCCGCTATCACCAGTTACTGCTGGCACGGAACTCCTTTCCGTGCTCTGGCTCGTTCTAACGCCCTAAATCGCCTAGGAATCATTTAATAAAACTCTATTCTCTCTCTATGCAAACTATACTTGACTCTTGTGCTTAATGCTGTGGCTGGCTCAGTCTACATTATACAAAGTGCAGTCCTCCGTTGGCGGAGATAACATCTCCTGAAACCCACCGAGACTTCTCCTCCGCTAGAAATAGCACAATGTCCGCAATATCCTGAACTTCACCATGCCGCGCAGCTACTGCCTCCTGAGGAGGCTTTGATCGGTCAGAAAGACCCTTCACACCGGTATCTACCGGTCCGGGGTTTACTGCATTGACAGTTACCCCATACTTTCGGCCCAGCTCCACCGCCCACACTTTGGTCAACGCTTCCAGAGCGGCCTTAGATGCAGAGTATATGGCTGCTCCAGGATACGGCTTTCGAGCTGCCACGGACGAAATATTGATTATTCTACCTCCACCGTTCTTAGGTAAATGTGGTAGCACCGCCTTTGTTAGGAATATTACTCCCTTGACGTTGATATCAAAAATCTCATTGTAAATCTCCTCCGTAGCATCTTCCAGAAACGTCAAACCACCCAGACCTGCATTGTGAACCAGAATATCTATCGTCTCACTCTTAGTTGTCTCAAGAACCTGTTTGACAAGATTCTCGGCTTGGCTAACGTCTCGAACGTCAGACCGGATGCTCGCTCCTCGCACCTCTTTCGCCAGAGTCTCCGCTATCTCCGCAGAGGCAGGGTTTGTATATGTAAATGCTACAGTAGCACCATTTTTTGCTAGTTCCCGAACAATTTGTGCACCAATTCCTCGGGAGCCGCCAGTTACAAGTGCTGTTTTGCCATTGAGTGACATTTTTTCCGGGCTGGGCTGTATTTGCGAGGAAACTCTCAACTGTGAGATAAGAGTGGAACTCTGGTTACTGATATATAAACCTGCGCTTGCATCATTTCAACAACTCTTGCGCAAACCACCCCTAGAATTCCCAATATGGGTATTTGTAAAAATTGATATTTTGGGATGAACTGTAATGCTTATAAATTGGATTTTATTTTTGAAGTTTTTTTGTCCAAATTTTAGCAAATTAGTCCATCTGCATACTCGTGGGGCCAATGCATTCACTACAAGATAAGAGATTACAAATAACTGAAAAGGGAAATATAGTCAAAAGAGGGAATATTTCTGCAAATTAATAGATAGTATTTCCATCAAAGTCAGTTCCCCGGTTTCTGGTTTTCTTGCTGTCTGGAAACATGAACGGAGTTCTCATCACCTTTTCCCAGACTCTGCCGTTGAAATAATCTTCAATTGGTTTCTCATGGACCAGGTCTTTAGACACTTGTTCAACATCAGCCCAAACCCGTAGGATATTTTCACCTGCAAGCTTTCGTAGCTGCTCATCTGTAGCCCCTCGCTCAGCGACCTTGGCAAGCAGGTCTGGATACTTGGATACGTCCTCTATGCCCTTGGGGGTCACCGGGGTTCCGTCAAAATCACTACCAATTCCGACGTGATCCCATCCTGCCAATTCAGCTACGTAGTAAATGTGATCGACTACATCCTCGATTGTAGCCTCGCTAGGATCACCAACGATAAGAAATCGATTAATAAAAGTAATCATGACAATTCCACCCGTTTTGCCAGTAAGCCGTATCACATCATCCGGGGTATTTCTCCAATGATTAGCCACACCCTGAGCAAGAGTATGACTAAAAATAACAGGAGCTCTGGAAACGGATAGTACATCTCTCATCGTTTGGTGAGAGGTGTGGCTGAGATCGACCATGATGCCAAGTCTGTTCAACTCCTTGACTGCCTTGTAGCCAAATTCGGATAGACCCTTATCGGCATTAATAATGGAGGAATTGTAGGCAGATTGGGCGTAAGCATTATCACAGTTGTGTGTCAAAGTCATGTATCGGACTCCAAGCTGATGGTACAATCGAACAGCACCAAGCGAGTTGCCAGTCAAATGCAGGCCTTCCATTCCAAGCATGCTTCCAACTTTTCCTTTTGCAAATGCTCTGCTGGCACATGCAGGGTTCTCACAGTACTCAAATACGTCGTCAAACTCCTCCAAGAAACGCCGTGCCACATCAATGGTCTCCAATGCGTCTCGCACGATCATAGTGGGATCATTCAGCCCGGGATGTTCGTAGTCGCACTCGTTGAAAATACTCCAAAACTGGCCGCCAAGCTTTCCCTTTTTTATCTTGTCAAGGTCAGTATGACTCAAAAGACCTTGACGGAAAGAAAACCTATCGGTGTAAAACTTGTTCTGCAGCTCAATTCGCAGCAACCATGGCAGATCATTGTGGCCATCAATCAGGGGAGTAGTAGACAGTACTCGGTCCACTCGAGCACGATAATCAGTTGGCTCAATAGGAACTAAATTTCTAGGAAATGCATACTGGCTAATTCCAACAATTGATAGAGTTCCGAGCAATGCAGATAATAAATACCAAAAATTGGATCTGCCGGTCGGTCGTGGGGTAGAGATCACTAGCTGGTTCTCTTCCCGACGGCCTTCTTGAGAGCTGGTGCTTGATAAGGACGGCTTGTCCCCAGAGGTAGTGGGCTCCCGGTGCAGTTCACTTGACATGACGCTATAAGAGCAGTAGGTAAGCAAATCAAGTTTCAAACAAAATTTATCTTGAGCAAAACCTTCCTTCCGGTTTATAATATAAATTCTCCAGGGTGGATACTGCCAGGTACTTATCTTGTCATGTCACGTGTATTTCCTGTTTAGGAACCGACCGATTTGGCGATTTGTCAAACCGACTTTTTTACCGTATCCTGCCTATTTTGGGCGATTTGTAGATCAATGCAAAACTCAAAGAGCAGGCGAGATGGCATTTCTTCCTCGTCCTTATAAACGGTGATCTGGGGCCGATAAATTGTCCAGTATTCTCAAAAGCCAAAGACTTCTAGAAGTTCGATCTGAGTAAAACATCTGTTTATCGCTTGTAGCTTTGAAAAATGTCGGTGGAATCCAAGCAGCTGGAGAACGTCGCCGCAGAGCAGGTCTATGATTCGGCCTCTGCCACTGGCTCCTCATCTGATGCTGAGATCAAGAAGGTCACCAACAAGCAGGCAGACGAAACGCATCTTTTTTATACTCAGTACAAAGATGAAGTGGAGCCGCTGACGGAACAACAGATCAAGAAGCTCAATCGAAAGCTTTATTTCAACATTCTATTCCTGTGCTTTGTTATTTCTCTGATGCTCTACATTGATAAGGCAACACTGAGTTATGCTTCTATCTTGGGTATTTTCAAAGATTGCAATATTAACAAAACTCAGTATAATAACCTGAACACGTTCTTCTATGTTGGCTACATTGTTGCTCTCTGGCCAGGTCATTACTTGATGCAAAGGCTGCCAATGGGCAGATATGTCACTGGTTTGGTCTTCATCTGGTGTATTATCATCTTTCTCCACTGCACTGCTAGCAACTATGGTGGACTAATTGCATTGCGATTCTTCCTCGGATTTACTGAAGCTGTTATTATCCCCTGTCTAGAAATGACCATGGGTATGTTTTTCGATCAGCATCAGAACACATTCCTCCAACCGCTATTCTGGATCTCTTGTCAGGCACAGAACTTACCAGCTGGTTTCATTTCATATGGTGCTCTCCAGACCAATAATGAAACTGTTCATCCTTGGCAAGTCTTTATGATCATCACTGGAGGAATGACCTTTTTTCTTGCCATCTGGTGCTTCTTCCGCTATCCTGATAACCCTGCAAGAGCCAAGTTTTTGACTACTGCTGAGAAAATCTTTGTCATCGAAAGAGTACAGCGATCAACTCTTAGTTCTATTGAACAGAAAGTGTACAAAAGACACCAGGCTATCGAAGCTGTCAAGGACCCCATTTCGTGGCTTTTTGCACTTCAGGCTTTCACTCTCATGTACGGAAACAATCTGAGCTATCAGCAAAATTTGATTTACGTCTCTCTCGGTGTTTCTCCCCTTGGTTCTACCCTAGTGTCTGCTGCTGCTGGTGGCTGGTCTTTCGCTGTCTGTGTTTTTGCTGCATTCCATCTTCACTATACAAAGGGACAGGTAGCCATCAATGGCTCACTCTACTGTATTCCTGCCATCGCTGGTGGTATTGCTATGATTACTGTCCCGTGGCATAAAAAAATCGGACTGCTGGCTAGCCTGATGATGGCTGGACATACTTATGGTATCACTTACATTGTTGGGCTGGCATGGACTCTTTCTTCGTGCTCGGGCTACACCAAGCGGGCTACTAGAATGGTCATCTACATGATCGGATACGCAGTTGGTAGTTTGGTATCTCCTCAGATTTGGGTAGCTAAGAATGCTCCTCGATACCGACCTACTTGGATTTCTATGATCATTGTTTCCTGGACTTTGACCCCTGCCATCCTCCTAACTATTCGGTTTATCCTGTCTCGACGAAATAAGGAGAGAAGAGCATATCTTGCTGCTCATCAGAATGCTGCAACTGGTATTATTGATGAGCTAGAAGATTCTGGCGAGAAGAGAACACATGTGGTGGATGTGGGCATGTTGGATCTGACTGATTTGGAAAATAAGGCTTTCATTTATCCCTTATAAATAGGTTTTAGATTTTAGTTGGTATTATGATTGGATATTTGCAGATTTTAAAATACTAGCACAATTTTGTTTGATGAACGGTGCTATTCTTCTTTCACGAGCAGCGACTTTGGCTATTTGTCATATCACTTTGGCAATAAATAATGGCCAGCATACCCAATGCAGTGTCATCGGAAAAATACTCTTGAAAAAGTCAATAATGAAAATTTTAAATTTAATCCCTAAAAAATATACATGAATATGTTCACTACTAGGCATCCTGGAGAATCTTCTCTAGAGCAGTGGGGTTTCTGGGCACCAGACGAATATTGTAGTCCTCCGGCGTGGCAGCATTTGAAGTCAACGATTTCATGCCCTCAAGTGGGTCTAGACTAATTAGTTCACCAGTCTTTACAGAAGTAGGCTGGGATAGTTTGAAATTCCAAATCATTCTCAGGGTTGCCATATAGAGTGTCCTGTTCGCCAAGTGCACTGCAGGACACATTCGACCACCAAGTCCAAATGCAAAGTGACTAGCTCCAAGACCTGACAGTCCACTCTCCTTTTTCTTCTCAGACAGTTCGTCATTTAGCCATCTATCTAGGCGAAATTCCCATGGTCTGTCATAAAGGTTGGGATCGTGGTTGCATGCCCAGGTATTGAGGAAAACAGGAGTATTCGCGGGGATCCGAGCTTCTCCATAAATGACGTCTGAATAAGTCGCTCTGGGCAAAGAAAGTCTGAGAATTGAAAAATATCGCGATACCTCTGCAACAATAGCCTTTATGTAAGGATTGCTATAATCTGTGGGATCAGGCCAGTCAGACTCATTTCCTCCATTCTGCTCCAACAAGCTTTGATATGCTTTTTCCTGGATTTCAGGATGTGCTCCAAGATACGCAAAAATCCACAACATGGTAGGAGTGCTGCTATCTGCACCAGCCATCATAGAAATACTGATGCTGTACATTTCCTCGTAATTCAGCTTGGCGTCAGGATCCTTGATAATATTCCCTTGAATACATGGCTTGTCAGTGCCATTTTGAACTCTTTCATATAACTCGTCCAAAAGCTTGCCATTGTACCGCTTTCTTCTTTCTCCTGCTTCTCTTCCTTTAACCGAGGTAGAATCCCACTGCCATAGTCGTAGGAGAGGTATGTAGTTCTTCAAATTTCCGTTTGTTTCACGGTAAAACGAAATGCTATCTTCAACATTTTGGATTTCTCTCAGTCTCTCCAAAGATCCGGTGGAGATTCGGTAACCATAGTTGACAGTCAGTACGAGGTTCAAAGACAATCTGTGGATAGCAGCCTTGATAGAATTAGACTCTTTTCCAGAAGTTGCATAAACATTCTTGATGAATTCCTTTGTTTCGCTATCGAGCCAAGGAACGTAAGATTCTACTTTAGGTCGGTTAAGAGCTGTAGCAGCAGCCTTTCTTCGCCTTTTGCAACTCTCATCCCAGGGACTAGTTCCAATGCTAAATCCAGCTGATCCACTCACAATTTTGTGAAAAGTGTGGAAAATAGGTCTATTTATAAATGAATGGCTATCTTCCTGGAGCAGTTCCTTGGCAGAAGAAGCACTGTTGATGATAATAACCGGCACGTTGCCTAACTGGACCTGGAAGACATCTCCGTACTGCTGGGACCATTTTCGAAAGATTTCAGGCGTGTGCTTCTGGTAGGTTTGATATAGATTACCTATCAGGGGAGGACCTGGTGGGCCATTTAGTCCCTTGATGCGAGCCCGATAACGCACAATCTCGTTGGCGATAACGTAGAGAACAGCAAGAGCAAAAACCAGCTCAAGGCCGAGTAGGCTAGTAAAAATCTGAGCAATCAGACCCATGATTTTTAATATTATTAAACGGTAGACCCCTCGTGCGCAGATAGAGTATATATATCAACGGGGTTTGCGATAATGGTGATTGGCCATCATGCAACATGAACATGTGTGACAAATATATTAATTAGGAAATCTGACTCAAGCACTGAACATCCCGTGTACGCTCTCCGCTTCCCAATATTTTTCCGGGAATTTTTTTTAGAGTGGTTGCTTGCAAAAGGAACTGCTTGCCCTTGTGGAGGTGCTTCGTAATTGCGTGATAAGCCGCTCCGGCGTAGCAGGCTGATCGGCATGTTTGTACTACATTTAAAAAGCATCCCCATGGCTGCCTAGTCATGACA
The DNA here is from genome assembly GCA_023628935.1 of Zygoascus sp. PK3305. NCBI lineage: Eukaryota > Fungi > Ascomycota > Dipodascomycetes > Dipodascales > Trichomonascaceae > Zygoascus > Zygoascus sp. PK3305. The sequence goes on from JAMAJS010000002.1 coordinate 98,468, forward strand.
GACACAAATTGCGTTATCACCGGTCGTCTCTCATCAGGGAAAGAAACCACTTCTTTCCCGTCGCATTTGATTTATTATTTTGCTGTGTATATCAATGGCATACCCGATCAGCTTCGTGCATAGTTCACAGGACTCTTTCGCCAATGCCGTGAAATATCCTGAGGACGCTACACTGTGCAGCTTATCTTCCAAGCCTGGACCAAAACCTAAACAAGAGCCGGCAGCCAGTGCTCGTCAGGAGCGCAACAGACAGGCCCAAAGACTGCATCGCAACAGACAGGCAGCATATGTCCGCCGACTGGAGGCGGAAATCCAGCAGCTGAGGAGCAGTTGCGTGCAACTTTCGTCAGAAAAAGAGTACTATAAGTCCTTATCGGAGCGTGGACAAGAACTCTTTTCTCCTGGTTCGGCAGACGGGTCGCTGAATCAAGATTTCAGAGCTCTGCACGTGGATTCTATCGTTCTGGATGGTGAAGGTACAACCTCTAGCAGTACTAGTGGAGGACCAAGTATAGCTGAGCTGACCTTTTCTAGTCCGTCTTCGGTCGGTAGTTACGACGAGGGAGATGGAGACCTAGGCTTGGGTGTGCAGTATGTTCTGTCGATGGAACGCAAGTGCATGGGCCATATCATGCCTCTCGATACTGAGGGAGAGAATTATTTAAGAACCGATCGACCAGACGGGCATGCATTAATGATTTCCTGGCTGCGAGTCAGTCCGGGGCATTCCCCGCCCGCTGAAGCGACCTCTACATGTTCTGGCGGCAATCCTGATGCAGCCAAGGAGCCCAAGAACAAGTACAAGTTGCGGCAAATCGACATTGATCGTGAGAGAGAGACTTCGACCCTCAAGAAGTTATTGGCTTTATCGTCAAAGCTGCCAATGAACGAAGAAGAGATGACTCCGGTGTCGGCATGGCATTTTCTCGCACAGCATCCGGGGTAAGTAATTTTTTTTTGGGCGAAGCCAGATCAAAATATATACGATGTGTGCGTGTTGCATACTAATCTTTTGTCGCAGATTCAAAGACATCAATCATGAATACATACAAGAGTTCCTCTCTGACAAGGTGGAATGCCAAGGGTAGGTACACAACTAATCAATTTGCTCGACGGATACCTTCTTCAAAACTGCTGCTCAATCGACATTGTTGAAGAATAAATCACTAATACGGCAGGTTTGGGGCAACAATCAAGCGGCAAGTAGTCGAGGACCTAATGGAGTTATGCTTTGAGGGGGGGCCACTACCCCACACTTAGCCCTAGATAAATACTAAACGTGATGCATTCTTCTATTTACATGTATATACAACCGGGATCATGCGCTCATGCTCGAAACAGCCGCTGTGATATGGGAACTACACAGTAGGGACCCTGTAGCAGCTTCTCGTTGACAAATGATTCAGCCTTGGCCTGGCCATGTCGTAACAGAACTGCCCCAACTAGAGCGAAAATTGTCTTGGAGTAAACAGTAGGGCCACCGGCCTCTTTGTCAGAAAGACCCTCACCTCGCTTCTTCCAGAAGATCTTGTCTGCAATGCCTGCAAGCTTGCAGACCTCGGAGGTGACAGAGGACGAGCTGAGAATTTCCATTGCTTGAGGAGCAATGTCAAAGTTCTTGTTGTTGATCTGCGCAGCGTTTTCAGTCTCATTGGAAACTGCGTATTCCGACGTGTGCATCTTGAGGAATTCCCGGCCAAGAATGGCAAGTTTCTCATTGTAAGGCTTCTTGCCATGAGCAAAGCTCTTGTGTGTAATGGTCTGCAGAGCCAGAGAGTCAGGCAAAACGTACTTGTCTCCAAGAAGAGATTTGACAGGCTGCAACGTCTGATCGTCACCGGGGTATTGGACACCGTTGACAGTTAAATACTCAGATTCGTCCTTCTTGAGGCCTCGGGCCCGCTGGGTGCCATCTTTAAGATACACCAGAGTTCGAATAGCGGCTGATTCAGGTCGTGAAACACGCAGGCCAGCCGCCGCCATGCGTGATGTCGAGCAGAGTATGCTGCCGGAATGTCGAAGTAGCCTAGTTGATGACATGGATGGCGGCTTCCTGGCAGGTAATGATATGGTGATGACGACAAATTTTTCGAATGGAGGTGTGAAATTTCAGGCACTTACCCGCTCCACAGGCGAACACATCTGGCTCGCATCACTGAAATATTGAAAATAAAAAAATTTGGGATCGACCGAAATAAATTTATATTCCTTCACCCTCTTTCAATATGGATATTTTCAGGCTCCTTTCACGAGGCGCAAAGATAGACAAACAGGGGAAACACAAAAAGGATCTAGATATTGTTGGTGGAAAAGCTGAGGAGGAATCCAACCGTGCAAATGCAGAAACCCAGGAGCAGCAGAATAGGACCGAGCACCTGGCTCTGCAGCAGCAAATGGACTTCTTTAAGTCCAGTAAGTTATCTGGCAAGCAAACAGAGAAGAAAAAGAGGCATAAAAAGAGTACAGAAGAGCGGCAGGAGGAGGAAGATGAGCACGACGACGGTGACGTGCGACTTCCGTTGACAATCTCAACCGATGAACAAGCCGCTGACCATCGACGGGCCTTGAAGATCAAAGTGCATGGCGATGACATCCCGTTGCCCATTGGCTCGTTTGAGGATATTACTACTCGGTTCGACCTGCCTCACCACTTGCTGCGTAATCTTAAAAGGCAGAATTTCGACCGTCCAACGCCCATCCAGTCGGAGGCGGTGCCCATCATGATCCACGGTAGAGACATTTTGGCTTGCGCCCCTACTGGTTCCGGTAAGACTCTTGCATTCAGCATTCCATTGGTTCATTCTTTGAAGCAGCACAGCAACAAAGGCGTTCGATGCGTGGTTGTTTCTCCTACGAAGGAGCTGGCTACGCAGATCTATAATGAGATCTTCAAACTTTCTAAAGGCCGAGAACTGGCCATTTGTGTCCTGACGAAGAGCCAGGCTTCCAAATTGAAAAACGATACTATGTCGAGGAAGAAGTATGATATTCTCATTGCCACTCCGTTGAGACTGGTTTCCTGTATTAAGGAAGAACTGGTTGATCTTTCTCACGTGGAGACTTTGGTACTTGATGAGGCCGACAAGCTGCTGGAGCAGGGATTTGTAGAACAGACTGATGACATTTTATCGGCATGTTCAAACCCCAAGCTTCGAAAGGCTCTCTTCTCAGCTACCATGCCTTCAGGTGTCGAAGAGCTTGCCAACTCTATTATGCATAGTCCTGTTCGAGTTATAGTAGGACACAAGGAAGGTGCCTCAACCGACGTTAAGCAGAAGGTGCTATACGCTGGAAATGAGGCAGGAAAATTGATTGCCATTCGTCAGATGGTCCGTGAGGGTGAGCTAGTCCCTCCTGTGATCATTTTTGTGCAGTCAATTGACCGAGCGAAAGCCTTGTTCCAGGAATTGCTGTACGACAAGATGAACGTGGATGTCATTCACGGTGAACGTACCCAGAATCAGCGAGACCGAGTTATTGAGCGGTTCCGATCTGGAGATATCTGGGTGCTGATTTGTACCGATGTTCTATCGCGAGGTATTGATTTCCGTGGAGTCAATCTAATTATCAACTACGATGTTCCTCAGTCAGCACAGTCGTATGTGCATCGAATTGGACGAACTGGAAGAGCCGGCCGTCAGGGAAGCGCTGTTACTTTTTTCACAAAGGATGATAGTGATGCTATTAAAAATGTGGTGAACGTCATGAAGCAGAGCGGATCAGATGTTGGAGACTGGATGTTAAAGATGAAGAAGCTTGGAAAGAACGAGAAGAAGCAGCTCAAGCAGCGACCAGTTGAACGAAAGAAAATTACAACTACGCCTGGAGTTGTCAACAAGAAGAGAAGACAGCGAGACGAGATGGTAGAAGCATCAAAGCGCAGAAAGCAGTACGAGCAACAGAATGCTGAAGGGGAGGAGGACTAAGGGCCATATTTGCATGCCTGCTACAACCATTGTCTAATGTAATAATGTATTACTAATATATCATGAATTTTGCAGAGAAAAATGCAACTTTGAGCAAAGGTACAGTCTCACTCTGGGCAGACGGACGGGCGAGCTAGCTGATAACAACCCACTTAGTGGTGGCTGGGGTAGTCATAAATATGTCGTCGACCAATGATCTCGCCCAGAGAGAACAGACCAAAGAGCTGAACAGTGTAGGCACCGTACTTGACCAAGTTGCCATTGGCGTAGGCATCGACGGAATCGGGGATGATTTCCTTGGGGGACTTGAGGTACTTGCCAAAGACAGACTTGGATTCAGCCAAAACAGTAGCAAAGGCCTGCTTGAACTGCTCCACAGAGGGAGGAGCCCGGAACTCTTTTTCGTAAACGTACTTGCCGAGCTCAGCAGTGACCTTGCCCCAGTAAGCAGCAACATTGAGGGCTCCAGTGGCCTTGGCGGTGATGCTGTTCAAGGCAGAGGTGGCCTTAGCGACAGGAGTGGCAGTGGACGCGAATCGTCGCTGGGTGAGCTGGGAAGCTGTGATGAACTGTCTTCGGAACATTTGGAATCGATTGCGATGTCTGGATGACTCTATGAGGCGGGCTGCTCTTTTGTACAACAAGGTTGGTTGTGAGGTTGACGCTGGTAAGAAGAGTGGTGTTGAAATTTTTTGGATTGGGTGCATTTCTCGGCTCTGGCCAATGAAGGCCCTCCATTTCCAGCAAGCTGCTTAGACTGCACCATGGCGGAGGGTAATCCGCAGCCGAGGTCCTTCACGAGCAATATATACGGGAAATTTTGGTTCAAATAGTGCCAAATAACGAACGGAATAATAATCTGCAGCTTTTTGTTTAAAAAAAAACCAAAAAACCGGGTGGGGAGCACAGCAGTGCTGCTGTTTCCTGTGGCCCTGAGGAAATACCGATGCTCGGTGCTGTGTATTCATTTTCCTATCGATCAGTTTCCTTATCGGGGCTTCACTGGTGCAACACCAAAATTTATTTTAAAAATATTTTTTTTCACCCAAACTTGCCATTTTGCATGCTAAAGCGGTTCTTACCTAGAGCACTCCGGTTATTCAGCATGACCCAGAACAAACCTGTTCCACAAGAAGCTACCATGGTAGATGTCCCTGAACCTGCCAGAAACATTATATCTCCAAAGCTGCAGGGCCGAGGGCTGTTTGAAGCCATCGGCAGCCCGAAGACCATCGTCGCTCCGATGGTAGATCAGAGCGAGCTCGCTTGGCGAATTTTGTCCAGGCGATACGGTGCTGATCTGTGCTATACTCCGATGATGCATGCTCGTCTGTTTGGCGAGAACCCTAAGTATCGGCAGGATCAGTTCCATGAGCTGGACGGTGACCCCGCCATTGACCGGCCGCTGATCGTCCAGTTCTGTGCCAACGACCCTGATGAGTTGCTACGAGCTGCTCAGCATGTTGTTGGCCGATGTGATGCCGTCGATTTGAATCTTGGCTGTCCCCAAGGTATAGCGAAGAGAGGCCATTATGGCTCGTTCCTGATGGAAGACTGGGGTCTGATCTATGAGTTGATCAACACTCTGCACAAGAACCTGGATGTGCCCGTCACCGCCAAAATCCGTATTTATGAAGACAAACAAAAGACGTTGGACTATGCTAAGATGGTTTTGTCTGCTGGTGCCCAGTTTTTGACTGTTCACGGACGAACTCGAGAGATGAAGGGCCAGAAGACGGGTTTGGCCGACTGGGATATGATCAAGTTTCTGCGTGATAATTTGCCCAAAGATACTGTCATGATCGCTAATGGAAATATTCTATACCAAGAAGATAATACCCGGTGCATCGAGCATACCGGTGTCGATGCTGTCATGTCTGCTGAAGGCAACCTGTACAACCCTGCTGTGTTCAATGTTGGCGAAGGGTTCAGCATTGACCAAAAGTTCCCCCGAGTCGACAAGCTAATTCGAGAGTATTTTGAGCTGGTCAAATCAACACCTGGAAATGCATCGAAATCTGCTATGAAGAGCCACTTCTTCAAGGTTTTGCGACCTTTCCTTTCAAAGCATATCCCGATCCGAAACCAGCTGGGACCTCTGCGAAAGGGTGATATGGATGGCTACGAGGATATAGTCCGGCAGGTGGAACAAGAAGTCGCTCTTATATATGAGAAACTGGCTAATGGGGATGAGGACGTCCCTAGCGACATCATCGTGGAGAACGCTGATGGCACTGGCTACAAGGATATTCCCTATTGGCGATGCCAACCGTATTTCCGAGTGGTTGACGGTGTTCAATCTAACGGAAAAAGAGTCGTCGATCCCGAGCCAAGCAGCAAGGAGGAGCTTAAGGATGATAAGGAGTCGAATGAGACCGATGAGCATGTGAACAAGAAAGTTGCGTTGGAAGCGTAGCTGCTTGGACAACAGTAAACGTAATGAGCAGATGAAGAAAAAACAGCATAGCATTAATTTATATAATAGAATGGTCATAACATTGAATATACAATATAGCCCAGTCGAACAGAGATCGAGTGGCTAGTCGAATCCCGGTAACGAACTGACGAATGCATTGAGTCCCAGTACAAACAGTTCATTATTGACACCAGCACCGTTGGCATGCTCAATAGGGCTAAGGGGGTTCTTTACCACGTACTCCACAAAGAGAGAGACATAAATCTGGCTCAGAACCGCTCTCATACTGTCGATTTTGGGATCTGTGATGAGAACAAATCGCAGGTTTGAGGCAGTTTCATACAGGTGTAGCCTATACTTGCTAGTCTTGAACGACACAAACGAGTCCTCGTCGGTCAGTTTTCGAACCATATTTCGTAGTGAGATGACAACACCAAAGATTAGTTTGGCCTGCTCGTCCTGGGTGTGCTTTGCAGCCGGTCGCGGCTTGATGAACTCGGACACTGGTGCCGCCAGCTGGCCCGATGCTCTACGAGGGGCCGGCTTTTCGGCAGATTCATGCCATTCTTTTGTGTATATGCAATCGCCTTTAGTTAGAAAAGATATTGCAGAGCTCCAAGGTAAATATGTTTACGTACAATGCCGGTCGAAAATCCAGAACGAGTATATCGTCATTGATGCAGGTAGATGGGAGGGTTGAGCGACACCGAGCAGAGCGACAAAAGTTGAAGTAGCACCAGCATAGGAGCACCCAAGAAGTGCAACAAGCACGCTCGCACAATAAGCTGCAAAAAGCAGATGAACCTTAAAGCTAGCTGTGCCATAAATGGTTTAAATAAAAGCTGTACAAATATATTGTGAAATTAAATTATTGGCGGGGCCGGGCTGGGCTGTATAGGAAAGCTCGCTCTCCCACACACACGAACCGACGATAGATTGGAGAACTCACGAGAGAAAAGCAGTCGCTAGTAGCAGATCCCTGAAAACTATAAATAAAACGCTGTGGCAACTATGCTATGCACCTGGTAGCAATCGATAGCACAGAACTACTGTATGTACTTTTTGATGAACTTTCTGTGGAAATCGGATCGAATCATGTCGTTAACAAAATCAGACGAGCCACTAGGGGCAGTTGAACCTTGGTTTTTAAAAACCGTTTCCTCAGTCCAAGACCGCCGGACTTTGAAAGCATCGGTGTTCTTGTTCAGCAGCGGGTTTCCAAACGCTATTTCCCGTTCCCGTGCTTCAAGGGCCTTTTCAGCGGCCTCCTCCTGCTCTCTCTGTTTCTGAAGCTCCCGCTCGGCCTTTATTTTGGCTATCTCTGCCAATATCAGATTTCTTTCTTCCTCTTCAGAGTCTTCGTCGGAGTCGATCTGGTCGTCTTGATCACTTTCTACCTCACTGGACGTCTCTGCGTCGAGTGAGATCTTCTCCAATATCTCCAGCATGGCCTTTTTGCGCGCAGGAGAGGTTTGTCCATCACCCCCGTCATGGATCTGTAGGGGGCGCTTGTTGGTTGGTGCACCAATGCTCGTCAAATGCTCGTCTTCCTTGTTCAACAGCTGATGCTGCAGCTCTTCTCTTGATGCAAGACCCTGGCCACCCTGTTCTGCCTGGCGGTGCTTCAGTTTGGTATGGGCAGGAAGCATGCGAGAGTGCAGAATGCTGCCCACGTCGGTTTCCTTGCCCTTGGCAGGATCAAACGTAGGTCTGTGTGCGGTAGTCATGATGATGCAGATTAGAGAAGCGCACGTAAAAACGGTTGAACAACTGGGGGGAAAATGTGGGCTCCCATGCTGGATGGCACGTGACAGGATGCCCAGACAGCGGCCCCCAGGAGCCGGAAGTCGGAATATGGACAACCAAGCGCGACCACTGGTATTTGCATTCGAAACCCAATGCAGCAATATACTACTTTAATACTAACTTATGGGCTTTTTTAGGTGATACCACCTGAAAATGACTGGCCGCACCTTGGTGACGCCCTCCCGCCCGGCGTAACTCTGGGACTAGTCGAGCCACCTTCCCAGCCTGGTTGGTTCAAAAGCATCACCTGAAACGAAACTAGGCGACATCACCAGCAAACCACAGGCACGGGTATATTTTTGGTACAGCACTAGACCGCCATCTCTGCGCCGACTTCGCCGCCACTCTACGCACCAGACGCACCAAAAAAACCCCCCATTCACTTGCACGCACGAGCATTCGTTGTTGTCCAAACACACACACACACACACACACCACGCCTTTTCTGCTGCTGCGCGGCCCGGCCTTTCTTTCGTTCGTTTCCCCCTGCCCCCTGTTGTGCTCTGCCAAATACCCAAGGGGTTTCGGTTTTTTGGGTTTTCTCAACTGACTCCAAGCTCCTACTAATAGACCACCAACCAAACGGCATTCAGCCTGAACAAACAAGAGCACCGCAACCTCCCAGCTTCTGCACCCAGCCTGCACTCAGTGCGCTCAATCGCATCTTATTGCATTGCATCCCCTTTCCCTCCCCTTCTCTCTGTTAGGTTGTCCGCATCTACCGTTAGGCGGTGCCTTCTATTTATTAGTCGTTTTTGATTGTTCCTCTTGTGATTCCCACCCACCCAAACAATGATGACCGGTGGCTCTCGCAAGGGCCCGCCCCAGCCTCTGTCAACGCTCACCGGGCTAGGACAGCAGCAGGCCGCCGCCTCTTCTGCAAAGACCAGGGCCCCCAGCCCGCCGGCAGGCTCTCTGCCACAGTTCCAGTCGGCGCTGGATTACACCAGCGTACGGGACTTTGCATATCCTCAATTCCACCCGCTGCATTACGGCGTTGCTGCGCCAAGCCGCGACTCAACCAGCTCGACCAGCTCGGGGCTGGACGACGACGACGACGACGAGTACCAAGGCCAGCGGCGCTTTGGCGACGGCCCCCCCTGGCAGGAGGATGCGGATCTGAACTCGCCAGTCATCAACAGCCAGGATGACAACCGAGAATATGAATTCAGCGTGGCCTCTGCCGACGAAATCCATGGAAAGGCCGTGGCCCTGTTTGAATTTGTCCCCGAAAACGATAATGAAGTGCCTCTGCGTGAGGGCCAGATCATATGGGTCTCGTACCGTCACGGCCAGGGCTGGCTGGTGGCTGAGAACCCCGAAACCGGTGAAACCGGCCTCGTCCCTGAGGAATATGTGCAGCTCGTGGCCGGTGAAGCTGCCGCCAGCGATCTAGCCGGTGACCTTGACGACGATGACGATGAAATTTATGCCAGCCCCGAAGGTGATTCCGAGGGCTGGGTCGACGATGAGGAAGAAACTGTCAAATATATGGACAACATGCATCTGTAGTTGGCTGGGGTCTGATCCCCGAAACCAACGATAACAACCCGTCCCCTTATCATCAGCAACAAACAACCACCACCACCACCACCAAATCTGGTATCTCAGCATGATCTCATGATACGAAACTACGACTACGACGACCCCTAACTCCTTCACTTTCAATTGATTCCTCTTATATATATAGCTTTCCCTGTTTTGTTTATGCGCTGGTCCCCCTTCACAGGTGCATCTCCTCTGTAGCACTAACCAACCACTATCTACAGTTCAATCATCACTCTTACCAGAAGGAAATTCCTTTACTTCCGTATACATATTCCAGAAATTTGCTGCTTGCATGCACCAGTTTTTTATTTCTTCTCTATCCTACAACACACTGCTTCTGGGCCGTTGCAGAGACTCGTCCCATATTAGCCCATGCTTGTACGGGCCCCATCTTAGTTCTCCAGCTCCTGTAGAATCTCTTCGTCAACCTGCTCCTCGTCCTCGCTATCAGAAAATTCATCTTCTCCAACCTCTGGCAAACCCTTGAGATGCTCCTCCACATTGGCAACCATCTCAGAGTAGTCATCTTCCTCCTGCTGAGCCAGCTGAATCAGGAAGTTCCAAGCTTCCTGGGCACCCACTGCATGCCTGCTCGCAGCACGGGTCCTAACACCATTGTTTTCTTGCAATACCTGGTTATACAGCTCAAAATGGGCCAACCCATTCAAGTAATAAATATCAATCACCTGGTCGTCTAGATTGTTGAGCGCCGTGGTGACATCCAGCACCCGCTGGTACTGATCCAACTCCAGCATGCTCTGCGCCAACCGAATCAGCGCTGCAATGCTCTGGGAGCTATATTCATACACTGATGCATCGCTGAAAAGCGACCATGCTTTTTCGAGCGCCTCCCGAGCATCGTCATCTCGCTGCTGAGAGATTCGAATTGATCCAAGCACAGACCACGACTCTGGCTGCGTATCGTCAATCATCAGTGCCTCTGTAATAAGTTTTTCGCATCGAGACTCGGCCTCGGGCTCCATGCATAAATCTGTCATCCATATTTCAATTTCACCGCACAGACCTTCAGACATTTTGGTTCGCAAGAGCTTGAGCTCGTCCTTGCTCTTCCCTGCCGGATGCGCAAGCTCCTTTCGGATCAGATCAATGCCAGTTTCGTACCACTGTGCGCCTTCTCGACCTGATGAAAGCTGTCCCAGCCACAAAAACTTGCCGAAGCCATCCTTGGATCCATCGGGATCGGCATCTGCAAGCAGCACGAAGCCTCTATAAGCCATCTCGGGGTCCCCATTCTCAGCATAACACTCTGCCAGCAAATGAATGGCCTCCAGATCATCTGAATGAGCCTCCACATATGGCTCTAGAATGCGCGTACATTCCTCATACTCGCTTTTGCCAAAGAGCTCTTTGGCTGTTTCCAGTTCGGACATTTGGTTGTTGGAAGGTCGCTCAAATATTTTTATTTTTTTCAATTTCACACCAACCTTTGTGTGAGCAAGGCTTCAGTTACAACACACGGCTTTTTGGGTTTTTTCACCCTTTAGACATTCACTGCCATCGATGGATCCTCGCGAACAACAGGAAGAAGAGCTGCAGGTGCTCGAATCGATATATCCTGATGAGCTTGAAAGTAAGTGCCAAGATATTTTCAGCAACTCCAGGCGTTTTTATTTGAGCAGATCATAGGTTCGGTTGTGCTAACTCATCAGTAAAATCTGATTCACAGTTCAGTATCCACATCACTCTCGACACGGAACCTATAAGGTATATAGGACTTCATGTGGAGTTCCCTTCAGAGTACCCTGATGTTGTTCCCAGCTTGGATGTTGAGGTTGAGGACGGAACCTTTCTTAATGGCGAGCCTGAAGAAGAAGACGAAGACGACGAAGACGACCAGGCAGAGGACGAAGGCGAGCATTTTGATAAAAGTGATCTCGATCATCTTCGTTCAAGGCTCAATGAGTCTGCAGAAGAAAATCTTGGGATGCCTAGCATTTTCACTATCGCCTCGGTACTGAAAGAGGAAGCAGAGGAGCTCTATGCCAGCAAGGTCAAGGAGACTGAAAGAAAGCAAAGACAAAAAGAACTGGAGGAGGAGGAAAAGGAACAGGCTAAATTCAGAGGCACACCTGTAACTCCGGAGAGCTTTGCAGCCTGGAAAGCGAAGTTTGATGCTGAAATTAATGCATCTGCAAAAACTGGTGTCAAGTCTGGCTCTGGCAAACTCACTGGCCGTCAGATTTTTGAACAAGGTCTGAATAAGGACGATGATGAAGAAGATGCTACTGGTGATGTTGAAGAAGCTGCTGCTGGTGTAACTGAACTGGTAGTTGATAATTAGGTGGTCATGAAGAGTATTGCGCACATACGATATATTTAAATGCATACGTTTCCAAGCAAAAGCGAAAGAAGGTAGTGGTACAATTGTAAATAGCAGCGAGAATGCTTCGTGGCCTTTCTTCTCTTTACCATATTTATTGTGTCAGTTACTAATAGATGGCTTATTATGCTTGCTACATGGCATGGAGAAGTCCAGTGTCAGTTGGCTCACCATTAAAAGGAAAGCAGATCGTCGCTCTGAGAAGGCTGCTGTGCAGGCTTGGAGCCAGCGCTGCCACCGTTATTCTGAGAGCCCCACATGCTATTTTTCGCATTCTGTTGAGCGAGGCTAGCCAAGCTGGTGGTGCCAGAAGAAGCAGTCTTCGAGGTCGCCTTAGAGCCAGCTGCTGAAGACCACAAATCGCCAAAAGCATCAGCCTTTTTGGGGGCAGGAGCAGGTGAAGGAGCCGCAGGTGTGCTGATAGATGCTGAGTATGAGCTCTGCACAGGAGGGGCCGACATGAGAGAGGGCTGGGGGGTAGCCGCAGGTTGGGCTGGAGCACTGCTGAGCGTAGTGGATGCAAACAGGTCAGCGAGGCTAGAACCACCGAGAGCGCTCGAGGTAGGCTGGTTAGCGACGGGTGTAGCACTCTGGAAATCGTCGAAATCGTCATCGTCATCCTGGGCAGGAGCAGGTGCCGCAGGCTTGGCAGCGGGTTCGTCGTCATCAAAGTTAATGAAATCAGCCACAGGCTCAGCAGTCTTCTTCTTGGGTAAAGAAGGAGGGGATTGTCTTGAGGCCGAAGCAGAGGTGGATCCACCAGCGTCGTATTCCTCGAACTCGTCTTCCTGGTGTCGATTGTAACCAGGGCCGATATAGTTGCTACCGTCGAACCCACCGCCGTCACCAAACACCTGGCCCTCATATCCAGAGCCAAACTCAAGGCTCTCACTTCCGAAGCCACCGTACTTGTTTCCGGTTCCGCCAAATCCGCCCACATCGTCGGAGCCTACACCTCCGTACTTGGTGTTGTTGGCGCGAGCCTTCTTTCGCTCCACTCTAATCTTGTCAATGTCCCCGAGCAAACCAGCCAGCTCCTTGGCTCTGTTTCGGATGTTGATACCCTGGTCCTTGCCATTTGAGTCGATATAGTGGAAATGCTTGAGCATATCGATGACCCCGACATGAGAACGAGCATAGTCGACTACTCTTTCGGAGCCGTTTTTGACAAGAAACTCCAGCAGCTGCAGAGCCTTATAGATTTGTCTCCATTCAGAGGCGGATTTTTCCGTGAAACGCTTGTATATCATGGGCATGATTTCGTGGAATTCCTGGCTAGACACATTGTTAGTATCGATACATATAAAAACAAGCTGTTTTGGTTACGCAGCGGCGGCAGCATAGGTGCCGAAATCCACCCACCTGAAATTGGTGCCCTGGGCAATTTCCTATAGTTAGAATATGCAAAGAATCGGTACTTCAAAGAGCATGTCTCTTACCTTCATCAGAGTCGAGCTGGCTCCCCAAGGCTCGTTGTTGGTGGCCTCTCGAACCTTGGCCTCCATCTCCGTATAGTTCATCACCACTGCAGTGTCATGTTAGCAAACGCAAACCCCAGAGCCGACAAATGCCAATCCCTGAAAAATAAAACAATATGCGTGGAACGTACCATTCTGGGCCTTTCGAACATATGCCTTGACATCGTAGATGCTGATGTTGCCAATTGTGTCTTTGAGCTGGTCCATCTTAGTGTGCTGGCAAAGAAGGCAAGATGGTTCCCGGAGTGTGGGATATGGGAGGAAATATACAAATACTGCCAATGCCGGGTCGGACAGGATGCCGACAGGGACGGGCGGCAAGGAGAACGGCCGCTCATATCAGTCTGTGCAGCACATTGATGCTTGTAGATTTATACTGGATCTTTCTATACGATGGGGGGGGTTTTTTTTTCTTCACTTGGCTTAAGATCTGCCAGCCAAGCTCATCAGTTGTCGAGCCCCCGGGGACGGCACCCACATCACGTGCGTACCCACATAGAAGGAAGGCCCTGTACCACCATGAGTCTGGCATTGGTCTCAGGACAGGGCCGACATCTCTTCAAGCACCGCGGCTTGAGTTGCATGTACAGCTTGACTTAGAGATGATCAGAGGGCCCCTTGTGATCTCTTGGCCGGCTAGCTGTGTTTGTTCTGACAGCCCTGCTCTACTATGCCCATGCTGGCCTGGGCTGCTCCACACAAGACAGCTTGGACCCAACCTCCATCTCCATATCCCTCTTGGTTTGTTCCGACGGAGTTGGCGACTCCGGCGCGGCCTGGCAGCGGAAATTGCTTAGCCCCTGGCCGCTAATTCCAATGCCAATGCCCCATTGGGGCAGTTCCGAAATACGCAGCCCGCAGCTTACCCGTTCGTATGGCTTTGCCAAGGGCGGGCGACCGCTTCCATTGTGTTCTATTTCCATCGCCCGTCGCCTCCGTACATTTCATCACGACTACTCCGATACTTTGTTTGCACCCGCACCACCTTGACTTTCTCATCCAATGTTTAAGTCAATTTCTTCCTCCTTCACTTCCATTTCTGGTCGAACTTCTACACGAGCGTTATCTACTACACGAATCAACATGGGCAACAAGATTTTCTTTGATACTTCTGCTGACGGTAAGTGCTCCTCCCTGCCCACTCAATTCTGCTCTTTTTGCTTGCCAATTGACTGTGGTTTCTCTGTCTGTCCAGCATGACCAAGCTCCCTCTGCCTAGTGATGTCCTCGGGCAATTGTAGTACGTCATCGCTATCATCACCAGAGCAGCCACCCCCGGATTGTCTCATGGTCTCCCCGCTTGCCTATGCAATTGCATGACGCCGAGCCTTGGCCATTGAGCGCTAAGGCTGTGTTGCTGTGGGGTGCAGTGCAGTGCAGTGTCTTGCTGCAGCTTGAGATGGTTCAGTCAGCCTCGTTTGGCTTTGCTCGCCTCTTTGCTATGTGGACAAATGAGCACGCACGCCGCAACGTGCTGCCAACTTGTTGACTACTAGCAAATGCATTGGTCACGTCCCTGCCCTGGCCTGACCTGACCTAACCTGACTTTTAGAGGGTCTGCAGCTGCCAAGCAAACAAGCAAATGGAACACATGGGTTTCTCCTGTTCAAACCGAACATGCCGCTAACTTTCTCCAGGCAAGCCTCTTGGCCGAATCACCTTCCAGCTGTACGACGATGTCGTCCCCAAGACTGCTGAGAACTTCCGAGCTCTGGCTACTGGCGAGAAGGGCTACGGTTACGCTGGCTCCATCTTCCACCGAGTCATCCCTGACTTTATGCTCCAGGGTGGTGATTTCACCAACTTTGACGGTACCGGAGGCAAGTCCATCTACGGTGCTCGATTCCCTGATGAGAACTTCAGCCGACGACACACCAAGCCTGGTCTCTTGTCCATGGCCAATGCTGGTCCTAACACCAACGGCTCCCAGTTCTTCATCACCACTGTTGCCTGCCCCTGGTTGGATGGCAAGCACGTTGTCTTTGGTGAGGTCACTGATGGCTACGATGTTGTCAAGAAGATTGAGTCTCTCGGTTCTCGATCCGGCACCACTCACGCCAAGATCACCGTCGACCAGTCTGGTGAGTTGTAAGCAGGCCAATCTGCCGCCGGGTCTAGGCTTTGTTTATTAAGGAACCAATACTCTTGAATATTTTCCCCCCAAAAAAACACTACAACCAATGTTAAAAGTGAGAACTTGTTCTCCGTATATATAGTATATATTATTACTTCAATACAGCCTGGCCCAACAAACCAATTCATCCATCACCGATATTTTTCTGTAGCCTAAGCATTTTGTTCTCGTCTAATCCGGGTGTTGCCGTATCCACCTGCCGGCTCGCTCTATCCTGTAGATGAGCCGTGGAGTGTTGAGGTGCCGACGGGACATACTGATCTCTGATCCATGACCAAATCACCTCTGGAAGGCAGCTGCTGCAATTCAGCTGTGCCCAGGAAACACTCTACGTTTGTACTCATAAGTCGAAAATAGTATAATTATTCTACTTCCAGATTGATATGCTATTCACTGTCTGCTTTCATCCGCACAGCCCGAGCAGCTCAGTGCTGGTTGAATGCTGGCGTCATCCCAGGCAAGGTACTCACTGGGCTGCTTCAAAGCCGTACTCCCGCTGAACATGAGCAACTCGCACCCGGTACTTGGAGTACCAGTCGGACTTGCCCGTCTTCTGAGCAATTGCATGGTCCCTGGTCAACTTCCAGGCCTTGATATCCTCCAGTGACTTCCAGTATGAGACCGTGATACCCAGGTCACCCGATCCTGCGGATTCCACTCCCAGGAACCCTGGCTGATCCTGCACTAGCTCCGCCATCTTCTTCTCAGTCAACTCATAGCCATCATCCACCTCACCTTTAGAAGAGGTGAAAATCACAGCGTAGTAAGGGGCCTTGGGTGTATTTGCGAACATGGTGGTTACTTTCTAAGTTAATGAGATATGTTTTCCGCCCTGCTGGCATATTAGTCACGCAGATGCGTTAGCCTTGATTGGTGTCTCATGAAACACAATTGCTATTAGAGTCGTTATCAGCCGTATGTGGTTGATTCCACCTTTATTCGAGCTAGCTGACCTAAACACACAAACCTACACCACACGCATTGTTCACACGCTCACTGGCGAGCTCCAACCCCATCTTGCATAACACCCTGCTCACACCAGCGCCCTCGGTTTCACAGCATGCGTGGGGCCCCGCAGTATGAAGCTAAACTATCTCGCGGCCCGAGCCCTAAAGCCTCTCCACGGCCCGTTGCTGCTGTCGTCGATTCCGACTTGACGAGCAAAGCTCACGTGACTATGGCCAAACAGAGCAGCGCCAGTCTGAGCAGCCCGCCAAAGCATGGCATGGGGGCGTTGGCTTCGAATGCTGACAAGATCAACATGCTCTGGGGAGAGAAAATGCAGCCTTCTCGTAAAGTGTCGAGCCGTAAGGGCCGGCGGAAACCGGTACCCAAGCCGCCGGTACCGTCGCCAATGCACCCTAAAAAGTTCAAGGAGAACGTCGGCCATTTGAAAATAGTGCACAAGAACACTATGACAGGGGAGGTCTCATACTACGATAGTGTAGCTAAGGCTGCAGATAAACAGGCTCTGAGAAAGTGGCGGCGGCGTCGTGATCAGCATAGCAGAGCACTGGGTACCGCAGATCGACCTTTAACGCTCCTGGAGAAAGCTTCGTTGATTGAACTGGATGTTGATATGAAGACTATGAAAATGCTCTGCAATCTCCAGGACGGCTCGCAGTCTTCTCAGGATCCATTATCAAGCTCTCAGGCTGAGGCAAGTCGACTACCATGCAGTTCTGGTGGTGTCGCCCATGTCCAAGCTCAGGCTAGGGCACATGCTGCTGAGGTTATTAACAGTTCTCCTGAAGCGGTATCTCTGCCCCAAACCGAAATTATTTATCTGCCGTCTAGCCCTATTGACGTCCCACTGGAGGAAGTCCTTAGCCAAAGTGAGGGAAATTCGAACCCATCTGGTGAATCTGATGACCATAATACTGTGCAGCCCATAAGCCAAACAGCATCATCAGCCGCCAAAGATGAAGTTGCAGATTCATTAGGTGCCATTGTTAACTCAGCTGACTGCAGAATAGCACAAGTGGAAAACGAATTGTCTCTGTACCTACCAGAGGTCGTTTCTCTTTCCGATTCATATATCGATTCACCTATTTCAATACGCAATGACTCGCCAGACGCACATTTATTTCTTCGTGTAAACGATCAGGATGCTTTTGTGCCTGGTTCCCAAGTTTCTGAGGCCAGCGTGGAGAGTTGCATACCGGTGACTGACACTGCTGCCATACCTGACTCAGAGGATGAAGATGACCACGCAAACAGCGAGGCAATAGAAAAACGCTCGCAACTTGCGCTTCTCAGTAGACAAGAGCTGAAAGAGCACCTTGCCTTCTATGGATTCAAGCCGCAGAAGGACCGCTCCAGGGCCATTGATACCCTGGAGTCATGTATGCGCATGAGCCAAACATCCGCTGGCGACATTGAAGTCGAGCATGACCAGGATAACACTGATGCTCCTCGTTTGATTCTCTTCCGCGCTATAACCAAGCAAATCATGACCAACATAAGGGCCCGTGAATGGTGGACGAAAATGCTGACCTACCAGCCCATTCCCATTGGTCGATTCACGGAGTTTCTACGGCAAGATCTCAGCATGGCAGCCGTAGATCGAGAGTTCATCCAGGAGTGGGCCGACCACGCAGGCATCACCATGACTAATGACACTTCCAGAAAATAATACCCATTAGCTGGGGAAAAATATTTATTCTTACGCATTGCACAATTTGCTGCGCTACCTGCCTCTGTGTTCGGCTGCAGTCATTTTTTTTTTCACTTATGTCCAGAACGGCTTTTCCGCGGCCACTGCCAGTCGTAATTCTACCATATCTGCCATTGTAGTCAACGGACGTCTCGCTTTCCAGTCCGATTTATGGTCACCGGCACTTGCAGCATTCTGTCACCGTTTCCACAAGCGCTACTATACTGTTCTATCCCTGCTGTGCATTTTTTTTTCCATACGGCACTCCTACCCGCTGGCCGGGATTCACGCGGCCTTGTATGCGTGCGGCTAACTATGGCGATATGCGCACCTGCGCAATCCGGAGTCCGGAGATGCCCGCAACCACCTCTTTATTTATCACAGAAACTCACCTGAATTTGCCTCTCTCCACAACCCCGAATCTGGCTGCGATATCATGGTAACTGTCTCGTCTGTGGACCCCGAATCCCAGCCATTGCTGCGGGCCACCATCAAGCAGAGAAAGAGGGGCCGAGGCTGCGTCCGCCTGGCCGTCTACGCCTTCATTGGCTTCTTCTTTCTGACTGTCTTCAACCTCATATTCCTTCCCCGAACCTCTCTTAGTCGGGACTGGCGACGGCTGCATGCCCAGCGAGTGCCTCTGCCTGTACTTGAGCGAGCTCTGTTTAAGAGCGTCAAGCCGGAGAGCATCAAAGCCTGGTCCAAGAAATATACTGCTGAGCCTCACTTGGCTGGCACAAACTTTGGCCTGGTGCAGTGGACTGCTGATAAGTTTGAGGAGTATGGAATCAAGTCCGAGATTGTCTCGTACGACATTTATCTCAACTACCCTGAAGACCATTCCTTGACTCTGCTGAACAAGGATGGATCCGCCAACTTCTCCGCTTCTCTCGAGGAAGATGTACTCAAGGAGGACCCTACTACTGGACTCAAGGACCGAGTGCCTACTTTCCACGGCTATTCTGCATCCGGAAATGTTACAGGTCAGGTTGTCTATGCCAACTATGGTACAAAGGACGATTACGATCTGCTGGTTTCTAAGGGCATTGATTTCACCGATAAGATTGTGCTTGTCCGGTACGGCGGTCTTTTCCGTGGTCTCAAGGTCAAATTTGCTCAGGATCTTGGTGCAGCTGGTGTGCTAATCTACTCTGATCCCGGCGATGATGGAGAAATAACCGAGAAGAACGGTTACAAGCCTTATCCTGAGGGGCCCGCTCGAAATCCTTCTTCTGTTCAGAGAGGAAGTGTCCAGTTTCTGTCTTACGCACCTGGTGACCCTACCACCCCAGGTTACCCCTCCAAGGGTGATGCTCCTCGAGTAGACCCTCACGGTACTACTCCTAGTATCCCGTCCTTGCCTATCAGCTATGTTGATGCACTGCCTATTCTGCAGTCTCTTAACGGTCTCGGCTTGGGTCCTAAGCAGCTTGGCAAATCTTGGACTGGCGGACTGGATGGAGTTGATTACAATGTCGGTCCTTCTAAGGTCGAGGTCAACTTATACAACGAGCAGAAGTACGTCACTACTCCTAACTGGAATGTCATTGGTAAAATCGATGGTATCATCGGTGATGAGGCTATTGTCATTGGTAATCATCGAGACGCTTGGGTTGCCGGTGGTGCTGGAGACCCCAACTCTGGTTCTGCTGTCTTGATTGAGCTTGCAAAAGCTCTGGGTGGCTTGGTTGAAACTGGTTGGAAACCCACTCGAACTATCTACCTTGCTTCTTGGGATGGTGAGGAGTATGGCTTGCTGGGTTCTACTGAGTGGGGTGAAGACAGGGCTAAGTTTTTGGGTGCTCATGTCGCTGCCTATATTAATGTCGATGTCGCCGCTAGTGGACCACACTTTAGTGTCGAGGCTTCTCCATTGCTAAATGATCTCATCCGAAAGGTGACCAAGCGAGTCCCATCTCCTAGAGCTGGAAAGAAGTCCGATGTTGAGGATTTCACTGCTGAAGACGTCGTCGCCAATTTGGCACCTAGTGTCTACGATGACTGGTTTGCTAACAATGGTGCCCGAATTGCTACTCTCGGCTCTGGAAGTGACTTCACCGTGTTCCAGGATTTCCTTGGTATTCCCTCCTTGAGTTTGGGCTACGAAGGTGGTGCTAATGCTGTGTACCATTACCACTCCAACTACGACTCTTTCCACTGGATGGAGAAGTATGGTGATCCCACTTGGGAGAACCATGCCGCTGTAGTCAAGCTCTGGGGTCTGCTTACGCTCACTTTGTCAGAGCAGGAAGTTCTCGCTCTGAAGACGGAAGAGTACTCTGAAACCTTGAAGAAGTACGTGGACTCTTTGGCCGGCAATGTGGAGCACTTCCACCTTGCCAAGACTACCTTTGGCAAGCTGCAAAAGTCTCTGACTAAGCTTGTTAAAGTTGCCAAGGCTTATGATGATTATGCCGCTGATCTGCAAGATCGAGCAACTACTGACTTCCCTTGGTACAAATTCCACGAGAAGGTCAAGTTGTTGGTCGAAATCAAGATTGCCAATGTTAAGCTGAAAAAATTTGAACGCCTGTTCAAGTATGATGAGGGTCTTGACGATCGAAATTGGTTCAAGCACATTGTCTTTGCACCAGGTCGATACACTGGCTACGCTGGTGTGCTGCTGCCTGGCATCACTGAGGCTATCGAAGATAACAACCAGGAGCGCCTCTTGAAGTGGATCGGAATCACTCTGGGATCCGTCCGAGCTGCAGCAGGTCTTTTGAAATAGAGGTATACGACTCACGTCTGGGTATTTGGCAAATTCTTAGTAAATTTTTAATAATAGTAACACTTTATCTGTTTTATTTGAATAATTTTACCTTTGAATTTCGTATGTAGTCATCTGAAAGTTGGGGTTCGAGTTTTGTGGGTGTGGGGTGGCACTTTAAAGATTTGGGAAGACTAAATGTATTTTCGCTTGAAGCTTTGTACGCGACTCCAACGCGAGAAATGACACTTGAACTGGCAGAATCAGTGGATGCCACAAACGAGTTGAAAAAGCGGCCAGCTGATGTTGATGAAATAGCAGAGATAGGCAGCTCGAGTGACAAGGAGAATGTTGCGGGTAGCGCTCATGAAGGTGAGCGTCCCGCCAAACGATTGCGCTTGGAGCAGATATTCCGACCCAAGAACACACAAACTGAAGATGAGAAAAAGGCCGAGAAGCTGATGAAGGAGTCTGAGAAGGAGGAGAAGCGTAAAGAGAAGGAATTAGAGAAAAAGCGGCGTGAGGAGCAGAAGGAGCAAGAGAAGAAGCAGAAGGAGTTGGCCAAGGAAGCGGAGAGGTTCAAGAAAGAAGAGCTGAAGAAGCAGAAAGATGCGGAAAGGGAGGAAGAAAAGAAAAAGAAGGAAGCCGAGAAGGAAGAGGAAAAGAGAAGGAAAGAAGCTGAGAAGGAAGAGGAGAAGAGAAGGAAAGAAGCTGAGAAGGAAGAGGAGAAGAGAAGGAAAGAAGCTGAGAAGGAAGAGGAGCGCAGAAAGAAGGAGTTGGCCAAGGAGGAGCTGAAACGAGAGAAGGAAATGGAGAAAAAGCGCAAGGAGGAGCAGCGGGAGGAGGAAAAACGCAAGAAGGAGGATGAGAAGCGAAAGAAGGAAGAGGAGAAGAAGAAGAAGGAGGAGCAGAAAAGTAAGAGCCAGTTGAATCTGGGCACCTTCTTTTCGATAAAGAGCAGCAGTGGGACTGGTAGCACTAACAGCAGTGTCAAAGAGATCAGGAGTGCCGCTGCTCAAGACAAACAGAGCCTGTCTCCAAGTGCATCACCGGCGAAGCCGGCCTCTATGGGATATTCTGAATATTTCCTTCCTTTCCACGTGCGAACAAGTGTTACAATGGCACCTGCCATTCAGCTAGCCAAGGCTGATGACCAGGGAGACATGCTATCCTGGATCAAGTCATGTGCTAAGGACCGGGGTGGACCACCAGCTGTCACTATACACGATGTGGTGAGCGCTATGAACGATAACTCTGCTGCAGAAGAAGATCTCAGCAAGTTACTGCATAAAGTTCCACACAAGCTGCTACAGTTTCTGGAAGATGTGAGGCCGCCTTATGTGGGATCATTTTCTAAATACGCACCCAATGTTGCATGTCGGCCATTTGAGCGGATCACTCCTTCAAGCATTAATTACGAGTACGATTCCGAAATCGAGTGGGTTCAGGACGAAGATGATGATGGAGAAGACATTGGAGACGAGGATTCTGACGATGGCGTAGATGAGGACGATGAGGACATGGATGAATTTCTGGATGCGGAAGAGGACGAAGTAGCCGGCAAACGACGCAACATAATAGGACCCCTGCAAGCCATGTTCAAGGCAAATGACGGTACAGATTCGGAGCTGTTTTCCACCATGGAACTACAAAGTTTCTTACCGGTTCAGGAACCCATTGACCCGTTCAAGGACTACTGGGAACAGCCCAAGCCCAGGGCTACGCCCAAGGCCGGCTCTGATAAGGTTAACCCGTTCACGCTGGCCAGTGGTGCTACGGCCACCTCCAAAAAGTCCAGCTCTGGTAAAGTGATTAAGACTGTTCCAGAAGAATCATTGAAGGACGTCCTGCAGAAAGTCCAAGGAAGCGACATGAGCCTGATCTTGCTGGTAGAGATCGTCAAGCGAGAGTTCCCCAAGCTATCTAAGGAGAGCATCAGGAACACTATCAAGTCTAGTGCTACTCAACAGGGGCAGAAAGACCAGAAACGATGGGTCATTAACGAGGATTGCCAAGAATATTTGGTATAGTGTATAGGTTAGTTGCATGAAGGAATATAATTATATTATTAGATGATCTTATCTGCCGACTCATGTTTGACCCGAGACATTGGTTGTCGCGATGTCCCGATTAGGAAAATTAATTGTTCCAACACGACGAGACGCGTCGAGGATAGTCGTTCCTTCTATACAAGTTAATTTTTCCACACAGGACTGCCACTCTTCCTTCACCCCACACACTGCAAGATTTCATGTCGGAACCTGGAAGTTCACCAAACTTTGGAGGAGCAGAGGCTCCTTCCTCACCGCTGTTTGTCGGCTCCAGTTCGCCTGCTCCTGTCATTGCCAGCAGCGAATCCGGTGCACCTGAGCGAACTGGCCGACTGCACATGAGCGACATGAGCAGCCCTATGCGGTACTCCTCGTCTTCACCTACTCGAGGAGGTGATCATCGTACTCCCAGAATGTCGTCTTCTCAGCAGATTCTGTCTTCTCAGGTCGGGCTCTATTCGGACCTGAGTACTGGCAGATCGGGCCAGCGACGAGGTGGTGCTGCTCATGCCCGGCGAGGAGACATCTTCTCTTCAGAAGCCACTGCGACTCCCTCGCGAAGACGGCGATACATCAGTAGTGATACAGGTGCAAGTAGCAGTGATGGTGCGATGATGTCTATGTCACAGGCTGAACAGCCTTCCTCTGAAGCCGACGCAGGTGCTCCTGTGCGAGTCATCTGGGGTACCAACGTTGGTATCCAGGACACGATCAACTCTTTTCGAGGATTCTTGCAGGGATTCAAAAGCAAGTACAGAAAAAATCTCGATGATGAAATTGTCCTGGCTGGCGAGGGCGAAGATTTGGTGTACCTTGATATGCTTGGCCAGATGCGTGCGTTGGGCCTGTCCAACTTGAATCTCGACGCCAGAAACCTCCTGGCTTACCCACCTACCAAGAAGCTGTACTATCAATTAATCAACTATCCTCAAGAAATAATTCCTATTATGGATCAAACCGTTAAGGATTGCATGGTCGCGCTGGTATCTGGTGATCAGGACGATTCAAATGTGAAGGCGATTGCAAAGGAACTCGACGAAGTCGAGACCAAGGTTTTCAAGGTACGACCATATGGTCTGGACAATAAGCGTGGAATGAGAGAATTGAATCCTGGTGATATCGACAAGCTTATCTGCGTCAAGGGCCTTGTTCTGCGAGCTACTCCTGTCATACCTGATATGAAAGAAGCCTTCTTTCGCTGCAGTGTCTGCAATCACACAATTGTCGTCGAAATCGACCGAGGAATTATTACTGAGCCCACAAAGTGCTACCGGCCTGCTTGCGGACAGCAGAACTCCATGCAGATCATTCACAATCGATCCCTGTTCAGTGACAAGCAGGTAGTACGACTACAGGAAACCCCTGATATCGTTCCAGACGGGCAAACACCTCATTCTATTTCTCTTTGTGCTTACGATGAGCTCGTTGACGTGTCCAAGGCCGGTGATCGAGTTGAGGTTACCGGTATTTTCAGGTCAGTTCCTGTCAAAACCAACCCCCGACAGAGAACCCTCAAAAGTCTGTTCAAGACTTATGTCGACGTGGTTCATATCCAGAAAGTCAATGCCAAGCGTATGGGAACAGATATTTCCACTGATAATGACCTAGAGGCTCAGTTTGCTGAAGAGCATGGAAAGCAAGAGCAACGGGATGTCGAAGAGCTAAGAAAGATCTCTGATGAGGATATTGAGAAAATGAAGGAGATCGCTGCAAGGCCAGATGTCTATGAACTTCTGTCTAGGTCTCTGGCTCCTAGTATTTATGAAAACGAAGATGTAAAGAAAGGAATTCTTCTTCAGCTCTTTGGAGGCACTAACAAAGTCTTTCATAAAGGAGGTGCCCCCAGATACCGTGGAGAAATCAACATTCTGCTTTGTGGTGACCCTTCTACTTCTAAGTCTCAGCTTCTTCAGTATGTGCATAAGATTGCTCCTAGAGGTATCTACACATCGGGCAAAGGTTCTTCTGCTGTCGGTTTGACTGCTTATGTCACTCGAGA
The DNA here is from genome assembly GCA_023628935.1 of Zygoascus sp. PK3305. Taxonomy (NCBI): domain Eukaryota; kingdom Fungi; phylum Ascomycota; class Dipodascomycetes; order Dipodascales; family Trichomonascaceae; genus Zygoascus; species Zygoascus sp. PK3305. Next base: position 123,533 of record JAMAJS010000002.1, read on the forward strand.
TCCTGAAACTAGACAGTTGGTTTTGGAATCTGGTGCTCTGGTTCTCTCCGATGGTGGTGTGTGCTGCATCGATGAGTTTGACAAAATGTCGGATGCTACCCGAGCAGTTTTGCACGAAGTCATGGAACAACAGACCGTCTCTATCGCCAAGGCTGGTATTATCACTACTCTTAATGCCCGTTCTTCTATCATTGCATCAGCAAATCCAATTGGCTCTAAGTATGATACGAAGCTGTCCGTTGCCCAGAACATTGACTTGCCTCCTACTCTACTGTCACGATTTGACCTTGTTTATCTGATGATCGATAAGATTGATGCTCAGACTGACCGAATGCTTGCAAATCATCTGACTAGCATGTATCTGGAAGATACTCCCGAAACAGGCTCCGCTGATGAAGTTCTTCCTGTTGAGTTTTTGACCATGTACATTTCTTATGCCAAACAGCATATTCAGCCCAAGATTACTCCCGAAGCAAAGCAGGAACTGGTGACGGCTTATGTTGCTATGAGAAAGCTTGGTGAGAATGCTCGTGCTGCTGAGAAGAGAATTACTGCGACCACCCGGCAGCTGGAGTCCTTAATCCGGTTGTCGGAAGCACATGCCAAGATGAGATTCAGCCAACAAGTCTTAGCCTCCGATGTTACAGAAGCAGTGAGGCTGATTAGAAGTGCTATCAAGGAGTATGCCATGGATCCTCTTACTGGTGCAATTGATATGGATCTTATTCAGACTGGTACTTCTATGGCCCAGAGAAGAATGAGGGCAGATCTAAAGAATGTCGTTTTACAGGTCATCGATGATATGTCCAGCGATGGAAGAGAGGTAAGGTACGATGATATTTTGCGGGACATTGCTAGCAAATCCATGGAGAAGGTTGAGACTGCAGACTTCTCCAGTGCTCTGACTAGCTTGGAACAAGAAGGCCTGATTGTGGTTCATGGTAGTGGCCCCAGGCGTCTTATTAGACGCAATGCCAACATCTAAATGAAATGAATATTTATATATTATGCAGCTTGAGTTTATAGGTGGAGCCGCGGCTCTTTCCTCTTGTGGATTATTATGATATGCAGTTGTTATTTTACAATATTTACATAGAAAGTTTTTGAAAAGAAGATAATTTACCATCAAGAAGTCAAGCTCTTGGCATAGTTAAATGCATCTTGGACGAATTGCTCGACAGACTTATCTTCAATTTCTTTTGTGCCCTCCGGAAAATCCAACACCAAGCTGGCTTCGAGCTTTCTTCCACCGAACCAGCCGCCTTCCAAAGTTGACAATTGCAGGATATATCCCTTGTAGTCGAGATCTATCTGGCGCCTGTACGTCATAGAGTTGTACATATACTGAACAGGCTGACCATCGATATCAAGTGTGATTTCCTTTGGAATATACAAAGGATCATTTCCATACATGTGAATTCTTGCGTCCTTGATGAACTTTGCAACTGTTGGTTGCTCTGGGTCCAAGAACTTAGAAACCGATCCTGAAAATTTCACATCGCAGTCCCAGGATGGCAGAGAAACACATGTGTTCACTTCATTTTCGGTCGATGCAATTTGAATGGATGACATGACACACTTATCATCGCGGCCAAGTTCGAACCACATTTCGACTGGTGGATACTTTTTGAAATTCTCCTTTCCTGATTCAGCGTAGAGATCCGGCACAAATTTCAGCTGAATGAGGTAGGCATGGTCGTCTCGAGCAAGCCTCTGCTTTTTGGTATGTACAAAGCCACCATCAATTTCCTCGGTGCCTTTTTCAGCCTGGTTGTCAACCATATCGAGAAGCTTCTGCCATGCATCCAAAGGAGACTCGTCTTGTTTGCTGACTTCAGGCTCCGGGGAAATATCCAAAGCAGTAGGGTCATGCGCAACATCAGCTTCCGGGTCGTACAGTGGCAGCTTGGATGATCTGTCGTACAGAAAGGGGACGTTCGAAAGAAAGATCTGAGGAAGCTTTGTGATTTTGTTGACAGAGACCTTTCGGCTATCGGTGTTATGCAAAACGTAGCCAAAAGTGGCTGTCAGAGTGGTCGGGTTATCAGACGGGTTTTGAGATACTTCTTTCAAGCTCCTGACTACAAGATCATTGGTGAAATCAGTGATCTCGAGCTGATTTGATGCAGCGTTCTCGTTCTTTTGCCTACTTCTCCTTAGTCGGTACCAATTTAGTGATCTGTCTTTCCAAGACAAAGCATCGTCATCAATGATCCTGCTTAGATGGGTGTCTTTGTTCTCCGGAGAAGTATTGTAGACATAGCTCGACTGCGACCGAGGCTTGTAGTTCAAAGCGTCAACAATAAGTCGCTTGGAATTATCAAAATGATCTTGCTTAGCAGCAGTAGCTTGTAAGGTATTAAGATCGCTGTTATATTCCAAAAAAGTTTCTGCCAAGCGCTGAATTCTGTCCAATGGAAGGTCATTGACGGGCATAAAATCCTCAATGGTGGAAGTGTCAATGTCCTTTGTGGCCGAGCTCTGAAGTGTGCTGTGCAAACTAGCCTGAATCCAGTCAAACGTATCAGCCGAAGACCTGATCACCACATTCTGCTCATCGACGTTAATAATAACTCTGGCCCCTCCTTTTGTCCAGGAGCGGGGAAGCTTGCCGTTTTCTGAAATGACAATGAACATTTCCGGCCTGGTCAAAGTTATGGTCTTTTCGATGATCACGTCAGAACTCTCTCTAATGTCCCTCGAAACACGGAGATTCCATATAGCATCCAAAATACGCTTGGCAGCCGAATTCTTAGACGTATGCTTGCTCAGCTTAGATAGCACTGGAGAAGCTCTACTGTTGAAATAGCCGATCAGCTGGAGCTTGGAGAAACCCTTGCTTGTGTCTGCCAGCAGCTGTGCATAACGTTTTTCGGACAAAAACTCGTTCAGAGGCTTCATTTGATCAATATTTTCAAAAATTGCCTCTTCCGAGTTTTCTTTTTCCATAAAAACAAGTAGATCCTTGCGCTGCTGCTCCAAGGTGTCGATGGACGACTTTTTCTTCTGGATCGTCGGTCGCTGTCGAGCAGGCATGAACCGCGATTTTCGAGCACCGAGAACAATAAAATCTTGATTAATCGGAAACTTCTTTAACCCTCTGGAAGTTGTTTGTGAAGATTCTGTGCTTGTAGATGACGGCGCTGGCTGCTGTTCGGCCAGTCTACTGCTCTCTCCACTATGCTCATCGCTATACCATGCAACAGAGAAACGCGGCCTCAGTGTAAACGACGACACGCCTAACAGCCTAGACTCGCAAGACTGTTTTAAGAGCCCCCGAAGCATGCTGGAATTCCCTGCTTACTGCGTTCTCCCTCGGGGTCAGTGTTGGTTCAGCGGTGCCCGCAGCGATGTTGGAAAAAAAGTTTTGTGGAATAACGTCGGATGCGGCGCACTTTTATTTAGCTTCGCACCGACATGAAGGAAGGAGGGCGAGGAACGAAACGGCGAAAGCTTGATAAGGACAAGGCTGCGGAAGTTTCTAGTCAGAGGGATGGCGAAGATTCTGCTATTGTGAAGAGCGAGACTGCAGAAGGCGAAGATTTGTCGGAGGATGAGCAGCAGACAGCCCAGCTTCACTATGAGCAGCTGGTAAATGATGAGCTATCAGCACTGGTGACAGCAACAGGCCCAGAGGATGGTCAATGTGATCTCGAATCATCTTATATTAGCATAGAAGGCTCAAAGAGCGCAGTGGATGGCGGGATCTCCCATCTTGAGGCGCCTGTAGCAGGCCAAGAACCGACTGTTTCTGGCGTGCTGTGGACTGCACAGGAAAAAGAAACATTTTTCACTCTTCTAGCCAGAAAGTCGCGGCATGACCTATTTTCGGTGGCTCAGGAGATGGGTACTAAGACGTTGTTGGAGTGCGAAGAGTATCACGATCTGCTGTTTTCGCTGGCGCAAAGAGCACCGCCGTTGAATTTGGTGGAATTCCCTGCGGCCAGGGAGATGAGTGACAGCTGGGTGGATCTGGAGAGATTTCATGCCGGGAAAATGGAACAAGCCATGGAAGATATGATACAGGAAGCAGAGGTGCCTGCTAGCGATAGAGAATCATCCGAGGTCGAGTTAGACAGCCCACCAGATGGCACCGACTGGGAGGACGACACAGAATACAGAGGCATTTCATATTCTTCGGGTGTTTCTTTACTGAATGCTGATGCATTTCTTAAGTTGTCAGAGCTTCTTTGCAGACTACCAGGTGTCCAAGCGCCTCTGAGTCAAGAAGTCTTACTGACGAGCGAATTTGCAAGTGAGATGGGTGCATTGGCAAAATCACTAACAAGGCACATTGTCAGATCTGTTCTCCGATTTAAGCTTGAGGCACTAAGATCAGCTATTGGTCTTGTGGGAGTTACTTCGCTCTATTCTCGACTGGAAATTACCGATAAGGATGTTGCTAGGGTATTAGACCACCTGAAGCTGCCCAAGAGACTAGAGGGCCATTGGCAAGAACTGAATGCAGAGAGTGATTACGAGTCATTCAATGCTATGGAACGTAAGGATCTACATGGTGATAATGATAATAGCGAAGAAGAAGGCGATGCCCAGGTTCTAGGTCACCTAGCTATTTCCTTGTCCGAGCCCGAGCAGTTGGTTACTCCAGTTGAAATAGCCAATTCCCCGATATCTACCAGTGATGACTACAGTAGTGCTGAGAGCTCTTCGATGAGCGAATCGGAGTCTGAATCGGAGTCTGAATCTCGTGCAGTGAAGAATGAGATGACTGTAGCAGAGGCAATTCAAAGAGAAACAGCGCAATTGGAGCTGTACGACATGGAGGTTTCTCGCCGTGAAGAGGAAAATCTAACAAAATGGCTATTCTATGGCATTCAGTCTGAAGATGCTGGCTACGAAAGACTAGCCCAGAACAGTGGTAAGCGTGGGGCAACAGCTGACCTCCAGGATGGTGCCGAAAGCTTACCGGAAACCGACACACTTGCATCTGATGTTCTAGACAGAATAAGGACACTCAGCCCTTACACCATATTTATTGAATGATTTAACGTCATATTTTAAGTGACACTTTTGTAATGACAAGAAAATGTATAGTAACAATAGTTAAACAGCAACTCAACTCGACTCAACTCGACTCAACTCGACTCGGGCCGGGTCGTGTTTGGCGTAGTGCGGCTGTGTCTCGATCCAGGCAGTACACCATCGTTTGCTATCTGACAGGATTATCAATCTAGACACTACGCATCATGCCGTTTAAATTTCAATTGAAACCTCATAAAGACGAAGAGGTACCCAAGTGGGAAGAAGCTGCCTCCAGCGCTCTGGAATTTGCCTCGAAGATTCAAAGCACTTGGACCAAAGGCAAGTTCTACCAGGATGGAGGAGTACAGACCTACAACACACGTATCGACGGTGACTTTTGGATGGCGCGAGTATCTAGACACTCTGATATCGCTTACGAGTGGTTCAGCAAGGGAATTCTAGAGGATCACACAAAAAACGAGGTGGAATACATCCCGCTGCTGGATAGCTACAAAGAGGTCAATGATTTCAGCGCCAAGGGCGACCTAGAGCGATGGTACAGCGTTATTGTCCACTATAAGTTTCCCAAGTTCTTTTCTGACCGTGAAATGGCTGTATGGATCTTGTGTGTTACGCCTGATGAGTCCAAGAAGCAGTTCGTCGTTGTATCGCTACCGTCTAACCGGGACGTCGCTGCAGATGTCACCCCGGCCATTTACTGCTCCATAGAGGTAATTACCTTACTAGACGACGGTAAGACAGTCGAATGGGTCATGGCTCAGACAAGCGATGCCAAAGGATCTATCCCGCGGTGGGTGCAGGACAAGAGTGTCACTGCAAGTGTGGTTCAAGACGTGCCAAGTTTCGTTGACTGGGCTCGGGACAACTACGGCGTGGATGATCTTTAGATGGTGGGCAGGAGGTGTAAATAGACGCGATGTAACGTAGTAGTACATTACATAGCAATTATACACTAATAATATTTAATTGGTCGTAGTCTTTTGCTGGTTAATGAAGGCCATATTCGCCAAGGCTACTTCATGATATGCCCCAGTCGTTCAGAAATCTCCATGCGCTTTTTGATCGTTTCATCCCATTCTGCATCGGATATTGGAGAGCCATTTCTACTCTGCAACGATGGCCAGAATTCTCCGCCAGATCTGCCCAGCGACTGTGAACAATATGCTAGTTGTAACCACAGAGACGACCTCGTCGCTGGGTCGGTCACACGAGGGCCCAGATCCACCAGAACCTGGTATAACTCTGCGATTGCAGTTCTCAAGAACTCGCTAACCAGACGGTTGTCTGGGGCTGTACCGAAAATGGGCTGGAATCCTGCAATGGTTGCGAAAACATGCTCTCGAAAGAACTCAATGTACTTTTTCAAGTACTTGTCCGGAGAAGCTGTTTTCAGGTCCTCTATAGACGAATAGAGTGACCTAATAAAGCGTAGTCGACATGTTAAATAAAGATGCTGCAGAATCCTGGTTGAGGAAGATTGGTCTTGCACGGGAAGCTTCATTCTCCGCAGATAGCCAATGGTCTTGATCTGTGCTGGTAGCTTGACATTTTCGCACAACTGTTGAATAAGCTGTGCCTGCATAATATCGACTACACCATCAATGTCCTTTTGAATACTGGCAATGATGGCCACATTATTGAACCGCATCACCAGCCTTTTGACGTGACTGGCCAGGTCCAGGGCCTCGCTGTAGTACCCGTTCCGCACACATGCCAGAGCCAGAGTTGGAATTTCTAGAATATCGTGAATTTTGTCCAGATTTCGCAGAATTAGCAACCCTTCACTTTCTGACAAAATATCCCCTGACCCCAATGCAGCGTTGGCACTGCCCTTCTGGAACATAGCCGTCAGGTCTTGGGCATCGGCCAATTGCACTGAATACAGCTCATTTGCAGCCGCAGTAAACTGACCAAACTCGCTTGCAAATTCATCCACCAGATTCGCGCTCTTCACAATCTGTTCATGCGATGTGTGCGCCAAAGATGCCAACGTATGGCGTGTGGACTCTGACGAAGTGTCGAGAAAACTGCGCTCCGAGCCAATCGACTCCTGGGGAAGCGTTCTCACATGTTCCAAATACGACTGAATGCCATCTTGAGCAGCCAGCAGGTCTCGTTTTTCCTGCGGCAGTGCTGGCAGCAGCACGTCGAGTAGCGGATCGCTCATGTTGAGCCCAATGTTCAGTGCACTAAAGCCAGGTCACCCAGCTGTAAAACAACTGGCTTGGATACCATACCGCTGCAGGTGAACGCCGCATACCTCGAGCTGCCAGGTTGTAGAACCACAGCCAATGGACACCACGGCGGTGGAGGCATTTTATTCAGGTGCGCCCCTAACGGATGATTGCAAAAAAAAAGATTTTATTATTAAATCTGTAGCAGTTTGTTTCGCAGTGCCGAGGGGGGGAGGCCCAGATCAAAGAGCCATGCTGGTCCGCAGCTCCTAAGGGCGCACGTGATCTCCGCTGCAAATATCCCACCCACTTCATGGGTGGCTGCTTCATCTTCCTCAGCACCACAATGGAGGGTCTCCTGTTCAACGTAGACAAGTAAGTGACAACCACCGTGAGCATTGGATAGAAAGACCCACAATCAATGCTAACATGACAGCGGCTATGTCGAGGGCCTTATCAGAGGTTACCGAAACGGGCTTCTTTCGTCAGCCCAATACACCAATCTCACTCAGTGCGACTCTCTGGACGACCTCAAGCTGCAGCTGAGTTCGACGGAATACAGCAATTTCTTGTCAAATGTGCCTTCCCCGCTGTCGACATCCAATTTCCAGGATAAGGCATTCCTCAAGTTGATTGATGAGTTCCGATATGTTCGGGCGCAGGCGGTCGAGCCCCTGTCGCAGTTTATGGACTACATCTGCTATGGCTATATGATTGACAATGTGGCCCTTCTGATTACTGGCACTGTCCATGAGCGTGAGAAGAGCGAGATTCTCGAGAGGTGCCATCCTCTAGGCTGGTTTGACACATTGCCAGCTCTGTCTGTTGCTACCGATATTCAGAGTCTGTACGATATGGTTCTGGTCGACACTCCTCTGGCTCCTTACTTCAAGGACTGCTTCTCTGCCGAGGAACTGGATGACCTGAACATTGAGATTGTGCGAAATAAGCTGTACCGTGCGTATCTCAAGGACTTTTATGAGTTCTGCCAGGCTCTGCCGTCACCTTCCAACGAAGTCATGACCAGGCTGCTCGAGTTTGAAGCTGACCGACGAGCAATCAATATTTCACTCAACTCTATTGGCACCGAGCTCTCCCGTCAGGAACGACTTTCTCTGCTTCCCGAGTTTGGCACTCTCTACCCCCAGGTTTCTGAGCAGTTGGCTCGAGCCGAAGATGTGGAGCAGGTCCGAGCTGCCGTCGAGGGCTATGACGGTTTCGGCGAGGTATTCGACAACTCTAACCACAGATCCATTGAAGACCATTTCTATCAGCGTGAAATGGAGCTTTGCAAGATGGCTTTCACCCAGCAGTTCACATACTCCACTATCTGGGCCTGGATCAGAACTAGAGAACAGGAGGTCCGAAACATCACCTGGATCGCCGAATGCATTGCCCAGAACCAAAAGGACCGAATCCAGGGCTACATCAGTGTGTTTTAAATCAAGTATAAAATATTTAGTGCTAGACAAGAAATTAATCCCGACTTTGTAAATACCTACATACAGCTGTCACTGCCATACTGGTTTACCCACTTGTACCTGTACCTGTACGATTCTCTTACTAAAAACTCCTGGATGCAATTATACTGCAGTTTAGCCGGATTCCTAGCCGGCTTCCTAGCCGGCTTCCTTCCCTATTGGTCGTCTTATTAACCTTTCACTAGGAAATGATATATATTCATTAACTGCACGATTGGCTCAAACTCCGCTCCGTCAACAAAGTGGGAAGTCCGCTATCATTGCATAATAAATACAATATATAATAATAAAATACATAATAAATAATTCTCGTCAGTCAAAAATATATGGCACGACATTCTTGCATTGTGTCGTGTTCAAGACTTTAAGGAGAGGGCAGAATTGCCAAAGCATATTCAGAGAAGTATTGGTAACACGAACGCATCCACGCACCGACAGGTATTCTAATGAGTGAATTCTATTGGCAATCACAGACAGACTCTTGTCTGATACAGCAGATCCGCAAAAAGACAAATCTAGTCGTCGCAAGTGAGGGCAATTCATTCCGATTGTTTCCACCGAGATATCCGTCAGGGAGCAACAAAACGATAGATTCAACTCCACCAAATAGGGTGCAGATGATGTCAAATCAATGATCGCCTTGTCTGTCAAGAAAGTGCAGTCAGACAGGTCAATGTGCCTCAAATTAGGAAAGCTTCGAGCTGCCCAGTAGGAGAACCCAACATCGGTAATTGAGGTACATCGAGTTAGGTTCAAGCTTTCAAGTCTTTCACTGACATAAGCGGCAATGTGAAACATTGTTCTATCGGTCACACCTTTACAATAGCTGAACTGCAGTCGCTTAAGGTTGGGGCACCCCACAACAGTTCCTGGAGGAGGGAAAGTAATAGGAGTTAAGCCATCGGCGCTGGTTTCTGGAACAACCCAACCTACCAATCGGATAACAGTTAAGTCATCCACCTTTCGGCAGTTCGATAAGTCAATTTCTTCCAGGTCAGAGCCGATACTAGGAACAGATAAATCCATGATGGCCATACCGCTTACCTCCCACACAGATCTCATTCGGAACACCTTCACCTTGGCAAGGCCAATACCGTTAACAAGGTACGAAAAGCCATCATCAGTAAGGTGAAAGCAGTTAGATATGTCCACAACCTTCGGACGGGTTCCAGCAAAGTTAATAATCGGTACAATAGTCCTATCGTCGATCTTGGTATTGTACTTTGTCAGGTCCAGCTCAGGCATGAGTCTAGGAGAATGCAAAAGAATATTTCTCCATTGCTGACACACAAGCTGCATTGTCACCAGAATATCCAAATCTAACTGTTGGAAGATCCTTATGAGAACGGATTCAGGGAAGACACCGATATTGAAACGTGAGCCACGTCTTCTAGATGATCCGGCTAGGCCCAGCGACGATCGCCGGGAATTGCCTGCCGAGCCATGTTGTGAAAAAAATGACGCAAACCGTGAGGCACTGGGCGAAGATGCTGCAGCCATTCCAGCTGCAGCTACGGCCGCTTGGGCCTGTGAATTAGGATCAAACGTTGTGGCAACCTGTTCCGAGATATCCATAGAAGGAGGGGGGTCGGATTTGTCCATTATATCAGAATCGCCATATCTGGTTTCGCTAGAGTCTTCTGAAATATGCTGTTGACGCCTAGCTGCCGTTTTCTCAAAGTCAGACTGGATGTTCGGAAATCCTCCGCAAAGGGAGGTGAGGGTTTGTTCGGTGAGCACTAAGCAGTCGACTTGGTTCACAGACCTGACTGAAGCAGATCTATGGGGGCTAAGTGACAGATAAGCCATTTCTCCAAAATAGGCTCCCTTTCTGAGCATTGCCAGGCGCTTCATCTGCGGTGCATCATCAGAGATACTGCTATCATCCAACGAGGTCACTGGGAGATTATGCTTGGCGTGCTTTTCTTGTTTCTCAGAGGGATGCTCTTCAATGACTTCGGCAGTGCCTTCGACGATGAAGTAAATGTCTCGACCGGAGCTGCCTTGCCGGACAATATACTCAAAAGGGGCGTATGTAGCCGGTTCAACCGACATTGCTAGTTCGTGCAGAATGTGCTGTGGTAAAGATTTAAAAAGGGGTATTTCTTTAAGGATATCCTTGAGAAATAGAAAAGGCGTTTTGTCTAGATGCAAATAAATATTGGAGTTTGACGAAGGCGCTGGGTTGGTGGAGCCATTATTCGAAGAAGAAGAGGAAGAGTTGCTAGAGGCCGGGGAAGGGGCAGTTGACGTCATATCCGGAGTCGCAACTGAGCCTGTGCCTGTGCCTGTGCCTGTGCCTGTGCCTGTTCCTGTGTTGCTGCTAACATCGAGTTTGGGCTTCTTCTTGGCCCGTTCCATAGATACCACATAGTCGTATTCGTTTTCATCATAAGGATCGTCATAGTTGTTGGCAAGCTGATGCAGTTGTTCGTCTTCGCGGGACAATTTGGCCCGTTCCAGTAGTACCAAACGCTCTTGAGCCTCGTCTCTAATAGCACGCTCGACGGCAGGATACGACGGCAGGATCTTATTAAGGTCTCCGGCAGTCAGGGCCATGAGCAAGCATTTAGTGCGGGCCACCACGTTGGCAGTTCTGGGACGATCAAACAGTAGGGCGATCTCGCCAAAAAAGTTTCCCGGCTGAAGCGTAGCATAAGTGGTCTCACCGTCTCGAGAAGTAATGTCCACCACGCCTCGTACTAGCCAGTACATGGCCTTTCCCTCGTCGCCCTGGGTGATGACATACCGCTGGGGAGGCGCCTGTATAGGTTTCAGCTTGGTGGACAGTGCGTGGAGAAACGACGGCGGGGCATTCTTGAAGAGACTGAAATCCTGCAACAAGTCGAACAAGTCGGTGGGAATGCCAGAGTTCTGCCGTATCAAAGCAATTTTCGGCGACAGCGGCGGACTGGGATGGACACTTTCGATTCCTTCATGGTTTCGCTTGGTGCCAGGGGTATGGTTGCCATCATAGTGTTCGTCAGAGTCGTCGGCTCCTGGAGCTCCTGTGTTGCCCGCCCCAGAAACTGGTGGTGACTCTGGAGGCAGGGACCCAGCAGATAAATCTGCCGGTCGCGGGTCGCCGTTTAAATCATAGTAGCCGTCGTAGTCATCGTCGCTGGACTGAGAATACTTTGACTTTTTCTCAGCCAACGGTGACGGCCTAGAGGGTGCAAAGCCCTGCTTGGGCCACGCTCTGCGAGGATGCAGCACAACCATTCTAGGACGTCACACACGGGCTTAGGAAAAAACCAAACGGTTTTTCTTGCTGCTTGTTTGGAGGGGGAGAGCCAAAGAAAGAAGACAAGGGGGGGGGATGTATAAAAAGGGCCGCTGGATGTGTGAAATAGGTGGGTATTTTCCAAAGGTTTTTTGGGCTGTTTTTACTGTCGTAGAGCCAAGCAGCAGGGCATATTACGAACTCGAGCTGAGGTGGTGGTGGGTGAGTTGGATGGATGGTGGTGCGAAAGTTTTGGGTTCTAACAATGAAGAAGGGAAAAATATTCTAGGCGCCGTTGATGTTCCACCTCACCTAGACTCTCAACTGTCTGACCCAACTAGGAAATTTTCGCCAGAAACAGATGCTGACAGGCCCCGATAAGACCACCTGCCAAAAACAAATTCACAGTCCTGCCACTGCGATTTTTCGGGAATGCACTTTATTTTTTCTAATTAATGTGTGTTTCTTGTTAGATGCTGGAAGAGGGGTAGACCGCGGGGAGCGGGCAAGGGGCAAAAGCAGACAGAAATTTTTTTTCTTTTGGTTTGTTGTGGACTTAACCAAATCTCAAACTGTGCTCTGTCCGGCTAAACGATAGTTTCTGATTCGGACAACAACAACAAAAAAAGAGAGGTCTTTTGGCGGAGCAGCAGTGGGAGAGGGTGGAAAAGGCCCTTCGGTCTGAGCCCCAGTCGGATATTGGCCAATCCAATCTCCGTTGATCCGAAGCCTCTCTCCATCAAGATTTAGGCTTAAAGTTTCATTACTGCCCGCGCAATTTTCTGGCGAGGGAAGGGAAAATGAGGGGCAGCTATCGCCCAAGCTATGACATCTTCTGCAGCAGCCGAAAGTTTGCCTGGCACAATACGCCAGCTTGCACATGCTCTCCCGCCGCAGGCAGTTGGCTTTTTGGCGTACTCGCTAGACACGACATGCATGTGAGGGAAGAAGAAACCATGGCTGGCTCGCTGACTACCTCGTTTTTCTCTCTCTTTCTCTGGCGCCTATGAAAAGGTCCACCGCCTCTTACCCAAAAAAAACAAAAAAATGTGCAAAAAGCAATTCTCCTCTCGGTGCCTGTGCACGTTATTAGTTGACACACCTAGCCTAAGGCGCGCAGTTTAGAATTGCGTTGGACATTGTTCGTTCCGTCTTGGAAGGTGTCTAGCAATTTTCCACGCTTATACTGCACTGCGTTGATACGAACCATACTGTACGGATAGATAGCAAGTACGACAGGTATCGACATTGCTCGATGCATCAATCCACTTTTGGTTTATCTACCCCTCCCGTATCTCGGTTGGCTCGGCCGGTTCTCCGACTTCGCCTATACTAGCGCATTGTCACGCTAAAGAATGCTCACTCGTGGCGCAAGCCAAATCACCTTATATTGGAGCTTACACTTTATTCGCATAGTTCAGGCTCTGTCTGTGCCTATACTAATAGACTCCGTCATCAGGCGTGCTGGTGCCCAAAACCTACTTTTGGGTGAGTCGTTACAAAACAAAAAGCTTCAATTAATTACTTAGTTCGGGTCTTAACCAGACCACCTTCTAGAATATCTCTAGTCTCATAAGCTCCTCCTCCCCTGTCCCCCAACGCAAAAGCAAACCAAGACAGCAACGTGAAAGATGCGCTACAACCGAGCGAAACCGCGCAAAAAAGAACAGAGCGCCATGAGGCCGGCCCAAACAAAACAAATAAGAACAAGGCAAGGCGGTTGTGGGGTGAGCTCATAAGGGGGGTGAGGGAGGGACAATGCGCGACGCTTGTACTTACTGCAAGCCGCGGCTGGCTGTCGCTAGGTCCAAGTTAGCAGTAGTTGGAAAACGCACGCACCACATCAGCACACTTAGCAGCAGCAGCCAGCACCGATATCGCCGCCCTCTTTCAGCCTACTACTCTGCAGGCGCAAATAGAATCAGGCATGCAGATGATGGAATCCGCAAACAAGGCTAAAGCTACACAGAGAGCTCTTCTGGAAAAGCTTGTTGTGCGTATATTTATTTTTGTAAGACATTTTTTTAGAAATTTTTTTTTTTTTCCAAACTACCCCATGGTATTGTTGGTTGGTTGCCCCTGCCCTGGTTTTAGGTTCTGGTCGCTTGTGCGATATGCATACGTGCGTACTCAGCCGCTTCACTTGTTCCTTCTCGAAAAGGAGAAAACACGGGATCGCTTGGATCCATCTGCGCCGGAATCGCTTGAAGGCAGTTTTTTGCTTTTAGTTCGGCTAACAAACTTGGAACCAAATGAGCCTCCATTAGTGTCCAACGTATCCTGATTTTTCGCGTGGCCCGTATTTGGAATGGGTATGGCAGGGGTGGCTTCTGGGATTGCGGCAGCATGATCAGCACCTTCTTCATCAATTCGGTGGGGCAGTGGCTGCCGACTGCCATTCACAGTCGGTGCGCCATTGCTGCTGAAACCGTGACCCATGCTGCTGCCTGCAGTATGGTGATCTACTGCAGGAGTAGCAGCAGCAGCAGCAGCAGTTACGCCAGGACTACCAGCAGCAACTGGCAACGAGGTTGCTGCACTCAGCGGTGCCGCTGTGGTTGTGCCCGTCGCTGCTGCTACACTGCTATGCGCGCCGCCTGCTGCTGCAGTTGGCAGGGCCTGTGAAACTTGCAGCTCCTCGTTGGTGTACAGGTTTTCTCGCTCAAGGTTCTCCTGCGTGGTTTCCTGGTAAAACAGCACGTAGGCCGTAGCCATGCCCTTATTGTCTCCGAAAAAGTTGAATACATAGCTAGGATCAACCGATTCAACCATCTCGTCATCGAACAGCAGCCATCCACAGTGCTCCGTCTTCACCACCGAGACATAGTGGCCGTGGTAAGGCCCACCTCCGATATGCACTACAATTCCACACAACTCGTATAACCGGTCGGGATTCTCCGCATCGTATGTGGTGTTCATGAGCCGTATGTGCTTGGGGTACAGCACTCGGTGAAACAGCTTGACGTTTCGCTGCATGTCCTCTGTGTACTTGAACCGCTTTAGATGCAAGGTTAAAATCTTGGGCAGCTGCTTGACCTTCATTCGCTTCTCCGCTTCCTGCAGACCGCCACAAGTATCGCAGTGGAACTTATTTCCTTCACACAGCATCTCGGATGCAGAGAACTGCTGCAGACAGCTGGTGATAGACGAGTTGCGCTCCAGATCGATCGACAAATCTAAAAACTGTTCATCTCGGCGAGACACCTTTTCGCAGGTCAGGCACTTTGTTTCTGACGTCAGCAGGCCCTCAAACAGATTGTGGACCCATCTGGACGATCCAGTGCTCTTGTGCTGCAAGTTATATTGGTCGACGTTCTCAATGACCTCGTTGAGCAGGAAATTGAAAAACTCGTGTGCATCTTGGTGCATTGAGGCCCGGAATAATTCATTTTCCCGCTTGAGCACCTCGATGACCTTGGCAGGCGAAACCACACCTGTCCGGGAGCTATTCTCCGCCATGCTTTCAAAGACATCTTTCAGCGTGGTGAACAGGCTTTCCGGCATGTTGTACTCGCTGGCACGAGACTCGTCCTGATTGATGATGGGGCCTTTGACCAAAGCTGCCCGCTTACGGGCTTCCTGGGTCGCAAAGGGATCATCGGTGAAGCCCACCACGGGGATATTCTGGCCCGGAAAACGCATTCCCAGAGCCAATCCCTGTAGGCCATCGGGGATATTTTGATGGCGGACGCCGCCGTTGGACAGGTCTGGAGCGCCAGTGGCAGGAGCGTCGTCGTCGCTGTGCTCGTCGCTCTCGTTATCTCCACCAGAAGCGTCCTTCTTGCCACCCCATCCAAAAAACCCCTTTTTCTCGCCAGCACTGCCGTTTCCGGCCACAGCAGGAGGAGGAACATTGGACGTATCTGGGGCGCCCGTGGAGGTGTTGAGCTGTGCAGTGGTCGGGTTGACGGTGAATGGGTGGGGGTGTAGACCCGGCACAGACGTTCGCCGGGGACGGCCCTGTCTCACCTTGGGAGTGCTCGACGGCGAGTCCAGTTTTTCCTCAGGAAAGGCCAGGATGTGCTCGCGGAACGGCTTGGAGTAGTACAGACATTGCAGAACCGAGTTACAGTAGCAGGTGTTGCCGAAGTTTTCCATGCCAAAAACCTTGGCAGAGCCATTGGTGAGCCCCTCAAAACCCGGGCTGCTGCTCAGAGCTGCAGAGGCCCCTGCTGCCGCGGGCTGCGCCAAAAGGTGGCTGGGGGTGTCGACGGCCACAGTCATGATGGAAATCGATACTCGCTAGCACCTCGCGATGCTTAATATACAGAGAGGGGGTGCTGGGGAGTCGTGCAAGTTCCAGTCAAGTGGGTTGGAAAGTTGGGTTAAGTGGGTTGGAAATTGGTGGAGAGGGAGTGAATGTTCCCAACCTGGGGCAACGTAAACGTACCAACCGACGGGGGGGCAGGTGACAGAGCTGGAGTGGAACATTTGATTATGCACTGGGCTAATAAAAGTACAGAACAGTACGGGGGGGCACTATACGCAGCACAATGCGGCAGATTAGTGAGTGAGTGAGTGAATGAGCGAGTTACTGCTTGACTGTGCGGGGAATACCGAGTGGACAGGAGTTAAAGATGCCTGGAAAATATGTAGAGCGGAGCGGAGTTGAGTTAACCAGATGCCTGGCAAATCTGCTGTATTGCTGGTGGTGCCCTGGTACTAAGGAGCACTGGGTAGGCCACTGGGGTCGGTGTGACTGGAAACAGCAGGGTTGACGAATACGAGTGAGCGCACAGCAGACGAGACCGCGATACATTGCCATGCTCGGCGGTTTTCACGAGTGGGAACAAGGGCCTGGACTGTACACATTCTACGGCCCAGCAATGGGTCTGCCTCACTGTTTATCGGAACAAGGCACCTTGTGCCCATGGTGACATTGTGAACTACTCACCACGGAATGAGGAGTTGTCAACCACCCCACTATGTAGCTCATTTAAAATGTATATACATGTAACACCATACAATACTATGCAGCTCAATACTATCCAGTTCCATACTATCCAGCTCCATACTATTCAGTTCCATACTATCCAGTTCCATTCCATTTAATCCGTGCTTTATCCCAACTTTCTTTCAGCATAAATCAGCGTGCTCACAGCTAGGCGTCCTCTGTGGAGGAATATTCTGTGTGGGGAAGCTCCGACAGACGCACAGAGCCTTGGCCAAATGGAGCCAGTGCCCAGCGCACCATGACATACAGCACTGAACCGCACACTACGAGCAGCAGCGCAGTCTACAAGGCGCCAGTTAGCTCTGCCATGCAAATACATGCCTGTATAGATGCGTGTTGTGTCACATCTACACTGACTCACCTACCTGCAGGAAACTCCAGACTATGCTGGTCATGTTTGATATTTGGGCGTGGTTGTTGATGCTCAAAGTCAAAAAAAGACACCGGCGGTGGGAGGACAGCCATAACCATCCATGTACGCATAAGGTTTCAGCCTTGTCGATCGGTGCTGCTCCACTACCTTTGGCCCCGAGCAGCAGATCTTCCTTAGAGGAACAGCGATCTATTAAGATAGACGGATCTGATCTAGCTGGATTGACCTCACTGGTCCTGCCCGAGTGCACAGCACAGCACTGAACCGCACTGAACTGGCCGGTGCACTGTGCTCGTCTGCACCGGCAAGTCCTATTGTTGACTTGGCTCCGTGGTTGGCTCGCTCTGCACGTTGCCCCCCCGGAGTGGTCGGTGTAGTGCATTGTTTACTACCTGCCCATCTCATCATTTGCACGTTGGCCTCGTGCTGAACCATCAACAAATCTCACACGTACAAAAACCGTACCTCCGACCACCTGGACCCGGCTCTTGGTGAATCCTTACAGCCTGCTGAGTTTTTTGCGTTGAATACCAAACCAAACCAAACCTTCGCTGGCCCCACTCTGCTCCGCTCGCTCCTTTGCTCCCTCGCTCGATACGCGGTCAGTCCCACCGCCCCAGCCTAGCCCTTTGGGCGTGTGTTCCCACTGCTCACCCTACCTGCCAGTGCGTGCCTGGGCTCATCACCCACCCCCATTCACTCAATTTTCCCTCTTTTTCCGCTCCCAGCTCTGGCCTATTATTAGCTAGCCCCCCCTTGGTACCATGAGCGCCGACGAGGATTCCGACAGATCGTTCGTGTCCAACGAGACCACGGTACACTACCACTCCGCCATAGACCTGTCGCAGAACCTGCAGGACTCGTCGCTGGAGAGTGACGGCATTCTCAGCTCTGCCGACTTTGCACCGCCTGTGGTGGACACACACTCTGGCTCCAGTTCACCACCTCATCAACAACAACAGCATGCTTCGCTCCTGCAACAGCAGGAACAAATAGACCCGCCGGTGCCTGCTGCGGTCGTACCAGCAGCTGCAGCACCTGCTGTTTCTCACAAACCTGACACCGCGATTGTCTCACCTGTCTCGGCCATACCCGGTGCTGTCATGCCTGTGTTCCCACCGGCTGCTGTCCCAGCCTACTCAGCACGCGGATCACCTGAAGCACTGCCGGCCACGGGCACCCCTCCTCTGTTCCCTACGCACCGCAAACACCAGAGCCAGGGCTCCATTTCTGGCATGCTGCTATCCTCGCAGAGCCCGCCGGCCCCCAATAGAACGAGCCCGGGGTTCAGGCCCTCTTCTGGCGGCGGTTTCCGCCCGCCTGTGCGCAACCGCACTCCGCTGCGGCCCATGAGCTCGCGCTCCTCCATTTCTTCCTTCGACTACGGCCTGGGCGCCAACCCGTCCTCGGATCTGGTGCCCGAGATGCACTCACGCAAGCAATCGCTCAGCGAGGCCGCGACCCAGCATGCTTCGGCCTCCATGTTCGACCTGAGCCAGTCGTACCTCACGCCGCACTTTGCTGACGACATGAAGGGCTCTTTGATGCCCCGAATCCAAACCATTGAGCTGTACAGAAAAAACGCCCGCAAATCAAACGACCCTGTCATCCAGTTCCAGTTCGCCCAGTACATGCTGCAGACCGCCTTGTTGTCCGGCACCCCGGGCCCATCCAAGTCCCCTTCCAAGCTCTCTGTGCCCCGCTCAACCGCAACCCCGGACTCTTTCTCATCCGCATCGTCCTCTGCTCCACCGTCTCGTGCAGCCAGTCCCAACAAGAAGAATGGCACCAGCAAATCCACCCATCTGCGTGATCGGCTCCCTGGTGCTGACAATGTCTCCGAGCAGGAGAAGAAGATCAAGGCTGATCTGCTCAAGGAAGCCATATCCAACCTCCGCAAACTGGCAGACAAGGGTTTTGCAGACGCCCAGTATCTGCTGGCCGATGCCTATGCATCAGGGGCCCTTGGCAAGCCCGACTTGAAGGAGTCTTTTGCTCTGTTCCAGCTCGCTGCTAAGCATGGCCATGGCGAGGCTTCATATAGAGCTGCTCTGTGCCTCGAGGAGGGCTGGGGTACTTCTCGTGACATGCGACGAGCTGTACAGTTTCTACGAACTGCTGCTTCGCGTAACCAGCCAGGAGCCATGCTGCGACTGGGCCTAGCATGCTTTTACGGGAAAATGGGCCTGGGTCAGACCTCAAAGATCAAGCAGGAAGGCATCAAGTGGCTCACCCGTGGTGCAGAAGCTGCTAACGAAGTGTATCCCCAGGCGCCTTACGAATTGGCCAAGATCTACGAGACTGGTTTCAAAGACATTGTCTTCACAGACTACCAATATGCTGTTCAACTGTACGTTAAGAGTGCAGAACTAAACTATATTCCCGCTGCCACTGTTGTGGGCCAGGCTTATGAGTATGGAAAACTCGGGTGCCCGCAGGATGCCGCTTTATCGATTCATTACTACACTATTGCGGCTCTCGGTGGTGATCCCCGAGCAATGCTGGCAATGTGTGCATGGTACATGGTTGGTGCCGAGCCAGTGCTCCCCCGAAATGAGGAGGAAGCTTATGAATGGGCCCTAAGAGCTGCACAAAGGGGCCTGCCCAAGGCTCAGTTTGCTGTGGGTTACTTTATGGAAAATGGCATTGGCGTGGAGCGAGACATTCTTCAAAGCACCAACTGGTACAGAATGGCTGCTGAAGGTGGAGACTCCCGCGCAGTAGATCGACTTAGTAGATCGCGGCAGCATGGCGCTTCCCAGCCCAAGAAGAAGGGGGATAAAGATTGCATTATTATGTAGGGAGTGCACGGTAAAAAGAAAAACAACCAAACATCCGGATTTTAAATCATACAGATACACATATACACACATAGAATAAAAGCATCTCTGAAAGTAGCCATACGGAACACGAAGGATTTCTTCTTTTGAACACCTCAAATGCCCCGTGCATGTGTTGTGGTGGAGAGTGTTTACGGGGGTGCGGTGTGGTGCGTGTCCGCACTGGTCTTGTGCGTACGCTTGTAAGTTTACATAGATGCAAGCAATAAAGGTAAACTTTATTATTGCAGTATCCGATTCGATCAAAGGCGTAGAGTAGATTAAGTTCAAAGGGCTAGGCAAAATGTAAGTCTGATGGAAAAAAAAAATAGCTAATGGCCCCAAAAGTTTAAATAATAGTACAGATTTTTATGTGTAGGTAGGTAAATGCAGGGAGTTGACAATCATCTCAATCTAAACAAGTGAGAAATGCCAAAGGAGCTTTCGACATTCAGAGAACCAGGGTCACGCCACAGTTCGTCATTAAAACTGTGGATGTTGACGGGTATATAGGCATCTGAGTAAAGGTCTCTGGCCAGAATGAGTTCCTCGATGGCAGCCTGCTGCTCCTCTTCTGAAGCCACTGCTTGGCCATTTTCCACACCAGAAGAGGGCCATCCCGCTTCAAGTACAGCCACATGCTTTGACAGGCTGCTTGCCTGTGGAGCATGAGATGGACTGGGAAGTGTCTCTCCTTCTCGGTGGGCTGCTCCAATGAAGGAATCGGCGCAGATATGCTTGGCAAACCGGACATCACGCTGAACGAGGGCCCCCGCCTTGGAAGCCTCGATAGCGGAGTTGAAATAGGGCTGGGTGATCAACCCGATGGAGTCGACCGCACTGCAAAGATCCTCTTCATCCTTGTATTGGTAATAATCCGAGGGAGTTGCTGCGTTGTATCGTTTTCCAGAGATGTAAGACTCGACGGGTTCCGCAATGGTGATGTAGCCTCTATAGTCAGGGAGACTGATCCGCACGAACTTGAGCATCTTGACGAGCTCATACCGCGAGTAGACCTTATTGTAAATGCCAGAGTCGGTGCCAATGACCAACATGTCGATTCGGGTATCAATGTTAATGCCGGAATCGATCAGTTCGGAGAGCTGGGTGTAGATGGTTCGGAGAAAGCCCACCACCCGGTTGCCTTGATACTTGCTGAAGTCAGCATCGTCAGACACATCGTTGCCAGAGGTGCCGTCGACATAGATGCCTAGAATAGCGTTCAGCTTGGTGGCCATGAGGGCTTCGAGGACCTGGCAGTCGAGCGACGGCAGCCGGACTCGCGGAATGCCAATCTTCTCCATGGCCTGGAAGTCCGTGATGATATCGGCCAGCGGCTTGCAGGAGCCTGAGGCATGCAGAGGGGAGTAGGATGTGGACCATGGAATAACCATGTCATTGTTATAAAGAGCAGGCTGGAACTTAAACAGGTTCTGGTGGCTGCCATGCTCGGCCTGATCGTAGTAGTCGGCCTGGCCATCCGTAGAGCCATTGCCGGCGGCATTGTTATGAATGTCCGCCAGAGAAGAGGGAGACAGGGAAGAGCGCGAGAACTGGATGACCTTGATGGAGACGAACACGAAGATGGCCACTATGGGCCACAGCAGGACGCGGGTTTCTGAGCGACGTCTAGAAAACATTGCTTTCTGCCTAGCAAAGTCGGGGTCGAAGTGAGAACAGTGGAGTCGAGAGAGACGAGTCGAGTCGAGTCCAAGCAAAGCAAAGCAACGCGAACAGCAAGTAATAAGGAAAGTGTAGCGACAACAAGACGAAAATCCGCTCGTTCCCTTGCACTGTACTTAAACACTCTAGCACGGGTGAACGACAGCCCAACGGATGCGCATACGCAGGGCTTTATATCGGTGAGTAGCGACGCGCAGCGCTGCACAGTACATATTTTGCGAAAGCGTCTGTGGGGCACCAACTGCGCTATATTGGCGATCTTTGCGAAATCTAGGGCTGGTCTCTCGGTTACGCTGTGAGGACATGGCCAGATCGGGCAGTCTGGCCCCCTAAATTGGCATTCCTGGCTCGAATAGGCAAACGGCTGGGTGGTGTCTGGGTACTCATAGCTCGGGAGGGTTGCTTTTTACGGTGCCAGTGATGTGCGCCAAATGAAATAAACCTCCACAAGGGGATATATATGTCGGGTGGTGCCAATTAGATTGCCATTATCAAGATGGCTTGCCAAAAGGTTAAATGGCCCATTTTAGTTCTGCTTCCTTGCTGATCCTGATGGATGTTTACATTGATCGTTAGATGGGATATTTATTGACTAGTCTAGTCTGCTTGCCTGCTCTGCAGTCAGTGCGTGCAGTGTAGCGCAACACCACGCAAAAACGTAGCATAGCGAGCAAACCTCGTGCTCACTGCTCTTGCGTCCGTCTTGTTCAATACGCCGGTTTATATTAGTTGTACTCTCCACCTCTACGCAACGAGGCCTCCCGAGGACGTGTTGCCCTGCAGCACGCAAGAGCTCTGGCCAGACAGGGCCCGCTCCGGCGAAACCGAGTGCTCCTCATGCGACAAAAACTCAGGCTGCACTGTGATGGAATGCACCCCGTGCTCCCGCAGACATTTTTGAACCTTGGGGATCAATGTCATAAACTCCTCCTCGTCCACGCACACCGAGATGTGCAGCGTAGCAATATACATATCCTCTTTGAGAATCCAAATGTGGAAATCATGAATGCTCACCACGCCGGGAAGTGATAGCACATCCTCCTTGGCTTCCTCTGCATTGATGCTCTCAGGGGCTCCCTGCAGCAGAATGGCACTTGCTCGTCGGCACAGAGGCAGCGCCGAGGAGAAAATGATCACCGTGATCACCAGCGAAATCACCGGGTCCATGTAGAATCTCCATGAATAGTCCGTCAGCCAAATAAACAGAGCTGTGGCCATGACTCCAATGTTTCCCAGAGCATCTCCCAAAACGTGCAAGAACACACCCTCCATATTGAGCGATTTGGTCTTGGCCGACGGGCCCTTGGGTCGTGCGTGGAAATGCGTAGCATGGTCATCCTCCGTGCTGTCGTCGTCGTCGTCGCCCGCCAGTTCCGCAACAGCAGCCTCGACCACCTGTTCGGTGGCCGACTGCCGCAGCAGCGGAGTGGTTTCGTCATTGCCTGCACCGCCGTGCGTGTGCGAATGGCCATGACCATGACCATGACCATTTCCAGCATGAGCTTCCTCGTCGTCCTCCTCATCATCAATGGGACTACCGTGGCTGTGGCCATGGCCGTGGCTATGGCCGTGCTCGTGGAATAGAAACAGTCCAACAATGTTGCTAGCCAGGCCCATGCTGCCAACCACCAAAATAAGCTTCGGGTTCGAAATGACCTGAGGTTCCACAAACCGCTGGATTGCCTCCAGGAAAATAGAAAGACATAATGCCACCAGGAACACACCGTTGATCAATGCACCCAGAATCTCTGCTCGTTGCCATCCATATGTGTACTGCTTGTCCACTCCCCGAGATTTGGCAACCTTGACGGCCCACAGTGCAACAATTAGGGAAAAGACATCATTAAGCTAGGGTGTTAGCATAAGCATTCACGTTTCATAATCCTACAAACAAAAGAACGCAGTGCCAAAAAGCTTGCATTCACTCCTCCATCATCACTCTACTTACCATGTGGAACGAGTCTGCCACCAGGGCCAGCGAGTGTACTGCATAACCTATAAGTTAGTACCTTTGCGGTCATATGGGGGATCCCTCCGCCGTCTGGAAGAGGAGAGGGGGAAGGTTTCAGCACCAGTGCAAGAGCACCAGGCGCATGGCTATACATACCCACGATGATTTCCAGAAAGAAAAAGCAGGTGTCAATAAACAGCAAGCTGTAGATTCGGATCTCCTTGCCCTTCATGGTTAGATGGTGAGGTGGAAAAAGATGACTTTTGGATGTGTGGGTGGGAGCAGTTTCGTATATATACATACAAGAAGGGTATAAACATTCTCTCGGGGCGATCATCTCGACATACCACCTCAACCAGCGTGTGCTACCATATCAGGCATCATTTTGTGGTCCAAAACGGCAGGATTCGCTGCTCCTAGTACTGAGCATCCAAACTACCACATTTTCCTGCCTTTCATGGCGGCTTCCTGACTGTCTGTATTACACCGTACCAGCAGATATCTTCGTACTCCGGCTGGGCCCTTGGGTACTCCCTTGCCATGGCTTTGCCCCTAGTAAAAAAAAATTAAAAAATTCGGTGTAGCAGAACGCACCAGCGAGCCTTGCCTTTGCCTTGCCTTGCCCGGGCCGGTATCGCTTATATAATCAGGCGGGTGAGGGAACAAACCCTCACTGGGTAAAACTGCAGTTCTGTGCCCCAAACAGTCGACAGCCTTGCAAATGGAGCAGGAAAAAAGTCCAACCAGGGCAAACAGCTGGACAAGAAGAACAAAAACCAGGAGCCTTGCGATGAGCGCCCAGCCGAAATCCACACAAAAATCGCTCATGCCCCCGAGCAGCGTCCATCGGATATTGCGCCGCGCCCGGTCCGCGCTCTTGAGTCCTTTTGTTTTTTGCCATTCAGGACCGCCGCCGGCAGGGCAGTGGGGCTCGTCTCCAACCACAGCTTGTCCTAGCCCGATAGCATAATCGCTCATCTTAGCTATGAACGCTATTGTGTGCGCCGCAGGACCTGCGGCGAGTGATTAGCACGGTTCCGGTGTACAACGTCACAGGCAACAGAGAAAAACAGCCAGCCAGCCTGCCGGGCTGCCAGGCAAGCAGGACAAGCTCAACCAACAGGCTATTTTCAGTAAAGCAAAATCTTAGCTGCTACTGCCATGATACCGAGACAAGCACCGGGCCGGGCCGAGGCCAGGCGCGTGTAATGGAGAGGCCAAACACAAGTCTAAATACTGCTGCGCGGGAGCTTTCACCAGCTTGGACTGTCATGCAGCAACTGGATTCGACATAGTGGAGTGCAGCCAGGTGCAGTACATGGGTTAGCAAGGACGTGCAAACTCACTCACCGCACTGTATTCCACTGTGCTGCGCTGCACGGAACGAAAGGAAGCAAGAGCCTGTCCAGCCAACCCCCCGTTTGCAGGGCAGAGACGAACGAGGCTGCTGCTGTGGCCCGTTCGGCTCCTCTGTATATGCACAGGGGCCGGCCGAGATGTGCTGAATCTTGCAGGCTGGTAGGCAACAATGCCTGGGATGGATAGCCATGCACACACTCCGTTGACCGAGTCCGGGAGCCCTGCGTGCAGGAAAAATGCAGGCAAAAGGCCCAGGAAGCAGGAAGATCTGGTACATCGCGCAGGTCGCCGATGCCTAGCGCAGTGGCAGCTGGAACTGAACTGAACGGAACAGAAAAGTGCTGTGCTGTGCTGTACCGTGCTGCTGTGCCTTGGACATGTGCTCTGTGCGAGTTTCGGGTGGGGTGTCTGCTGAGCTCCAGTCGGAGAGCTCTGCTACACAGCAAATTCCGTCAAACGGGGGGGAGGGCCAGGGGCTGAGACATCCACGATAAGTATGTAGCCAACAAAACAGAGCCATACTCGGTAGCAGCTCGCACCAGCGAAGTGCAGGGAAGAGTGAACAGAAGGAACCAGCGGCACTCGGCCCAGCGAGCTGAGCTGCACCGAATGGAACCCAAGCCAGCCAAACGAAACGAAACGAAACGAAATGCAACACAAGCCACAGCAAAAATCAGTCAGCCAACCAGGCAAAAGTAAAAGCAAAATACCAAGCATCATAAAAAGATAACGCATTATATTATCTGTACCTGTTTACATACGTTGAAAATAAATAAAATCGTACAAGGAGCCTAAAACGTATTATTTTCTTTCCTTGGAGGTGAGTGTTGTTGACAAATTAGCATCAGCACAACCCGGTTTGTCTTGCACGCTGGCTCAGTCAGCTCTGCACTCGGCGCCGACCAGCAGCTCGGCCAGATGAGCCTCCACCAGACGACGAGTAGTCCGAGTCCGATTTGGACGAGTCACGCTTGACACCTCGTCGGGACGGTGGGGCAGAGTGCTCGGTGGATGACGAAGAAGCAGCAGCTAGGCTCTTGACCTTGATCAGGGAGCGCCTGTTTCTGTCCAGCTCGCGCCAACGTTGCTGCATCTGCGATAAACGTTCCTGGATCTTATCGGCCATAGACGTCCACTGGGTATCGTCGTCGACGTCTCTCAGCTTCTGCAGGGCCACAATGTGGTTTTTGGTTATGCCGCTCTGGTCCTGCTCAGGCTCAGGCTCGGACGAGTGGTCTTGCCGTTGTTGGCTCGAGTGCAATTGTCCATGGGACTCCGGGGAAGAGGCCTTGTATGCTCCAGGTTCAGCACCGTCTGCGTCACGGTCGCCGGCTGGCGAACCCTGCGCTGCGCTGCCATTCTGTACAGACGCAATGTCCGTCGCGGACCCGGCTGCTGCGGAGTTCTGCAGTTCCTGGCTGGCTTTGTCCACCGCTCCGTCCTCATCGTGATCGTCATCATGCACCACTGTGGACACAGGCACGGCAGCTGGCGCCGCCGGCTGTTCGGGCCGCTGGCTTGTAGGCGCCTCCACCACTGCATCTGCAGGCATCACTGCGTGCGTGTTCAGATCACTGCCTAGCAGTCCGACGCTGGTCATCGTTGAAATGGCACTCATCTTACTGCTGGATGCCTTAATCTAGCCACTGTATGTGAAAGGTGGAAAAGAAAAAATGTGTCCGTACAACTATGTCGTTTTGCAAAAAGCAAAAAAGAAACACCTGGTGAGGCTTGGACTGAGGCGAGCGAGAGAAAGGCGAGCCTGAGCCTGAAAACAAAGTCTCTCGTACGACTGCACCGCTCAGTACACACACTACACTACAAACTGCTACAGCGCACACTACAAACTGCTACAGCGCACACTACAAACTACCACTACAGCTCGCTCCTGCGCACTCACTACAGGGCACCTCTAGCTAAGCAAGATTAACACCCTCAGCTTTCGCAGCAGCACAGAACCACGCCATGCCATGCCATGCCACGCCCCGCCCGCAATCCCACTACAATTTTCTCCGCCATTTCCGGCCTGGCCCAGCCCGCAGTGTACCGTTGGAGAAAAACTCTGTTTCCATGTAATGTGTAGTGCGATCGCTGCATTCAGCTTAATACACCCTTCTCCGTCGCGCGTCACACCCCTCATCTCTCTGACGGAAATGACCCCCCACACTAACTCTGCCAGCCGCGACTGCCAGCCCCGCCGTGACAGCCCTCGTCTCCTCTCCAATAGCCAATCTCTTTCTACTGCTGAATCTCCTCCAATCCAACTCTATCCATCCCGTTCAGCGCCTCCCCCTCCCTCTGCCGCGTGCCGACCTCGCTCCTTTTCTCGAGTGCTTTCACTATCGCCCCAGATCTCAATCAGCCCCAACCTGATTTCCCGCACGCACTTTACAGCAAAACCAAAAGAAAAAATAAAAAAGGGAAAAGGAGCCTCCCCCCCAGCATTGCTTTTTCTTGGCCACCCACAACCACCACGCAAACATCCACTCACTCACTCTTTTACACCTCCAGGCCCCCAGCCCAGGCCTCCCTCCGTACCAAAAAAAAAAAACAAAAAAAACAACCGTCTCCCGAATCTGATACTTACCCGGCCCGACCCCGATTTAGCCTATACAGTTGGCTGACCCCCCATACTTTCCCTTGGAGCACTCCTGTCAAAATCATACACTAAATGGTCCGCAAAACTACCAGGAAACTGGTGTACGTGCTCTCTTCAAACTCCTCAGATACCGGGCACAGTCTGGGTATCAATGCTTTGGCTGTTGACCCCGGCTCGGGCCCCGGCTCTGCGGGGACTCTGTACTCGGGAGGACGAGACGGCCTTATCAACACCTGGAGCCTGGAATCCATGGATCTCGGTACTTCACAAGATGCGCGCTCGTCTCTTGACGGCGTTAAAATGCCTAGTAGAACTGCCACCCCCAAGGGCAAGTCGGAAAAGCCAATTCATGGCCAGACCAAGCCGGCCCAACAAGCCCAGATTCACACTAATTGGGTCAATGACCTCGTTCTCACCAAAGATCGCTCGCATATTGTCTCGGGATCGTCAGATCTGACTGTCAAGTTGTGGAGCCCCAAAACTAACGAGCAGATGCTGGTTGGCCGGCACTCCGATTATGTCAAGTGTCTGACCCAGACCGTGGACGACAATTGGGTCGTCTCCGGCGGCCTGGACCGCAAAATCACCGCTTGGGATCTTGGCGACAAGCTCGGAGAGAAGTTCTCAATTGATGTGGGCCAGGGTGGTAAAAACCCCAAGGGTAGTGTCTATGCCCTGGCCATTTCCCAGAACAATTCTACCGCGCCACTCCTAGCGTCCGGCGGACCCCAGGGAATAGTCTCCCTGTGGGACCCCCGCGATCCAGTTAAGGAAGCCCTCAAGTTCATCGGACATACTGATAACATCCGCTCCCTGCTTGTGTCGCAGGACAATAAGTGGGTGTTGTCCGCATCATCTGACTCCACCGTCAAACTGTGGTCAACCTCCGCTGGCCGTCTTTTGCACAGCTTTGACATGCATAATGACTCAGTCTGGTGCTTGTATTCTCACAATGATAACTTAGATGTATTCTATTCTGCAGACAGATGCGGCATTGTCGCAAAAACAGAGCTCAGAAACTGTCCTTCCAAAGCCGACTTGGACGAGGGCTTCTGTACCGTGATCTGCAACGAACACCAGGGAGTTTCCAAGGTAGTGGCTACTGACAAGTATCTGTGGACCGCTACTTCGAATTCCCGAATCCACAGATGGCAGAATGTGGACACCGCGCCCATCGCTGTCACTATGTCTGCTACCAACACTCTCCCTTCACCTGCTGATGAGGGCCTTTTGGGCAGCAAAAAGGGTACTATTGGCTCTTTGACAAATCTCACCAATTTGACCTCCAAGCTGGCTGAAATCAGAACCACTGATACTCGAACTCCTCGAACATCTTTGCATTCCGTTTCTCCCCACGCCAATGGAGGATCCACGGCAACCAACACTGCACCATCCTCTCCTAGCTTGAAGCCAACCGAGCCTTCTAGGAGCGAAATAAAGTCATCATTTTTGGGCTTATTTGGTGGGCCCGCTATTGGAATGCTCATCCTGGAACAGCAGTACAAACAAGGCTCCAAAAAGATTGACCTTGGTGCGCCCCTTGAAGATTTAGTGATCACAACTGAGCCTAGATATGAAAACCCCGTCGAGACCCTGGAGGGTAGGATTGGTCTACTGAAGCATCGTATCTTGACAGACAGACGAAGAGTTCTTACTCTCGATACTGCTGGTGACATAAAAATGTGGGATTTGGTTACTGGCCGGGTGGTGCAATCCTACGAGAGAGGTCTTCATGATGATATTGATGCACTGGCTGATCAGATGACCACATTCGCATCAGTCTCAAACTGGTGCCAAGTTGCCATTCGCACAGGAGAATTGTTTGTATATCTTGACTCAAACACATGCTTTGATGCAGAGGTCTACGGTGATGAGCTGATTGAAGAAGAAGATCTCACCAAGTACGACCCTGAAAACCCCACTACATTACCAATCGACCATAGGTTTAACTATGGAAAATGGGTCATCACCAATCTGCTCCGGGGATTAACCGAGGCAGAAATGGCTAAGATTGAAGAATTGGGCCTCAATACGCCAGATGAGGCCAACTACCTGCCCATTCAAAAGAAGGTCACTGACGTTGAGGTACAACATATAGTTGAACCTGAAGCCCCCAAACCTGCTACAGCCCCTGCTGAAGCCCAAGAGAAGAGCAGCGGTAAATTTATGGGTAAATTTAGAGGCTTCGGTAAAAAGAAGGACAAGAAGGACAAGAAGGACGATCAATCTACCACCGCATCCCGACAGAGCTCAGATACTACATCTCTCGCTTCAGGACCACCACCACCCCCTCCTGTGAAAGAGTATGCCAATGTTTTGGAATATGTTCAGGATCTGATTGGCCATCCCAAGCCTGGACAGAGTATATTCAGGCCTCCTTCTCAATTAGATGCGCCGAAGGTGGAATTCCCAGCATACACCAAGCTGATGATTTCTGAACAGAGTCCCAACTCTGGAGGTTCCATGGACATCTATCGAGGTACAGTGGGTAGTGTTTCCTCGGATATTGATCAGCTCGAACACGTTGTGCCTGACTGGATTGGCAGAGTCATTTTGAATAATGAGCTGCCGAGAAAGGAGCCTATTAAGGTTGGTTTTGTGTTTCATCCAGATGAGCAGGGTGTGAAGGAGATCAGCGGCCCCAATGTGCGACTCACTGCCTTTCAAATGCTGCGAGCATATAAGATGGCTTCATACGTTGAAGATCGACTGGCTGCTCTTGGACAGCCCGGCGAGTTCACGGTGGATTTGTACTGCAACAACCAGAAGCTGGCCGGTCATGCTACCTTGGCAACTATCCGTACACGATATTGGCGATCTGGAGGCGATGTTGTCATCAAGTATAAGCTGCGTCCTGTAGAGCCCAAAATGCTTTAAAAGGGCGGTATATTTAAATGGTGGTCTGTAGGTTGTAGCGCACTGCATCTCAATCATCTTCTCTAGTGTGAGATAAACAGTAACTGGGAAAAATAAAAATAAAAAATATTAAAGACACTCTGCCTTCTGATATTCGACAGGAAAAAAGACATTACTCTTAATATATGTATCTTTGTTGTCGCGAAAAAAAAATATTTTTTCGGCCGGCTGTTCTCTTTCGCTATCATCGTTATCTGTTTGCACCTCCATCGCGCGCGCCGCTGCTGCTGGGACAACTGAAATTTTTTTGTTGTTCAACTTCTCATCAACCAACTAGCAATGGACGTCGATCGAGAGGCCAGCCGCCTGTGGAAGGTGTACCGAACCATCAAGGAGATGACTCGAGACAGAGTAAGTAGTTTGTGCGCAAGCCAGAATGCAGCGCGAAGAGCAAATCACTAACCACCTGCAACACAGGGCTACAACATCTCTCAGGGCGAGCTGGAGATCAGCCTGGATGAGTTCCGAGCTCACCACTGTGGAAACGATGGCTCGGTTATCCGAGCGACCATGAACTTTCAAGCTGTTCCCACTGCCGAATCGTTAGAAAAGTTCCCAGAAATGGGCCCCATGTGGGTGAATTTTTGTGAGGAGGCCAGCGTCGGTGTGAAAACCATGCGAGACTTCTGCATCCTGATTGCCAGCAAGCATTTCTCAAGTGCGCTGTTTATTTATCAGCAGGGCATCACGCCCAGTGCATCCAAGCTGTTGCCCAGCGTGGCTCCTGCTACGATTGATACGTTCCAGGAGAGCGATTTGGTGGTCAACATCACCAAGCATATCCTTGTTCCTAAACACATTCGGCTGGCGGAGCCCGAGAAGAAGGAACTGCTCGAGCGATACCGTCTAAAGGAAAGTCAGCTTCCTCGAATCCAGCGAGAGGATCCAGTAGCCCGGTATCTGGGCTTGAAGAGGGGCCAGGTGGTCAAAATCATCCGTCGGTCAGAAACCAGTGGTCGATATGCTTCTTACAGAATATGCCTTTAGGACACATGATATTCAGAGACCCAAGAATGTATGTGTGTATGTATAGGACCATAAGGGGTGGAGACGGATAAAAAAATGGGGTTTTGTGTTTGGCTTCCTGGCAATAGCATTCCTGACGCCAACTGGGGATTGACAAGAGACGATGGCATGATATAACGGGACAGCCTGATGTAAACACTATAAGTTTTAATTGATGTAATAATATACTGTTATGAAAGATGAAAAGTGTTCCAGGTCCATGCTATTTCGGAACCGAACCTCAGGGTTTCTAGATGTTCCGCATCCTCAAATGTTCCGCTAGTCCACTTCCGATTGACCGCAGTGGGGTCAGTGAGTTGGACAATCGGGGTTGGTTGTGTGCCCCTCCAATAACGCAACAAAATGCACAGCTGGAAAAACCTAAAATCATAAAAAGATATTCCTGCTGTATTTCCAATCAAGGATCTGATTTGCTATGTAACTGACCTCAGCAGAAGCATGCGAATCTGCCTATCGGACCACGGCTGTCCATGTCTCGAGCCTCAGATCCCGCTCAGCCGTCAGTACAGCACTAGACTAAATGCACGCAACGTGGCCCTCACCCCCGCTTTCACACGTGACTTCCAAGATGAGATTATGCGGCGAATTCCATTCCTGGCCGGTGGAGAATTAAACAAGAGAATCTGGGGATGGCGGGATGCGCTGTGCCCGAAGAGCTTGGCAGAGGTGTTGAGCAACTTGCGTATTCCTTCTTGATATTCTTTGCGAGCCAGGAAGTTGATACAACGCTCTCAAGCCGGTATTGAGAAATTCATTAAGGTAGCTGCTATATCAATGTTCACTTTGATCCAATATACAGCAAAATATCACCCACCAAAGGGGTCTTTCTGAAGCCCCCAGATTCTACCCCTCAGGGTGTTGATAGTCTCGGATAACCGGCGATGCGGCTCAAAGCAGGGCATGTTATGTGGGGAACCACAATACTAGAGCAAATGGCGGGGGATGCAGGAGCAATAACAGCCATCAACATATAATACGGAGTGGTCACTTTTGAGTATAAAAGGACAAGCAGTGGACTGATGTTCTTAGTGAAGTGAGTGGGTTTTGCACAAATTAATAGTAAGAACCAAGATAGCATAGCCAGAGCACACCAATGTCGTTCCGAGACGAAGAAGAATCTGTCGGAAACACACTCTCCATCAACAAAGAGGGCTCTCCCCCAATTCATCAGGACCACCAGGCCCCTCCCATCTCAAAGGTTATCACGTCCGGGACTGAGAATGAATATATCCACATTGGCAACACCCGTGTGCTGAGATCGGAACTCGTCGGTGCCTTTGGCGGTGATCTCTTCCCCTCATACCACACAGCTCCCTCACGAAAGTTTGCCAACCCAGTACCTCTAGGACTTTGTGGCTTTGCCATGAGTGTCTTTGTTCTCAGCTTGTATAACGTCCAGGCTCGAGGCGTGACCACCCCCAACGTTGTAGCTCCGCTGTGCTTCTTCTATGGCGGAGCCGTGCAGCTAATTTCCGGTATATGGTGCATTGTCATAGAAAACACTTTTGGTGCCACAGCCCTGGCTTCATATGGAGGTTTCTGGATTTCATATGGAGCCATTCTCACACCTGCTTTTGGGGTGTCTGCGGCCTACGAAGATCCCGAGGAGTTCCAGCAGGCCATTGGCCTGTTCCTGATGGGCTGGTTTGTCTTCACATCCCTTATGTGCTGGAGCACAGTGCGATCGACAGTAGCCTTCTTTGGCATGTTTGTCTGCGTAGCTATGACCTTTTTGACTCTGGGAATTGGGTCGTTTACTGGTAGTGTAGGCTGTACCAAGGCAGGTGGTTGGTTCGGCCTAATTGCGGCTGCCTTGGCCTGGTACAACGCCATGGGCGGAGTCTTCACCAAGGAGAACTCTTATGTCAATGTCCGCCCATTGCTCATGCCTGGAGCTGCTGCTCCAGAGCCCGAAAAATGATTCCATACGAAATAGCTCCCATCTTTGTTGGTTAATAATAGTAAGCAAACACTCTGTTTAACTCCGAGCCTTCACTTCAATTTGTTGACTTTTGCTACTTTGGCGCAAGCTTGAGAGTGTGCCCACGCACCCTGACTGCACTATACCCGTACTTGGCAAGTCGTATGGTGGACATATCGGTAGAACAAGTCTGAGAGCCGGCCCGCCAGTGCTGGTGATTCCTCATAGAAGAGCCACTCCGGCAGAAAAATGGCCAAAACAAGAATTGCCATGTTTCCGAAGGAGGACTGGTTGCCTCTTTTATAACATCACCGCAACCAGGCAACTCTACACGCATGCCAGGGTTGTCGCCTGTATAGATCGGGACGCGGTTACCGCCAGTGCCATTCCTCGACCGCTCAAATGCCACTGAACCCCTCCTTCGCACGTGATTTCTACTATGGCAGGTGTAGGCCGGCACACAACTGATGAGTGAAATTGCAGCCTCTATCGGACAGTTTCAACAAAATCCAGCGGAATGCTAGGCACGGGGGCTATGGGGTCCACAAGGTGCTCTGACGTTCTGGGGGCCCTTAGAGGTGCTATTATGTTGAGCTTCACGAGAAAGATCGGAATATCCCTTCCAGAACTGTTTGAGCAGCAAAATACCAGATTCCGTGACCAAGAGTAGCACACAATAAAGCAAAAACAAGAACGGCTCAGATATGTGTGCTCATTGAAGTGGCTTCTATGAATTAAAACCTCTACCCCACATATTCATATAATAGCGATGTGGCTCACTTTAACCAGTGGGTATGAAGTTGATACTGAAAATGCGGGGGTAACAGTAGATCCAGTCAGTATGGCATTGATGGTATCAGTGACTAGAAAAGTATAAAGGAAGCTGATAAGTCCTGAAATTAGCTAGAGGTTAACAGACTTGAAAAAGCCACTCAGTCCCCTGTATTTTACTGCCCTTCTTTGCAGACCTGAATCATGCCTAACACATATCGAGACGAAGAAGAGTCCATCGGCAATCCAGCTTCGCTGAACAAAGATGGCCCTCCTCCTATCCATCAGGAATTCGAGAATCCCCCTATTGCTAAGGTCCACACCTCTGGTACAGACAATGAGTTTATTCACATTGGAAACACTCGTGTGTTGAGATCAGAGCTCGTCGACGCTTTCGGCGGTGATCTCTTCCCTTCGTATCATGCTGCTCCCTCACGGAAGTTTGCCAATCCTGCTCCCTTGGGGCTCTGTTCGCTTGCATTGGTCACCTTTGTTATGAGTCTGTACAGCCTGCGTGCCCGAGGTGTCACCACCCCCAATGTTATAGCACCCCTGTGCTTCTTCTATGGTGGAATAGCCCAGATCCTCACCGGCATCTGGGAAATCATTTTAGAAAACACATTTGGCGCCACTGCCCTTATTTCTTATGGATGCTTCTGGATCACATATGGAGCCATTCTCACTCCTTCCTTTGGGATTGCTGCTGCCTATGCGAAGCACCCAGAGCAGCTTGAACAGGCCGTAGGTCTCATGATGGTGGGCTGGTTTATTTTCACAACCCTCCTGTGCTGGGCAACGCTGCGATCCACAATAGCTTTTTTCGGCATGTTCTTAAGCATTGACATGATCTATTTGATGCTCATCATTGGATCTCTCACTGGCAATGACGCATTCAACAAGGCTAGTGGTTGGTTCGGGATGGTTGCAAGTGCCCTTGCTTGGTATAACGCAATGGCAGGTATTTTCACCAAGGAGAACTCCTATGTGAATATTCGACCCATTTATATGCCTGGTGCTGCTCTTGTTCGCGAGTCGAAAAAGTGATATTACACGAAATAGCTCCCATCATCGATGTTTAATATTAAATATGTTTAAGTCCGTGTTCATTATCATCTGGCGGAATTTGCTGCTTTGGTGCTAAGGGCGCTCATGCACGCACGGCATTACACTGTGCAGGCCAAACAGTATGGGTGGATTTGCTTGTAAAAAATAAGTCCGACAGCCAACCATCAGGTACTGGTGTTTTCTCATGCCAGAGCCCGCTGAGGCAGAAACTTTGCAGCGAAAACTAGAAACATTTGCCCTGTTTCCCTAGAAAACTGATCGGCCCCTTTTATACATCAACCCCAACCATCCGAGAATGCAGGTATGGCAGGCCGAGTTTAGAATGTATGATCGGGTTATGGCTCGTATCTCCTGCCCGTCCAAACGCCGCTGAGGTGGTGGAGGTCACGGAAACCCCTCTTTCTCACGTGATACGAGCGATGAGTGTGTGGGGCTGCCACACTGCCAGCGGTTCAAAGAGAAACAAGGATGGCCGCCCGCCGTCGGGCAATTTCAAGAAAAAGCCGGCAGAACCTTGGCACGGGCCCAGTACGGTCCCTTGATGAGCTCTGGCCAGTGCTGGTTGAGCTATTGGCTCTAGTATTGCAGAGAAGTGTGGTTCTTGAAGAAACACGTCGATCAGACAACCGGGGAAAACAATGTATCTTCCCCAGCCGAATAATCCAAAGCAAAGCAAACAAGAGCTCAATATGTGCGCTACTCGAAGGGGCTGGCTTCCTTTGAAGTAGTGGACTACCCCTCAGATGGTTATAAGGCTCGGGGAATCAGCGGTGCGGCTCAGTTCAACCAGTGGGGAACGGACGAAGTTAATACGGAAAATGCGGGGGATAACAGGAGATCCAATCGGTATGGAATCGGCGGTACGTGTCTTCAAAAAGTATAAAAGGACATGAACATGGCCGGGGTACAGTTAGAAGTTGAACGACTTGAAAAAGAGCCATTCAATCCCCAGTTATATAGCCCCCCCTCTGCCCCTCCCCCAAACCACGATGTCTAACACCTATCGAGACGAAGAAGAGTCTGTTGGCAATACCCTGTCACTAAATAAGGAAGGTACTCCTCCCATCCATCAGGACCATGAGAATGCCCCTATATCCAAGGTCCATACTTCTGGTACAGACAATGAGTATATCCATATTGGAAATACTCGTGTGTTGAGATCAGAGCTGGTCGGTGCTTTCGGCGGTGATCTCTTTCCGTCTTACCACGCAGCACCGTCCCGAAAGTTTGCCAATCCTGCACCCTTGGGACTTAGCGCATTTGCCTTGACTACCTTTGTCCTGAGTCTGTACAATGTGCAGGCTCGAGGTGTTACCACACCCAATGTTATTGCACCATTGTGCTTCTTCTATGGCGGAGCAGTTCAGCTCATTGCCGGAGTCTGGGAAATTGTCATGGAAAACACTTTTGGTGCCACTGCCCTTGCCTCATACGGAGGTTTCTGGATCACATATGGAGCCATTCTCACACCTGCTTTTGGAATTTCTGCTGCCTATGAAAAACACCCTGAGCAGTTTGAACAGGCCATTGGTCTGTTCTTGATGGGCTGGTTTATTTTCACTTTCCTCATGTGCTGGGCAACTGTGCGATCTACCGTGGCCTTCTTCGGCATGTTCTTCACCATTGACATCACCTTTTTGCTGCTTGCTATCGGAGCCTTCACTGGAAATGTGGGATGCAACAAGGCTGGCGGTTGGTTTGGCTTGGTGGGTGCGTCGCTAGCCTGGTACAACGCCATGGCTGGTGTGTTCACTAAGGAAAACTCCTATGTGAATATTCGACCCATTTACATGCCTGGTGCAGCTTCTGCCTCGAAACATTAAGTAATCCTATAAATTGTTTGTGTAGTTCCCCCAGCTGCTGGCTGGTTAATAGTAAGGTACTTGACTTAATGTATTTGAAACTAGCTGTGTTTTTCATGGTTTTCTGTGTGCTGTGGGCAGCTCCAGTTTCGCAAGGGTGCTAGCGCGCACCAGCCGTGCCCTTTTATTTCTCTTGGCTGCACCACCTCCCGCGTGCGCATCGTTCGGCTGAGATCATCGCCGCCTGGCACCCCGGCATTGTCGGAAACCATGAAATTGCCCGGCAGTAACAGACGCGTGGACGGATGGCCTGGTTTTTCTGTGCTGCAAACTAGTTCGGTCTCGCTTTCAAAGTGATCTGATTGCCGCGGGGCAGTTTGCAGAAATTATTCTCTGTGCTTGGCTAGGTTGATCTGATGCCGCAGCCCTGGAACATGGGTTCACAGCACGCAGGACCATCGGTCGGCATCGCAAGCGGCCAAATCACATCATTGCCGGACAGCAAAACAGTCACACTGGTACGTCTAACGCCTCCCCCCTGAAACTCTCCGGATCTATGTATTAAAAAAAATTATCGGGATCTTCTCAGGGGTGCTTCCCGCCATCATCCAGCCACCCTCTTGGTATCACTCACAAACCGCGCCCCATGGCTCGCTTATTTTCTATCATGCATCCCACCCGCCCAGCCACAGATTAATCTGGCTTAGATGCCCCATACCAATATGCACCCTAATTAGAGATTGCAGTGCAGATCATCTGCGATAAAAGTAGGAAGGCAGGATGGGCTTTTTTTTTAGAAATTTATATAAATATGTATCTAGACTCTCTTGGCCTTTCCAGCTTCTCATCTCTTGCTACCTGATCTGTGTACTGACTCTAGGTACACTGATCTCTAATTTTCCCAGATCCATTTGACCGGACACCAACCAACTCTTTCACCATGGCGAAAGGCAACCAATATTTTTTCAAAATCAAATCACTGGCTACGGCCAATCTCTTTATCCTGGCCATTCGATTGGTGCAGGTGTTCTTCGCTGGTTGCGTGGTGGGCATCATGGCTTACTACATCAAGCTTAATGCTGACAGCTCTAAATCTGCCCCTTCGCCCTACGTCTTTTCCCTAGTAGTGGCCTGCGGTGCAATTGTGACCCAGTTCCTGTACTGCTTCTCATTCTACCACCGGCTGACTTTCTTGTGGGACGCCTGCATTGGTGCTGCGTTCCTGCTGTCAATGTTCTGGACTCTGAACTATGTGCAGCCTCTGTCTTGCAAATGGGGCGCATTCAACCCATTTGGCAGTGATCGATGCGCCCAGACCAGAAGTGTCTTGGTCATGCAGATTGTACTCTGCGTTCTGTGGTTCGTCACTGCATTCATTGGAGCCTTCCAGCTGTATAGGCTATCCAAGAAGCCTACTCAGAAGCTGGCTGCAGAAATCAGCAAGGTATAAAGCCTTGCCATCGCTATCACATCGTGTGGGGCTGACTGGCTGGTGGCTTATCAGCTGCTACCCAAACGAAACTCACCACAAAATCAAATCGCATTACCTATGGGGGCCACAGCCTCTTCCCCCCACCCCTTTTCGCATTTTTATTCCTTCTCTTCTTCAGATACATATAATTAAGCTTTATTCTTGTGTAATTAGTGTAGGTCAACATTGACGTATGAGCTGCGTGCTCCTTTTGGATATGTATGCATTCTATAGCTAGCTAGGCACCACTCCAGCCCGCTAGTGCTGGCACTAGGACAGATGCCCTGCCAGGACACTGTCCTGCACACCATGCCACCAAGTGACGTTTTTCAGACCTGCCCGTGCAGTGGGTGAAACTTCTACACCGTTTGTACCCAAATAAACCGGTCCAATTGTGACAATCAGGCTGTCTACCAGTTCGGGCTTAAGGAGCAAGCTGTTGATGACACCCGCACCACCTTCCACCATCACCGACGACAGTCCTTCACGTTTCAGAGCTGCAAACACAGTGCTCCAATGAAAGTCCCTGTCTTCGGTCGGAATCTCAATCACTTTACCGCCGTACTTTTCCAAAAGCTGCTTCTTCTGGGCGTTTGCAGTTGTTATTGCTCCCTCGCGTACCACCAACCAAGGTGCAAGGCCCTGACCTGCCTGGGCCGTCTTCAGCACTCGACTATCAGCTGAAAATTGCCAGCGAAAGGTTGGATCCACTATCACTGGCTGAATCATATGCAAACTGTGCTCAGGGGACTGCTGGTACCGGCAGTTGAGCCCGGGATCATCGGCCTCAGCTGTTCCCACCCCTACCAGTATACCATCGTGCTTGGATCGTAGATAGTGTGTCATTGTTTTGGTTTCCGCATGCGATATTATGGTCTGTAGCCCTTTTCCAGCAGAAATTCGACTGTCAATAGATGCTGCATATGTCAATGTTACAAAAAAGTCACTGGATTCAGGTTTAGGCAGGTAGTTGTGGAGAAACGGGACTAGCTCTTCCCTTAAAGGTACCAGCGTGCTCATCCTAAAGTACTGTGCAGGAGGTTGGAGAACCCGTCTGGGAGGAAAAGATAGCCAAGGGAAGAGATCCGGGGGGAGGTCCAAGCAATTTCCCGCCAATTTCCCACCAACCGTCGCCGCCCCGTCGCCAATTTCGGTCCAACTCCCACCGACTCCCTCTTGGTACCCACCCATATACAGCCCAATTGAGCCAGTCTCCGCCCATTTCTCCCAACCACCACCAGCGCACGCACCCTCGCCATGTCTGTGATCAACTCCCATCTGCATCCTACCATTCTCCCACCTCCACGCCACCATGACTGCCACCACAGCGAAATCAGAACCCATTGAGCATCAGTTCAACCCATACACGGAGAATGGGGGAACCGTCCTGGGAATTGCAGGAGACGACTTTGCCCTCCTTGCTGGCGACACCCGACAGTCGTCCGGTTATAGCATCAACTCCAGATACATGCCCCAAGTGTTTGAAATCGGCGACGGCATGATCATGTCTGCCCAGGGCTTTGCCGCCGATGGCCAGGCCCTCATAGAGACTGCTCAGACGCAGATTGAGTGGTATCATCATTCTCACAACAAGAAGCTATCCATCAGCTCGTGCGCCCGCATGCTGCAGCATGAGTTGTACCGAAAGAGGTTTTTCCCATACTACGTGCAGACCATCATCGGTGGCCTTGACGAGGAAGGAAAGGGTGCCATCTACTCGTATGATTACGTTGGATCCTATGAGAGAGAGCAGTGCCGTGCTGTTGGTGGATCCAGTAGTCTGATTATGCCTTTTCTCGACAATCAGGTCAACTTCAAGAACCAGTTGGATCCTGCTACTGGCGAAAACCGAAAAATCATTCCTCTCAAGGTCGACGAGGCCATTCGACTGGTGCGAGATGCCTTCTCATCTGTTACTGAGCGACACATTCAGGATGGTGACGGCCTGGAAATTCTGATTGTGACAAAGGATGGCATTGAGAAGAAGTACTTCCCTCTCAAGCGGGACTAGAAAGTTTGTACACAATACATATGTTTATTTTACTCTTCGCGATCCAATGATCCTACAGGCCCTCCGCCGGCTTTCCACAAGAGATCATAGCCATTGTTTGTGTTCTCCATATCCGTATACTATGATTATTATTGTAACATTCCTCGCCAATCACTCCCTGACAAGGTGATACCCATATTTTTTGTTGTCTTTGCGTCCCTTCGCAAGCATTCTACTTACTGGGGAAGCTCAAACTTCTTTCCCTTCATCACCTTGGTATAGTAGATCCAGAAGAAGTCGCTGTAAAGACCAGTCTGGATGATGCCAGCCACCACTGAGATCCAATCAGGCGGTGAGCCTACAGCCCATTTCCATATCCAGTTCAAAATATACAGTCCTCTATAAATTCCAAGTGCAAAAATATAGTGCACTGTGAGACTCTCGGCCTCTCCAGTTCGCTGGATCATGAAAAGTTGCGGCAGAACCGCGACGCTCTCCAGCCAAATGGAAAAGGCCCACACGATTTCTGTGAAATTGAAGCGCAGGTTGAGAATGAGCGAGGTGACAGCGCAGCCTCCCAAAATGTATTCGACCTTGAACGTGTCAATGTTAGGATTGTGCGTAGGCTTGAACTTCTGCGTCATCAGGTGAATGATGTATAGCGACGTCGAGATGTACATAATCTTCATGAAGAAGTTGTAAAACGAGCCACGGGGCCCGTAAATCAGGTCGAGGTATCGCGAAATGTACACAAGCGCGTACAGGTACTGTGTTTTCAGAGAGATTCCGGCCACAGACTTGCTGGAGGTTATCTTGCGAATCAGTAAATAAATACTGGCGCAATGCGCCATATCGCCGCCAAATCGGAAGATGTTCATGCTTGATACGATGATGCGCTGTTGCCAACTTTCTGGCTACGTGGGTGTATGTGCTTATTCCGGGGGCCGCTCATCTGAGCCGGGTAAAGTACAGCCGCACCCCTGCTAATACTCACCTATGCCAAGGCAGCGACATGGACATGAGTTTCAGCCAGCTCGGTGCCTTTTTGCCGGACCTGGCGCAGACGTATCCTGGTCCCGAAGCGACTTGTGTCTCGTCTGGCCTTTTTGACCGACTTTTGTGGCGTGGCGGAGCCCCTGCGGTACTGCGTCGATGTTCTTATACCGATCCTCCACCGCCCCAGAAAAGTCTCGATTCTTCACCAACTCATCATCCTGGAAAAATGCGCCTCGATGATAGTACTGGCGTGGCTCGGCGCCGTTATCCTTTTCAGGAACCTCTTTGGCGTCCCTTTCAGCTTTCCGTCGAGCCTCGTGCAGTCTCTGCTTGTCTAGCTCGCTCATTGTGCGGAGTTCCTCAGCTGCCTCTCGCTCCTCCTCTTCTCTCACAATAATGTCACGATCTCGCTTCATACGTGCTTTTTCACGGACTTTCCAGGCTGCAAGTTCAGCATCAGGATCAAGGCCGTCTGTATCGTCGATGCTCAGCACCTCGTCATCGGCCAATGAAGAACTAGCCTGCTTGTGTTCGAGTCTCTGTGCCTTTTCCGACCGAATTGTCTGCTCAATCATGCCCAAAGTCCTCTCCTTCTTCGAATCAGATACCTCCACCTTCTCTACAGCAGAAGATGCTGTACCCCGCTTGTTTTTGGGGATGAATTTTGGCCGTGCCAGTACTGGCTCAGGCTCGGAGTCTGATGCATCCTCGGAGCCTGATTCGGATGCCGACTCGGAGTCAGCTTCATCAGATCCTTCATCGGATCCTTCATCAGATCCTTCGGATGATTTCTGATCCGGTTCAGGTACTTCTTGTTCAGAGACCTCATGCTCTGTCACAAACGGCTCTGGCTCTGGCTCTGGCTCCCTAACCTCCAGCCCGTCAATATTCAGCTTGATCCCAGCGCCCGCACTAGTTCCATCAGCCTGGATCTGCTCCTCATCATTATACTCATCTTCACTAGAATCGCTATCCCGTTCCTCCCCCGCGGGTTTGCCCGCAAAGTGTCGCACGACCCGTCGGGGTGCTCCAGAAGACATTGGTGGGAGGTGAAGATTGATGCTTTTGACTTTTTCATCACCAACCATGGCAGAAGCAGCAGCAGCAGCACAACCGAAAGTAAACCAAGGTACGCAAAAAATGAATCATCAAACCAGCTGCTGTCAGGGCTTATATACTAATTAGAATAGAGCTGCAAGCTCAGTACAACACCTTCAAGTCCACGATCCAGCAGCTGGAATCCAAGATTGGTGAGCTGGAATCAGAGGCTGAGGAGCATGCATTGGTCATCAAGACACTCACAGACCTCGACGACAAGTCGCGGAAGTGTTTTCGAATGATTGGCGGTGTACTTGTGGAGCAGACTGCTGGCGAAGTACTTCCTCAGCTGGAGACCAACAATGCGGGTCTCAAGACGGTGCTGAACACCCTGGCATCCGACTACAAGAAGACTCAGGATCAGCTGGAGGAGTGGAGAAAGAAGAACAAGGTCCAGATTGTGAGAACTGCATAAATAGCCTAGCTAATTCTGCGCCAGCTGCCTCTTGTATAGAAATGATACTTAGTTTTTTTTTTTATATGTATTTTGAACTTTTTTTCCAGCTCCCCGTTACCTAACCTACAGCTCTACTTTACTTACTTACTGTACAGGTAGAAGATAACGAACCAGAACCAGGCACCAACGACACAAATAGAGCTGGTCAGATAGATCCAGGAGTTGGAGATCTCCCAGGATCGTGGCCATTCGTCATTGGCGGTGTGTCGAACGGTGACGACCTCACGCTCTTCGACAAAGCTGAGACCAGATCGCAAATACTCAACCTTGAACGTAAACATGCCATACTGGTCGGGGGTGGTGAACACTGTACCATAAACGGTTCCATCCTCATTCTCTGCTTTCTTTTCCAGATTCAATCGATAGTAAGGATCCAGCATGACAAACTCCAGCTGAATGTCGTCAGCCTCGTAGGGGCCCCATTTCTCACCATCCCACTGGCTAAAGGTCACCTCGTAGCTGACATTCTTTTTCATCTGATACAATTTGTGACCATTGGAAGTTTCGTTTGTGTTGTCGCCAATTGCAAAGTGAGTAGGGTTGTAAGACTTGATAACACCCTTCTCCTGAGCAGTCCAAGAAGCAACATCCTTAACAAAAGCATGAGCAGCAGAGCTAGCACTGTTCTTGAAAAGATCAGCATCACCAACCCAAGCGAATCGCGAGTTGGAGTATCGGCCCTGGAAAGCAGCAGCCAGTGAGGTCTGCGCACCCTGAACCCAGGGGGCCTTCATGAACTCCTCGTCCTCGTCCCGAGCATCGTAGACATAACTAGTAGCAGGAGCTGACAATAGAGGGATGATCTGTGGGTTATTACCCAGGTAGGCACCATTTCCGGCGAAAGTCAGGGCCTCGTCAGAGCTGACAATAGGGCCAGTAGCAATGCTGTCGGCAGCAATGGCCACGTTTTCGTGCTTATCACCGCTTCCAGCAAAATGATCAGTCAAAACATAACCCTTGGGAGCGATGAAAATGTCCAGTTGAGCGGCGAATTCTCGCAGGCTCTCTGGGGATGAGGACGGGGTGGTGACGGCCAAAATGTTTCCACCATGCTCAAAGTAGTTGAGCAGCTTCTTCGAAGTCAATCGAGGGCCAAGCGACTTGGGCTTGATAGGAAGCACTACCAGAGTATCGTAGTTGACCTCGCTGTCAAACAAGACCAGCTCTATTGATTCGTCGTCGACCTTTTTGTACTCCACGGTGGAATCACCAGCCAACTGCTCCAGCACGGCGAAAAAGTCCCTCAGCTCGCCTGATCCAGTCAAGCTTTCATCTCCAACGACAAGAGTTCGTCCAACAGTAGAAGATCGCGCCGATACCAAGCCCAGCGATGTGCAGCACGCGACAATGGTTGTCACAGCGTTCGTCAATCTCATTGCGTGTGTGTTGGTCAAAACGAACCTGCAGAAAGCCGTACCCACGACCCAACGTCACGACCCATCCATCCCACTCCACTGCACCCAGATGGCTCAGAAAGACAACGATTTTGCACAGGCTTACAAAGAGCTGAACGAGGCCGAGGTCCATGCTGCAGTATGTATATAGTTATCATGAGGCAATTT
This sequence comes from Zygoascus sp. PK3305, assembly GCA_023628935.1. NCBI lineage: Eukaryota > Fungi > Ascomycota > Dipodascomycetes > Dipodascales > Trichomonascaceae > Zygoascus > Zygoascus sp. PK3305. The sequence goes on from JAMAJS010000002.1 coordinate 168,228, forward strand.
TAATTTTAATGTCTCGCTAACCGCTCGGTTCAGAAGCTCGAGAAGATGCTTGATAGCATAGAATCTAAGATGGACTCCATTGTGGCCTCCCAAGAGCTGCAGGAGCTTGTGTCGTCCGAGGAGCTTAAAGAGCTGCAGGAGTTCATGAAGAATGGTGGTAAGGAGGTGGAGAAGAATGGAGTAGGGCAATCTGAGAAGAAGTGATGTATTGCATATTCAGAATAGAGGGCTGGAGCAAGGGTTTGGCTGACGCTCGCTCCGTCTGCTTATCTTAAGCTATGAGCCCCTTCCCTCTCCACAGCATAATGACCACAAATATATAATATAATATAATATAATATGAGAATGAAATGAATACGGGTTTATCTGTACATAATGCTATACGATTTCCATCAGATACTGCTTAGGTGGGCTTTAGAGGCTCCCATTGGTGTCCACCATTGCTCACCGTTGGTATGGGCGAGTCATCAATCAAACTAACACCGCTATTGTTTGAGCTGTTGGACACCACACTATGCTGTGACTGTGATTTGATACTAGCACTCCGGCTTCTTGGCGGCAGAGGCGGTGCATTGCTGCTCAATGAGCCTGTGGAGGAATGGCCCATCTGAGTTGTAGATATTCCTGGGCTTCCGTGGCCAGGTGCCAGACGAACCGGCTTCCTGGGTACCTGGGGCTTGGCCTTAGGCCGTGGTGGAAGCTTCGGCTTGTCAACAAAATCCGGTACCGTGTCATAATCAGGAGAGAACGGGTTCGGTGTGGGCTTTTGAGAGTTCAGCACCATGCCAGGCTTCGGCGGAGTCAACTGCACCTTAGCGCTCTGGCCACCTTCCATCCACCATTTTTTCGCATCAGTTGATGGGGGAGGTAAGCCATGTGTTAACATAGTGGTGTTGAGATCTGAAGTATTAATAAGATCGTTGGTGTTGCCAATTTCTCTTCGTCGTTTTTCATACAACTGGGATCCCAGCTTTTCCTTGGATTCCTGGTTGATAATCGTAACCTTGGCATTAAAAACACCATAGACTGGGCGATGATCTGAGAATTCAAACCGTGCAGAGCTGTAACTGATTTGTCGAAGATTAGCACCTCGGCTTAAAATTCGATCAGTCCAAGATGGTGTTCTCTGTTTTTCGCTGGTATCATACCGGCTCGTACCTTTATCAAACTTATAAGTTGGGGGGAATTTGATGTCCATTTCCTGATAGTATGGAAAAGTCACTCCTTTGGCCATCTGCTGGATAAGCTGCTCATTGTCTAGCAATGGCTCAAAATGTCCGGTCTGAATCAAATGTAACGTCTGATTATAAGGCAGCGTAACACGATAGTTGAAGTCTCCCAGCCAAATGACAGAGTCGTGGTCTTTAATTTTCCTACCCCTGGAGAACTGCAGGCCAGTACTCAGGGTCTTGAAATCTTGATGCCGCTCATCCACATTATGTAGCCCAGCAGCCAAATGAGCAGTGATGAAACAAAAAGAGGTATTAGCAAAGAAGAAACTAACAGCAACGCCTCCTTTGTTACCTGCCATGCCACCGAATCCAGTCTTCTTTGTGGCGCCTTCAACATGACGAACCATCAGAATCTCTTTCTTCTTAACAAACAGCATTAACGCTGTTCCGACAAGTTGACCAGACCGTAACAGAACATATTCCTCGCCCCTGGAATTGAGGCAATTTAGTACTTGCTTCTCCCAGAACTCCTTTTTGGAGATATCTGCATTCAAAATCTGACCAGCACTAAGCTCAACCAACTCCTGGAATCCTAATAAATAAATATCGGGTAGCGTTCCACCATAATCATCCGTTTGTTTTCGATCATCAGTTGGGTCACCATCCCTGCTGTAACTGATTTTCTTTGGGAACAGCCAGGGGCTCAGATCAACCTCTGTCACCATGCCATTAAGATTAAAGGTACCAGCAAAGATCTTGATCTCCCTCTGTGAAGTAAATTCCTTTTCCCTTTTACACAACTCTGAGGTGACGAAATCGTTAATGGGGTCGTGTAGTGCAACGACAAATTGGCCCTCGATTCGGCCCAGTAGGAGATCGATGGTATTCTGTCTGCCCTTGTCGACGAAATTGTTGATATACATTCGTCCGACAGACTTAGTGACATCGGCAATGGCACCTGCAATACCCATTTTTCCACTTCTAGTGAATGAAGTTTTGAGGGCATTGGTTCCAGCATAAATCTGCGATAATTGATCGCCATTGTCGGCCCACAACACATTGTGTTTTACCCAAATATCAGTACCACCTTCTAATCTGTAATACTCGAGGAAGATCTCAACGGCTTCTTTCGAAATAACCTGCTGAATGACGTTGGTACGATCAAGGCAGTCGAGGCAGTTGGTTCTAAAAATACCCACTTGCTCAGTTTCGTTTTGGCCCGAACGCGCATCATAAGAGAAAAATCCAAACTCTACCATAGAGTCCTGGATTCTTGGAAGAATTTTATTTGCGGATGCATATCCGCCATGAGAGACTTCGGAGTGAAAGTCAAAGTCGGTGAAGCCCAGAGATTCCTTGAGAGAGGGATTGGATACAATATGCCGGACATACCTCCTGCTGATTTCTCTCTCGCTTGACTTCTCATGGGATAATAAATTAACACAATGAACACCTCCAAATTTGTTGTTGAGGTACTGGAAATGGCGGTTGAAAGCTGGCTGGGTTGCCTCGAGAGAACGAGTAATGTTAATTTTAGCCGACAAAAGGTTGGCATCCTGTTCCCAGAAAATAGGAACACTACCTCTAATCTGGACATATCCGAAGCATCTGCTTCGGTCAATGTAAAGGACTGTTTCTGTTTCGACGAAATTGGCCACGAAGCCCTCATCGTCGACACCCCTTACGTTGAATCGGGTACCAGCTCGCTTACAAGCCTGCCTAGAGATGAGAGACATGTGGGCCAGGTGGCCATTAGCCATTTGGAACGAGGTTGTACTGGCGAATCCACGGATGACAGTAGTTAAGAAGCCACTTTTATCAAGGGTTCGTCGCTCGTCAGGCTGGAGTCTTGACCTAAACTTGACCAGCTCCTCCATCATATACGAGTTCCACATAAATGCATCATCCAAGGTGTCAAGAGACAAATCTTTTGTTTCCTGGCCCCTATTCTGCATGACAGAAGTCAGGTCAAAGTCTGTTGAATAGTAGAAGCTGCCATTGGACAGAAGCTTGCGGACCTGTGCACAGGGGTGCTCGAGAGCCGACATGTCCTGGTCGGAAGACGAGTCCTGGCCCTGGAACCGGCCATTGGAATCAATGTTCAGGGCATATCCATTAGAATCGAGCTGGACAAAGTCCCAGTCTCCGCGGGTGAGTGAATAAAACTCTACTCCATAGATGCGATGGACTCGCTCGCCCGGGCGAGGACAGGCCACCTCCCTGCTGCCGGTGATGGTGCAAATGAACACATCTCTGCCAATATTGATAAGGCCCAAACAACCATGGAAGTCCTGGCTAGACAGAGCCTGGTAGCGGGACATGTCTATGTCATCGGTAGTAGCCAGCTCGACAATACACTTGACCTCGTTGTCGTCACGAGCCCGCTGCGGATTGTCAAAGTACCGGAAAAGAAGAACATTCTTGCCGCTGGTCAGCGCCAGCGACCGAGGGTTCTGCCTAACATACGCCCTCATGGTGGAACAGAGCAGGTGCGGAGTAGGAAATGCAACGTGGTGGTTGGGCAGCGCAAGTGCTTTAGAATCAATGCTGCTTGGCTGGATGTGAAGTTGCAAAGCTCCCGGTGGGTGGGCGCCCCAGATTTGTCTTGCTTGGGTGCTGTTTGTGCCCTGGGATGATCCGAGCTGGCCGATGGCAGGAGCGCAGGAGAACCAGCACAAGCTGGGCCCCCGTGCTCAAATGCAATGGAACAATATAATTGAGGTTGAAGCAGAGACCCTGCTGGTTTGTTGCTCTGCTCAGACATGTTTCGGTGCGGCGGTTTCGTTTGACAGCCAGCCTGCCAGCAGCAGCGGGCTCCTGTTTGATGGAACAATGAAGTAATCAACGGCAGCTCAGGATTTCGGCCGGTTCATCTTGGCAGCGCAGACATCCCGCCATCGCTCGGCCGCTACCCACTCCGTCTCCAGCTGTGCACTAAACAGCTGCCTATCAGCATCCATTCTTTCTTCCACTCCATGGCAGTTGGTTCCGACCAATCTCGTGCTGGCTGGCTGGCTATCTGGTTTATCTGTCTGTTTGTCTGGGCCCTTCCAGAGGTCCGTGGGGTTAGGGTTGCCCAATCTGGACAGAGTGCTATCTATCTATCCTTCATACATGGGCTCAGACAGCCCTTCTCTTTCCCTATCCTCCCGCCGCCACCTCTGTAAATTGCTGAAAGCGAGCGCGGAAACTGCAAACGCCCCCGCTCTGTGCTATATCTCATCCTGCTAGTGTCTTAGTTTGCTGCTTGCTTACGCTCCTTCTCTAGCTTGCTGTCTCCTGCTCTGTTCATCTAGGCTTTGCGTTGCGCCTCTGTTCCTCTCCCCACATTATTCTGCTAGACCATTGTTCATATCAACCATGTTTGGTCTTCTGTTCAAGGGAATCAGGTAAGTGAAATTTCCAGGACAACAAAAACTACACATTCGCATGCTAATGCTACTTCAGCTCCATTGCATCTTTTGTTTTCCCCATTCTGGCATCCTATCGAGCTCTGGAGCACAATGACATCACTCTGATAAGGCCCTGGCTCATGTATTGGGTGGTGATTGCCCTTCAATTGACCTTGGAGACCTATTTTGGTTTCATACTATCTGCACTTCCTTTATATGGCTTCTTCCGCACCATTTTCCTTCTCTGGCTCGTATTGCCGCAGACCCAGGGTGCATCTCAGATTTATATGTACAAGCTCCGGCCCTTCCTGCTCAAGCACGATCAGGACATTGACCGAGCAATTACCACTGCCCAGGCCAGAGCCAAGAGCATGGGTGCTGAGTATATCTCTCAAGCCATCACCTTTGTCCAAAACCTGGTGTACTCTGCTCTGGGCATGAAGAAGGTCAACTTTGGAGGAGCCGATGGCGGCGATGGTGCTTCTGCTAGACCCTCCCAGCCCATTGTTGCGTCTGAGGTGGACTCCCTGTTCTCCAGATTCAGAGTGGCCAGTGGCCCTGATGGCCTTTCCATTGGCTCGCTTAAGCTGGCTCTGCCTTCTGTAGCTTCATCTGGTGTAGGCATGCTGTCGTCCTATCTCTCATCTGCATCCTCCTCGAAGGGCATTACTATTCCTTCGGATATCTCCAACAAGTCGGACCGGCTCAATTATCTTGAAGAGCACAAGAAAGATCTGGCAAGTCTTTTGGCTTCAATTGATGAGCAGAAGCGCTCTGTCGAACTAGAAAGCGATGAGGACAACGCAAAGGACGATAGCTTTGACTTTGTCAAGAAGGAAGAAGTCAAGGATAACAAGTCTGAGCCAACCTCACAAGGTGATACCCCCAAAGGAGAGTCTTCCTCAGTCGAGTCGCCTACTTCTGCCAATAAGGGGTGGTTCCGATTCAGATAAGGTGCTTACAATCTCCAATTGTTCTATTCATATTTATCAAATTCAGGGTTTATAGGAGAAAGTAAATTAATGGTATATATATATATTATGAAAAATGTCGGAGAGAAATTCTTATTTTTTTGAAATCGCTTTGCCGGCATTTGATGATATTATTACCTGCCGGTCAAAGGGGTGTTTCTCATGCGAGCCACTCTATGAGTGCTTTCCGATGAGTATTTAACCAGCTCCTGTATCAGGTATGCAAGAGATCCAATTGCTCGGAAGGCGGCCATGGCAGCAACAGACCACAAAATGATCTTAAGATAAACATTTTGGCCAACGTGCTTGACTCCGAATACCTGTGTCATAATCAGAGCCAAAAGTACATTGCAGATCATCCACACCAGTACCACTTTGGTTCTGAACTCTTTATAGTAGTCCATAGCAATCACAGCCTGGTTAGGAGGTGGAGTGGGCACAATCTTACCCTCACGCAGATTATGTAGGGCATCTTCGTATCCACTATCAATATCCAGTTGCTCAGCGGGCATTTCAATTTCCACAATGTCCTTGCCAGCAGCAGTCTTGAAGTTTGCAGATCCAAGATCCTTTGCTTCTACATTATCACCTTTGGTACCCCAAGTAACATCGTGCGTATTGCACAAAGCATAGATCTGCAACGTGCACATGTAGCCAGGAAGCAGCAGGAAGTACTGAAGAGAAGAAGTGAGCAAATGCCAGGGATCCATATGCAGAATAGACATGAGAGCATATAGACCATATGTAGATGACAAAGAAATGATAATGGTGGTAAATGCATTGTCACCAACTGTCACACCTGAAGATGTTTCACTAATGGTCTTTGCAATAAAATAGATACCACAAATAGTTGCATACAATGCCACCGTAGACAGCAGCCCGATGCTTATAGTGAATAGACCCTTACTTCCTTGTGGTCTATTACCGAGAGAAAGAACAAACTGTGAGGCAATTGTGCAAATGCAAGTATAGTTGAAGATTAGGAAAATCACAAGTCCACCGCCATTCTTTCCAATAGTGCCTACATCACTGGAGGCAATTGAGCCACCAACAAAGTAGAATGCAAGATAAAAATTTGCCAAGGAGAAGAAGGTGAAAATAAGATTGAAGAACTGATAGAGGAACTCAATATGAAAAGCGATTTTTCGCATAACCGAGTGATCCGTCTGCCATATCTGTCGGAAATGAGTCTGGGCATATATAGCAGCAAAAAGAGCACCATTCAGCCATCTTCTTCGCTGTGAAATAAACTCAGGAATAGTATCAGGGACGTCTGTCTCGCCAGTAGCAGATCTCACATACTTAAGAACCCATTTCTCACCACGCTTGGCTACCAGTTCCCAGCATAGAATTCTGTCTTCAGCCAGATACATATTTTGATCAAAAATGCCACCACTCTCAGTATGAAGTGTCTCACCCTTAAAATAAGAATGCAAAGGTCCAGTGCCATCTTCATGATTTCTCAGGGCTCGCCATCGGTAAGCAGAAAGTGCACCAGGTAGCACAGAAATGTAGCCAAACACACTTTCCAAGGGCTTGTCTAGAATGTTGGACATCTTATACTCAAAATTCTGAGCAGCGACTAGCGGATTAAGCAAATGCTTCCACCTTTTGCCCAACATAGCTTTGATTTCACCACAGGCTCCACCTACGTTGGAATCAGCATCGAAAGTCTTCCAGAGCTTGTAAATTGTTTTGGCACCTGGCTTAGTACCAACATCAAGCAAAACCACCACATTGGGATCCAAAAGAGGACAGAAACTGTTAAAAAGCCATCTGTGAGAGTTGATCTTTTTGTGGTTGCGTTCCTTAAGACAGAAGAGAATCTGTACGGGGACAATTCCTTTTTCGGCACCCTGGAATTTCAGATCAGAATCCATGGACACCTGCGTGGTATACTCGAAAATGTGAGCTTTCACAGGGTTGCCATTGACAAAAGACTTGGCAATACCATCTTGGTAGACACCCATGGAGCTTAGGACGTCCAGAACTCGAGGATTGATCTTATCTCGTCCATCTGCTACAATGGTAACCACAATCTTTTTCCAGCCTTCTTTGCCCCATACTCGACTCTTTGATCTCTGGCATATTTGGGCAATGTTCTTCATAACAGCATGCAATGTTCGGGTAAACGCAATCTCGTCCTCATTGTACATAGTGATACAGATACAAAGCTGAATCTCTCGACCGTAAATAGCAGGTCGCACAGTGAAACCAGCGTCAGCAAAATCGTCGGGCTCAGAAGTACAAGCGGTGTATCGCATGTACACGAATTCGTCATTGTCTCTTCTGGGCAAAAAGCTATAAAGCTTGGTAGGCACGGGGCAATCCAAAATCAGATTTCCTCGGACAAGCTTCACTTCCTTTCTAGTCATAGACTGGTGTCGACGAGGCTGGGCCTTGAGGGGTGCTTCATATAGCTCATCGGAGTTGAGGGTTTCCTGAGAAGAGACAGTGGAGACAAGATCAGAGCCATCTTCAATGGTTCCACGCTCAATCTCCTCTTCGTCATCTTCAGAAAAGCTGTCTGCTTCCTCATCGGTGTAGATTTCTACAACATCCTTGACAGTGGACGACGAAGAACCAACAGAATTGCGGGGATTGCCGAAATTAGGACGGGGTGGAGGAGACTCAACTGTAGAGGCCCATCTGATACCATCATGGCCAAGGTCAGTCTCATCATCCTCTGAATCATCAATGTGAATGGTAGTATGCTCAGGACGAGCAGGTGACTCGAATCGAGACCATTCTCGTCGGTTCGGAGAGTTTCGAGGGCTAGCATGCACGCTGTTGGCGTGAGCAGGGGAATTGGCAGCAGAAAAAGGCCGTCTCTGGGGGCTCTGAGGAGACATTCCTCCTACAGAGTAAGGATTAGAAAGCTCTTCCAGATGGTACGATTGTCTGGAGGGAGAATTCGCAGCAGGTGAGCCTCTGTGAGGAGGCACTTCTGGTAGATCTCTCCTTCTAGGAGTAGACGGGCTGTCCATAGTAGCGTAGCTAGCCTGCCTGTTTTGCAAAGAAAAAGAGTATTAGCAAGAAAGCTCGGTGTAGAGAGATCAAATAAATAGACAACAACAAAATTCGCCTGTGTGTTTTGCGTAGATCGTCACTGGGGCTCAGATTGTTATTGTTTAGGTTTTGGGCATGCCCGCATGTTTTGATATTACCCGATTAGGCGAGTCCATCGTGAGCTCTGAGACTGAAACGAAACGGCAGATCCACCCTGACAGTATGAATCAGAAATAGAATTGGTCTGAGCGGGAATGTTTGTTACATTTAAAACAATTCTCACCTGCTCCTGCGTTGTATGTCACCTGCTTGTGCATGTTGGTTGGTGGTGCGGGCTTTGACGTTGGCGGCCGTTGTTGTCAAAATCGGAGCGGAGGCAGCGTTGAGAATTTCCGATTCCATGCAAACAGCCCCTACAAGGCCACCTCAGCGACAGCTTGAAGCAACAGAACAGTTTTAGATTAATAATAAAATATATGGGACTAAGCGAGAGAGGAAAATATAAATTTATTGGACAATACAGAGGACTAAAATTCCCAGCTCCGTAATAAACAGTTATTAAAAGTGATCCAGTCAATGTCATATCGCATGGTAGGTAGCGTCAGGAAGGCCCTTCCCAGCCATTGCTTGATAAGAGACGTATTAATTGATTTTAAGATTTGGCAGATAGTAATGGCATCATTTCGTATTATCTTGGTAAAAAAAAATCCATTCTAAGGGACTTAGCGTCTGTCTTAATTACTGCTAGTGTATACCGTCTTATCTATTATTTAACATATATATATATATTCAATCTTCTTAGTGGAAGAACTCATCAGTCACTTTTTCCATGTATGCTCGCGCTTGCTGACCCTCTTCTGAGTAAATCACACGGGCTACCCGCTCAGACATCTTGCCTTCTCGGTTGCCCCAGGGGAAAAACCACTTGATCTGATCACTTGGAGTGATACTGGGGTGTAACAAAGGATAAAGTTCTGTGTACGCACTGTATGATGCGGGATAGCAAATGAGCCAACTCGTCAGCGCGAGGAACAGCTTGACATGGCTCGGGAAGGTCACTTGCAGATCGGTAATAGAAAATCCAGGGTGAACAATTAAAGAAAGAACACCAGAATCTCGGTGCTCCCTATTCCACCAATGCTGATTGCAGTGCATGAAGACCTTGGACTGAGAATACTGGTCAAATGCCTGCTTTCGTAGTCTCTTCTCGTTGTTAAGATCTTCCCAGTCGATAATAGGACGAGCAGCCTCCATGTTGTTGACTGCCAAAGCAGAGACATAGACAACTCGAACAGAATTTGGAGGACTGATTTTGGCGGTCTCGATTAACAGGTCATCGAGGAATCGCTGCGCCAAATGAGTGCCAAATGCGTTGACCGCCATCTGTTGCTCATGACCCTGCTTTGAAGTAGAACCAATTGGCGGACACATAACGCCAGCATTGTGTACTACACCGTCGAGACGAGTCTCCTTAGCAAGAAATTCTTTGAAGGCAGGCTTGAATGTGGTGAGGTCGCTGTAGTCGACAAAGATCGGGTATACATGGTCTGAGAAAGGCAGCCATAGGCCATTCAGAGCCTTTTCAAACTTCTCTTTGTTTCGAACCGTAACCCATACTTTGGCATTCTTCTGCAGCAGAAAAAGTGTGGTATAGAGTCCGATGCCAGCCGACGCTCCTGTGACAAGGTAAACCTTGCCCGTCTGGTCGGGATAGTCCTTCTCAGTGAAGGTAGGGGCGCCAGGGAAAATGTCTGAAAAAGCCATAGTTTTTTAAATATATTCGGATATTAGCGCTGAATTGCTGTGATTCCAATTAATTGTGATACACATTTAGCGTGATTCCGGGGTTTTTATAGTCGTCAGAGCCATCCTCATGTGCGGCTCGAACGGTCAATGGAGACGGACGTAAGAAAAGCCCTCAAGGAGATCGTATCTGCGCTACACCGAAAATTCGTTTCCGAAATTATCTGCGGGGTATACGGATTGATCTCATTGGGAATTTTGCAAGGCTGACGAAGAAGCTGTTGTGTTTTTCTCGGCAGTTTTCTCGTTGACCAGCTGTGCCAGAAGAACAGGTACAGGGTGCTGCACACAACAGCAAGCCGGAAGTAGCAGAATATGACAGAGCAACGCAGAAACAGTTACTATTCAAACTTCGTAGGTAAAGAAATTTTCTTCGTATGGCTCTCCAAAAAACACCGCAAAATTCAAATCCGTAGACTTTCATGCCTCTCTGGATGGAGAACTTGTCTGCTTCCAACAATCTTAGCTAAGTCCACAATGATGAACAATCGGCGCCGCTGGCAATGCGGCGCCGCTCCCGGACATTAGCCAGGCCGGAAGTGAAAAATTTCGTTCCACCGAGCACCAGGTTTGTCGAGCGGCTAGCAAACTTAAAATGCCGTCATGTGATTTTGAAATTCATACTGGAAGGCTTTTGCAAATAGAACTATACCAATCACACGGCTGAATGTTGGAGTAGAGGTAGGTCTGAGCCGCCTACCACCGAGATACCCAGAGGCACATGAGCTCTATTTCGATTGACAGCAGATACACTGTACTCGAACGCTGCTCTATTCTTTCTGTTCGCTAGGTAAAGTGCCAGCAGAAATACTTGAAACTTTCCAGTACTCTGAGCCCTGACCCGCATGTAGTTGTTGTTCGGATTTCTGGCATGGTTGCTTGGTTACCCCACGCTATACCTCTGTGCCGTGCTGTTTCACTGTTGCAAACACTGAAACCGGCTACTACCGGTGCCCCAGTCCTGAATAAGATTCCAACGCTATTATTTTTGCGAGAAATCCAATCTCGTGTCTAAAATCTTCATAAAGAGGCGGAAGTTGGACTTTGCCAGTGCCATGATGGCTGACGTACATGGTTAGGCTAAGACAAGGCACGGCATAGATACCGCCGATCGCTCCAGCGCACTGGAATGTACGGACAAGGAGCACTAGGCAGCAGCGCAACCCGGCCTGCTGTGCACTGCCGATAAATCGCTTGTTCCAGGGAGCGGGCTAGTTAGCTGCATTGGTCCCTCGGCCTGTTGTCTCTTATCCGCCAAACCAATCTGTAGCCAAGAACTTCATGGGTGCTGCGGTCAACCAGCCGCCTTGCAACTTGAGATGACAGCACTACTCGGGGTCCCTACTAGTCCTGCTCAGTAGGGCATTTGCGCCAATCTCTAATTTCCTTCAGACATGCCCTGATCAGTCAAGCACCCGGCCTCCACTGTACCTTTTGCACCAGCATTGGCCCATGGTGGTGCCTTGTTCCATCTGCCAGCCAGACCGTTGACCTTCTCCACCACCCAACTTTCTCACGTGCGCCCGCTCAGCATGTATGTTTGTATACCGCCCGCACGCTTCGCTCCCATTTACTTTCCTTCACACCTGGCAACTAATCGTCCCATCAAATTAACAAATAAAGCCTCTTCTGATATACCCCACTGTTTGCAACTGCTACATACAATATATGACAGACGATAGTGATCCCAGTATATGTGTTGGTTCTGAAAGATGGATTAAAAACGCCGATAACAGCCGGCTGCCACGGGGCCACAAGCATGTTCTTGCAACCTCCCCTGCCGAGGTTGCCCCCAAGCGCACCAAACCACGGTCCCAGCCTGCCAGCGTGCCCTTCAAGGCTCAAATGGTCAAGCTGGCGCTAATTCTCATTTCGCAGCTGCCATTGCTGCACGCAATGCCCGTGTCTGGCACTCTTCCGCCCCTGTCCTCCTTTTATGGCCGCAACCACAACTCTGAAGCAGGGGCTGAGGACTCCATCACCGCCAAGTACGAAGAAGACCCGTCTAGCTTCTGGGTCAACCTGACAGTCTCAGTTATTCTTGTGCTCCTCGGTGGTGTTTTCGCCGGTCTGACCCTGGGTCTCATGGGTCAGGACGAGGTCTATCTGCAGGTCATCAAGCAGTCTGGCGAACCTGCTGAACGAAAGGCCGCTTCAAAGGTGCTGTCTTTGCTCTCCAGAGGTAAGCATTGGGTATTGGTTACTCTCTTACTGTCCAATGTTCTCACAAACGAGACTCTTCCCATTGTTTTGGACAGGTGCCTAGGCGGTGGATGGCCCGCCGTGGTATCCTCCTCTGCTGCCATTGTCATTTTTGGTGAAATCATTCCTCAGTCAATTTCCGTCAGATATGGTCTTTCTGTTGGTTCCACCTTTGCTCCATTCGTGCTCTGCTTGATGTACATTTTATACCCACTGGCTTACCCAACTGCATTGCTCTTGGATAGAATCCTGGGAGAGGATCACGGTACCATTTATAAGCGTGCCGGCCTCAAGTCTCTGGTTACCTTACACAAAAGTATGGATGTCGAGGGCTTGAATGAGGATGAAGTCACCATCATCTCCGCAGTGCTGGACCTCAAACAAAAGCCCGTCTCTTCCATAATGACCCCTATTGATGATGTATTCGTGCTTAGTGCAGACACCATTCTCAATGAGGCCACTGTGGAAAAGATTCTCTATGCTGGTTTCAATAGAATCCCCATCCACCAACCTGGCGAGCCTACCAACTTTGTTGGCATGTTGCTTGTTCGAACACTCATCACCTATGATCCCGAAGATGCTCTTCCCATTTCCTCCTTCCCACTGGCAACACTTCCTGAAACTGCTCCAGATTCCTCTTGTCTTAATATTCTGAATTATTTCCAGGAAGGTAAAAGTCATATGGTGGTTGTCTCAAACAGTCCTGGTGAAGCAACTGGTGCACTGGGTGTGCTGACTCTCGAAGATGTCATCGAGGAGCTCATCGGCGAGGAAATCGTCGATGAATCAGATGTATACGTGGACGTTCACAAGGCTATACGGCGAGCCAATCCTTCTCCTCTTGCCAAGAAAGGTGCTGGTGCCACCACAGTTAGCGGTCGGGGCTCTCTTGGCTATGATTCTCTGATGCATGTTCTGGCTCATCGTGAAAGCTTGGAACACCAGCAGCACACTTTTGGTGCTGATGGAAAGCCTTTGCCCTTGTCTACCAACGTTATCAACACTGAATCTAGTGCTGGAAGTGATGTTGGTGACGGTCCCCGCATCAAACTGGGACCCTCTAATAAAGCATCTGACCCTCGAATTCCCAGTAACAAGCATGTCACGGTCAAGAGACTGAGCCATTTGCGAACCCAGTCCCAAGATGGAGATAGAGACTTGATTGATACTGATGAGAACCCTTCTGCTGATGTGAAGTCCCCGCATGATGAGGTTATGGATCAGGCTGGGTCTATTCACAGAACCGAGTTTGGTGCAGTGAGAGCAGCCCTTAGTGAAAATGAGCATCGACATGAAGGCACCAGTTACACTGACGCTAATGCTGGTGATTTGGTGTTTGAGAATCGTATCCCGACCCCCAATGTACCAGAAGTTCACAGTTACAGAGCTGGAAGCATTATTGAAAGTGTTGTCAATGTCAAGGGCGTCAGTAAAGTTGTTATCGAAGATGATAGCAATGTCACCACAGCTAGCGATAATTCTGAAGACGATAGGGCAGCACCTGCTGCAGTTGTGGTCACTGCTCCCACTAGCAGTGTTTCATCTGCTAATGGCAGCACCTTGTCGCGATCCAATTCTTCTCGATTTTTGAATGGCTCATCCTTGAAAAAGACTGGCAAGAGAATTTTTGGTCAGAAGAAAAAGAGCTCTGAAAGCAGCAGACCCTTGATGGACGATCAGCGTTAAACTCCCCTTGAAGGTTTTTTTACAAGCACTATCTCTCACAGGACAGCCAGAGGCGTACTGCCTTTATATTCCTGATAATTAATTAATACCATTTAGTATAAATATTTTATAAATTTTGCTCGTTCTTTTTGTAATTGCTCTCTGTCTCAGAAACCCTTTTGTGTGAGATTGTCAAATGTCCCACACACCCACACCACCAACATGGATTTCTCGGCGTTGATGGCTAAAGAAATAGCCAAAAAACAACAAAAAGCTAAGGAAGCTGGAGAGTCGTCAAAGGTCATCAAACAGTCAGAGGTTCTAAAGAAGCAAAATTCTGAGTTGAAAGCAAAGCAGGAGAAAATTGAACAAGAAAGGGCTGTATTGAAACGCAAGAAAGACGAAGAGCGAGCGGCGGAGATTGAAAAGGAAAGAGAGAGAAGAGCGAAATTTGCCAAGAGACTGAAAAAGGACGATTCCGAGGGTGATAATAACAATAAGCTCACTCGAGAAGATCTGATAAAGAGAATCCAAGAGCTTGATAGTGAGTTTAAGGAGGAAGATCAAAGTGATGATCTACTATCGGAACAGCTAAAGAAATTAGAAAAGGCAGAAGAAGTGAGAAAAGAGCTTGAGGAGGAAGCAAATGTCGAATTTGGGATTTCTGCTGAGGACATTAGAGGCAATCGAGCCAAAGTATACATTCAGATGCGAGTCTATCTGAAGTATCTGTTAATTAAATGGCAAAATGTGGTGGACGAGCGGCAGGAGGAGGCTGAGGATACCGAGAAGGTTAGTCGAACAACCTCCACCATCCTGGATGAAGTGAGGTCTAATTTGCAGCCTCTTTTTGGCATGCTGAAGTCAAAAAGCTTGTCAGAAGAAATATTTCCTACTCTGGCTACGCTGCTAATGTACCTACAGCAGAAGAAGTTCCGACAGGCAGACGACACCTACATCTCGTTGTCTATCGGAAATGCAGCTTGGCCAATTGGTATCCAGGCGGTTGGCATCCATGAGCGAAGTGCCCTGAGCCGGATTACAGGTATTGGCAGCGAAGACAAGAATGTCAAAATTGCCAATGTTGCTAAAGACGAAAAGACCCGGAAATGGATCATGAGTATAAAAAGACTTATCACATTCAGCGAGGGCTATCTAACGGACTGAAAAGAAAGTTTCTACCATTTCTTGGCTTGCATTCCCTCAGGCGGGCTGGTTTCGACTTCTCCCTTTTGGACATTTTCCCAGTTAGTGCTCAGAGCAGTGCCATTGCTTTCAATGTAGCTCTTCATCATAGCCCGCTGTGTATCAGGATCAGCCTTGTCATAAAGAGCTCTGAAGAAGTCCATTGGATCGCTAGACTTCTCAGCAGCATTTTCTTCATCATCAGAATCCAGGTCCAGCGCCACCTTATCCCAGTTCTTCTCGAAGCTTGCTTGAGGTTTCTTTTGAGGAAAGGCCACTGGCTTTACATTGAGGGGCTCGAGCTTTTCAGAAGCGGGTGTCTCTTCAGTCTCGCTATCGCTTTCAGTATCCTTAGGTAGGCTGGGAATTGCCTCAATGCTCGGGGAATCTTGGGGTTCTGGGTGTTAGCTGCTGGATGTCCTGTGTATAGAGCTGTTTGTTCTTCTTACTCTCGCCGAGGGCCTTTTGGATTCGTGCCTTCCACATTTCAATAGAATTATCAGAGTTTCCGTATTTTAATGCCAAATCGAGTGAAAAAGATGCATCTGCGGGGCGGTTGAGAGAAACAAGTGCGATTCTGTAGAGAGAAGTTAGACGTTATTCCTTGTTTCTACCGAAAAATATACCTACGCCCGCCGCAACTGGGCATCTGCAAGTGACTCTCTATTTCCATTCGAATGGGCCCATGCAATAGCCTTTTCTGCACTTTCAAAAGCTTCCTGAAACTTGCCCAGACGTTGATAAGCAATTGATCTACACAGTTAGACAGGCAATACATCGACAACAACACACCACACCAACCTCTCAATGAATGCTTTATGCGACTTGAGATTGTCTTTTAGTGCTTTTGCTAGCTGCTGAAGCGCTTGTTCGTAATTCTGAGCAGCGATGCTCTCCTTTGCCTTGACTAGCCAGCTCATTGTTGGTGAGAGGAAGACGGACACTCTGCTCAGCCGTGCATTTCAAAGTTGTGGTGAGAAAACAAAAAAATTCGGCATCATCTTTTCTCTTTCAACAGACAATGTCCAACATCAACTCACTAGTTTTGGACGCTGGTCCACTGATTTTGCAGTCGTATACTGCATTACAGAAGCTTGCAGATAAATTCTATACGACCCCTTCTGTTTATAATGAGATCAAGGATGAGAGAGCCAGGCAAAATCTGGCACTGTGGGGAGACCAGCTGGAGATTCGACAGCCCAAGCCAGAAAGTTTAGCATTTGTAACTGAGTTTGCCAAGAAAACTGGTGATTACTCTGTTTTATCTGTGACAGATTTGCAGGTTTTAGCACTTTGTTACGAACTGGAGCTAGAACTGAACAACGGAGATTGGAGACTGCGGAAGGAGCCCGTCAAAGGCACTGGTGTTGCTAGACCACAGCCTACTGAGGAAGCTGAGGAAAACGAAGAGGAGTCAGAAAAGGAGGACGAGGAAGACGATGGTTGGTCTACAGTTGTTTCTAAGAAGAAGGGCAAGTCTTCTCGGCGATATGAGACGGGTACTGTAGCTGCTCTCCAACGAGTTACTCTCACAGACCCTGAGGAATCCAGACAGGAGAGTAAAGCGGTTGGCAGTATAACTGAACCTTCAGACACGACTGCAGAAGCTTCAGAACCTGTCGGGGTATCTGAAGAGAATGAGGAGGAGGAAGAAGACGATGAAGGCAAGTTCGACGAAGAGAACCCCGAAGGTCTCACTGCTGAGGAGCTGGCAGACCTTGATTTTGATAATGAGGATGGCTGGATTACTTCTGAGAATCTCCAGGATACCATTGAGAAGAATGGTGGTGACAAGGTCGAAATTGCCGACGTGAACATGAAGTCTGCCGTGTCGACTGGAGATTTTGCGATGCAGAACGTTGCCCTACAAATCGGTCTTAACCTCATTAACCCTGTTAGTGGTCTGCATATTCGACGAGTCCGAAACTACATGCTGCGGTGCCATGGCTGCTTCAAGCTGTGTCAGTTCCCCAAGTCTGGTAAGCCCCTTCAGTTTTGCCCGCGGTGTGGAGGAGCTACTCTGATGAGAACTACCGTCAGTGTATCAGATGATGGAAAAATCCAAGTGCATTTAAAGAAAAACATTCAATGGTGGCATCGAGGCGACAAATACAGTCTGGCATCACCGCAAGGTAAGAAAGCCCGCCAGAAGGGCCAGAACAGGAAGGAAGATGGTGTTGCAGTGCTTCTGCGTGCTGATCAGAAGGAATACGAGAAAGCTGTCAAGGACGACGAGTGGAGGAGGAGAAACCATGAGAAAATGCTAGAAGACTGGGTTGGTGGAGGATCTGCAGATGGTGTCATGAGCCCGTTTGCTATCAGCGGATACAAGCGAGATAGCTCCAATTACAAGAGTGGAGTCAAAGTTGGTAAAGGCAGATATGTGAACAGCAGTAAGCATAGAAGATAGTTAGGTTAATGAAGGACAGGAAGTATGAATGATATGGCCTGGCACTGGCGTTTGCATTGCCGTTGGCCTATAAATGTGGGAACAGTTGACTGGACACTTTCTTGATGCCTTTAGCTTGGTGTACAAAAAATCGGAATCTTGGAGCAGGGCCCTGAATTGGTTTCATTAGTTCGAATTGCTGATGTTGGAGAGGATCGATGATAGAGCGCGATGAGCATTCTCGGGGGATGCGGGATGCGAAGATACCCACAGGTACAGATAAAGTGGTAGTATGCGCTCGACAAAGAGACATACACGTATAGGCATAGAGTAGAGAATTAAATATTCAAATATAAGTGCCTTGGAAAGGCATTAATCTTCAAAAAGACCTCTGCCAGCATTCTTTTACTTAGCTAATGGACTATTGCGTGTTTGCTGTCTAGTTGGTTGTTTTTGGCTCTCGGAAGCCCTGCCGAACTTATTCTCTCTCTTATATAAACGTGGGATTGGCAGCAACTTGCCCAGTGTGTTTCACCATGGCAGCCATTTCCGACCAAATCGAAGGCATTCCGGGCTTCAGCGAAGGAGTCGATTTCTGGAATGACTATGCGGGCAATAAATTCTCGACCAAGGACCCGTATTATGTGGAGCTGCCCAACGGCAGCACCAAGCGTCGGCAGCCTCCTGAAACTCTCAGCAACCACGACCGCAAGGTGTGGAAACGCATAATGGACAAGGCCTGGTTTCATGACCGATGCTTTCTGGGCATTCGGGGCCTTGACATTGGACTGGGGATGTGTCCAATTGTGTGTCTAATACCAGTGATTGGGCCCATGTTCATGTGGACCATGCACGGCCGGATTCTACGTATTGCGGATGATCTGCATGTTCCAGCCAACACGCAGGCAAAAATCTCGGCTAATATATTCTTTGACTTTTTGTGTAGCCTTGTGCCGGTACTGGGTAGCATTTTTGCATGGCTCAATGCTTGCAGTACGCGCAATGCTGCTCTGATCGACACCTATCTGCGCCGACGAGAGATGGAGCTGGACCAGCGGGCAGGGCCCTTTGAGCGGATCAACGAGGATGCAAAGGGGAAAACCAAACAAAAGGCGCGGGGTCAGCCAGCCCAGCAAAGCGGGTATTATTGAAGAAGCGTGTTATATAGCTGGTGTCTCCTTTTATGTAAAATTTATTATCTGGAGTTTTTAACAGGTTCCCCCTGGTGGATGTTCATCCGGCAGTGTGCTTCTGCTATGCTGCCAATTGAATCAGCCACACATGTTGAATTTCACGTTCACCACTTCACATACACTAACATGGCCAAAGACTGGGTAGAAGGGCGTCTCTGGATCGATGGATGTTTTGATTTCACACATCACGGTAGGTAGAATGAGCAGACAAGCTTAGCCGCAGGGGCTCTCTGCAGACGTATACGCATTTTTGTCACAGGTGTTGTATTTCTGGCTGGCTTTTCTGGTTGGTTTGCTAATTCCAAGGTCATGCCGGCGCACTGCGCCAAGCACGAGCGCTGGGCGACGAGCTTTACGTGGGCATTCACACCGACGAGGATATTGCCAACAACAAGGGCCCGGTGGTGATGCACCTGGATGAGCGGGTCATGGCCGTCGAGGCCTGTAAGTGGTGTACCAAAACGGTGCCTGGTGCTCCGTACGTGACGCAGCCCGAGGTTATGGACAGCTACGGCTGTCAGTACGTGGTGCACGGCGACGACATCACCACCGATGCCGACGGCAACGACTGCTACCAGATAGTCAAGGATCTGGGCCGCTTCGTGGTGGTCAAGCGAACGCCGAACATTTCCACCACAGATCTGGTCGGCCGTATGCTGTCCCTGAGCACCGGCCACCATCTGGCCAAGCTCACCCAGCAGAACAAGGTCAGCCACGAGCTGTATTCTAAGGACTCGGTGGACAGATTTACCGCTTATGCCACAGGCATCAATGCCAGAGACCCTGGCTCGGGTGTTTTTGCCTGGATCAAGCCTGGTCCCCAAGAGGTGAGTCAGGTTGATCTGCTGGTGGCTCCCAGTGAAGCTACAGCATCGGGGCTCAAAAGGGCCGTTTTCTACGTGGATGGCGGTTTTGATTTGTTCTTCACCGGCCACATTGAGTTCCTGCGCCTTGTTCGCGAGGAGGCTGACAAGGCTGGTGCCCAGATCGTGGTTGGTATTCACGACGACCAGACCGTCAACCAGGCCAAGGGTCACAACTACCCGATCATGAACCAGCTGGAACGGGCTCTGTGTATTTTGCAGTGCAAGTACGTAGACGGTGTGGTTCTGGGTGCACCATTTGTGCCAGAAAAGGCATTCTTGGACTCGCTTAACCAGCACATGCTAGTCAAGGCGGTCCTACATGGTCCTACGGCTGTGGTTACCGACAAGGGGACCCGGCAAACAGACCCCTACCAATTCTGCAAGCAGCAGGGTCTATACCGCGAAGTCGGAGAGCACAGCTTTATGAACGTCAGCACTGCGACACTGGTCGACCGAGTACTGGCCAATCGACTGGCCTACGAAGAACGGCAGCGTAAAAAAGGATGGAAGGCCGAGCACGAGAAGAAGATGGAGGAACAGGAGCGAGCGTTGGGGAAGTAGAATCTATATATATACACACCGCCCCACCCCTCCATTCTATATTATATTTGCTTTACTGGGTTTTCCGATATGTTTGGTCTGTTGCTATCTTCCTGCTACTTGTGTTATCTCATTACATAAAATCTAGTTTTTGTTTGTATTTCTCTGTCGAGTTTCACCCCCCTGCCGCTAAGCCCTATGATGGCATCATGATATGGTGATGAGGCTGGCATGAACTAGGGCTGCTGCGTGGGGTGGGCTAATTGGGTGCACCCAATCAAGTTTGTTTTCCTCCTACAAACCAACACCCCGTGTCACCATTGTCAGTATCTTCAAGTTGAGCACAAGCTAGCAAACTAGCAGAGAGGTTGTTAGATCGCATCCGAGAGGAGTAATTTGAGGCGCGCGTGCGTTTTGGAACTGGAGATTTTCCTTCCCCCCCCCCCACACAGCACTGTCTGTATTTTCAACAAAAGGCCGAACAAGTCCTTTTGCAACATCTGTCGGCGTCTTTGGTTTCAGACTGCAAATGAGCCAGTTTCAGGGCAATGAGCCCGCTCCTGCAAAGAGCACAGGTTCTGCAGTGTCCGGTGATGACCAGCATCCTAAAAAGCCGCGGCCTCAGTTCAAGATTGACAATATGCCTACTCCACGCATCTACATGAACAAGGAAGAAGGCAAACCCGGCTCCTCCATTCTTGTCAAGGACGACACCGGGGACTCTGTGCAGAAACACCATTCGGGGAGTAGCTCTTCGCTGTTGGAAGCCGGTAAGGAAGTGCAGCACAAGAAGACTCCCTCTGTCCATGCTCACTTTCTGGAAGGCGAGGAGGCTGCCGGACTGCGTTCTAGAAGCGGCTCTGGGTCCGACAAAGCACTGGATGCTGAGATACATCCTCGAGCTGCATTTTCCCGTGAAAACAGTGATCTGAAGAAGGTGCTGGCTCCTCTGGCTTCTTCTGCGAGTGCGGTTGGTGGTGGTGCTGCTGCTGCCGCTGCTCCTGGTGCTACCGGTTCTGCTGCCGCTCCTGGTTCTGCGAGTACCATTGCTGGCTTGGACCGTAGCAGGTCGCCAGAAAAGAAGATTCCTGCTTCATCATCTGCATCTGGATCCGCTTCTGCGGGCACTTCTTCCACCGCAGCTGTCGGGGACCCACGTTTGCCCCAGGATGACGGCAAGATACACATTTTGCTGGGTGCTACAGGTTCCATCAGCACCGGCAAGCTTAGAGAGATAATTGTCAAGTTCAATGATATATACGGCAAGGACAAGGTCTCTATTCAAATCATTTTGACCAAGGCTGCTGAGCACTTTGTTTCTCGGGGCGAAATCCCGTCGTCGGTACGAATCTGGCGAGATTCGGACGAGTGGTCGACGTGGCGGTCTCGAACCGATCCGGTGGTGCACATAGAGCTGCGAAGATGGGCTGATATCCTCGTAATTTGCCCCTTGAGTGCAAACACGCTAGGCAAAATTGCACTTGGTCTGTGCGACAATCTGTTGACCAATGTGGTACGTGCATGGAACACCCAGTACCCCGTGCTGATTGCACCAGCAATGCTGAGCTATGCTTACAACCATCCGGCCACCAAGCGGCACCTCAAAGTCATTAACGAAGACATGAAATGGATTGAGGTCCTCAAGCCTGTGGAAAAGGTTGTTGGCTCATATGGCGATATTGGCATGGGTGGAATGATGGACTGGATTCAGATTGTAGACAAGGTGGTGATGAAACTGGGTGGATACCCCGAAGACGAGGAAGAAGAAGACGAGGATGAGGGAGAAAACAATGATGAAGGCGATGACAGCGAAGAAGACGAAGATGATAGTGGGACTCCTGCTAACCCTGAACTAACTTCTGAGACTGCGGTGGAGGATGACGATGACGATGATTTGGGCGTACAGGGACTTTCGTTGGCCGAGCAGGAGAACTACGAAAAGACCCACAAGAAGCTGCGCTCCAGTAAATCATTTAGTTAAAGTCGAAGCACTTGTTGGAGAAATGAAAGGATAGGTAGGAGGATTGCATTCGTTCCTTATATAATGAATATAATGATATTGTATCGTACTATGTCCTGCCCTAGAGGATGATGTCATTTTACTTTGTGCAGGTACGCAGCTAGGGTACGTTGATCATATGCACGCGCATTTAGATTGCAAGGAGGAGCAAATATGCAGAAGAAGGCAGTGCTTTGAACATTGCTTGAGTGGGCTTTTAATAGCGCTCCTGAATATCGAGTTAGCTTGGCACCAACCTCGGAGTTCTGTCGCGTGCTAATTATGGACGGTGGAGTGGGTGGGCTCACAGCGGCCAGTTGTCTGATCGCACTAAACAAACCCCGGCAATGAGTCAAAGCACCGTTGGCCGACAAGGAGGGTGATATGGCGGCGAATTCAGTCCAAAACCAATTGCTACAGAATTTCAAATTTGTGGCTAGTTATAATTATCATTGCTCAGTTAAATATATATATATGTGTGTAGTAGGCCCATACCAGGGGCCATCATGCAGTCATAAGTCTATTTACAACAGAATAGACAGCTGCATTCAACGTCGCTGCCGCTGCCCTATTCTTCTTCAAAGACGTCGTCATCAGCCTCAAACTTATTCTGAGGCATCATATCGGGGTGGGTGGCAGACATGGAGTTGGATCTTCTGCGAGTGTGGCTAAACGTAAACTCGCCCGACTGCTCCAGGTCCTCAACCTCATCGCCCTCACGGCCCCAGTTTCCACGGCCATGGCCGTCCTTTTTAACCTTCTTGGGGTCCGTGTTGAGAAAGCCCGTCTTCGCAAAGTACTTGGGGAGATTGGGCTCCTCGGTTCGTGACTGATATCGCATAGTACGAGTCATGTTGGCACGAGTAGTGTTAGATTGGTAGTGTGTAGGTTTTGATAATGTGGGGTAGAGCGGGTTTTAGATGCAGAATCGACGAATTGACTGAATTAAGACAATTGAAGAATCTGACAACTAGTGAAGAAGGAAACTCATACCCCCGGGTCCTTCGGCCTATTTATACAGTTCGACGGGGCCCCTCGCCCGGGGGGGGGCTTTGCGACAATTACGAGCTAGGCCACATCATGGTGCTCACGGGGCCACCCCATATTAGGCAACAATCCACCCGATAATAACACCACGGCAAAGCACACCACCGAGCCAGAGTCCCCACCCCCCAATACACCTCATTCCCCCCGCTCTCGAATCCTGGTCGATTGCACCGGCCATGATCCAAATCACCTCATGATAACACCTTGGCAGTCTTCCCACCAATTGGCCTAGCCTTGCTCGGGGCTAGCTGGGGGGCCCTTGTTGCAGCCAACCCAGTGTTGGTTTGCTCTTCCCAACCCAATCCATTGCAGCCTTATCACCGCCTCCCTCAGCTCTTAATCAAACCAAAACCGACCAGAAAGTGCCTTACTGGGCAGAACCCCGATAAGGAGGCTTAGTCAGCTGCTCTTTCCAGCACCCCACCCACAACCCTGACTGATTGTCGTAGCGTTGAAAGTTGCATCCAAGCCCCGCCGCAGACAGAATGACTGCTTGTCCACGTGACCTTGGTGGCTATCGATTACTAAGGGTAGTAGGGGAAAAAAAAATTGGCATCTAATCCAGCAATTTGTCATATACCTCTCTTCCTACTGGTTGTTTTCTTCGTACTCTCCCCCCCCTCCTTCGCTTCTTGCCTTCAGAACTATGACCGTGGCTTCACGAGGTCCTATCCTCATCATCATGACTGCTGAGCTGGTGTCGAACGCTTTGGCTGTCGAGAAAACTTTGGCCTCGTTCTACGATGCTGAGTACCAGCACCAGCTGCTGGATCGAGTCCAGTCTGGTGCCGTCAAGCTCCCCAACGAATACTATGAACTGGTTCATATTGCATCATACCCCGAATCCAAGCTTGTGGAGCTCGATTCCAGTGCTCTGGAGGTGTTCGGCCGGGCTCTGAAGCCCGGTGGACAGGTTTCTGGCGCTGTCCAATTTCAAAATGCATTGCCTGCTCTGCTTGCTGGCTTCATAGAGAGTCCCACCAAGGACTCCTGGATTAAGCCTAGCAAGGTGACCGCTTCGGGGGCCCCTGTATCACTCAAACTGAACCGAAAAGCTGGTGCAAAGTCCTCGTCTGTGCTCCCTAGATTCAAGAAACTTAGCATTGCCTCCAAGCGTGAGGCCGCGGAAGACTCCGATGACGATCTCATTGACGAGAACGACCTGGTCAGTGACATGGGTGCTCTGGATGCATCTACCATTGTTTATCCTGCCAAGTGCGATCCTGGAAACGGCAAGAGACGAAAGAAGGCCTGTAAGGACTGCTCCTGTGGCCTCAAGGAGATTGAGGAACAGGAGCTGGCCGAACAAGAGGCTAAGCAAAACAATGTGGTATTCTCTGCAAACGATATTTCAGAAGTCGACTTCACTATTCCTGGTAAGGCTGTAGGCTCATGTGGTAGTTGTGCTCTGGGAGACGCCTTCCGATGCGATGGATGCCCCTACCTTGGTCTGCCACCTTTCAACCCCGGCGAGATTGTCAGTATTGTTGGCCTGGCTGGCGATGATTTGTAGGTAATCAGATGAATATTTATGTAGAATGAATGGGATGTATTTTATACAAGCGCTGGTCAGAGGGCATGTGCTGCCAGTGCCACACCCGTGAATCATGCAGCGAGCGTATGCCAGGTTAATTATTAAATATTAGACTAAAAGTTTTCCGGGTGTGGGGGTCGATTAGTAGATTCGAGTCTTCTTTCTATGGCCCGTCAAGCGCAATAACCAATTCTTTCATCAGAGCAGGGCCAACCATGGAACTCATCTCGTATAGGTAGTTCACTACCAGGCGTGCCATCTCACGGTTGGCAAGATGCTGCGCCCAGAAGCGGCGCGGGTTGTTCAGATCCTTGTTTCCATTTTCGTCATAGATCAATGCCAGTTCAGTCTTTTCCACTTCCACATGATTCTGCGCCATGACTGCTTTGACGACAGCACCCGGTCGTATTCTACCTGGCATGTCATCGAACGAGATCTTCTCATCAACCATTTCGTCTCCTTCAACAGAAGATTCTTCTGAGTCCAGCTCAACGTACCTTCGGCCCTTTTCAAATTGATCTACGTATCTCTGAATTGGATGCCAAACAGGCTCAGATCCACGATTCTGCCAGTCCGGTTCCAGAAGATAGCTGGGGTTGAATTGGCCCTTATATCTCATTTTCACACACTGGTAAATATAAAACCCCATATAATAAAAAGGTTTGCCGAGCTGTGCGGCCAATGCAATCTCTATCATGGTACCGATCCTGCCCATAGAGTACTGGTAGTAGTCTGGATCCCACACGTAGTAGACAGACGACAGGCAGTTCGGAAGAATATCAAGTACTCCGAATGCAATTAGCTTATCATTATGATAATAAAGGTGGTGCACCAGTCCCAGAGGGTTATCTTCGACGTCAGCGTCGGGGATCGGTGAGGTGCACAGGAACCTGGTGAACTGCTCAGCCGAACATTCATCAAGTTCATCATTGTGTACCTTCACCTGGTATTTCGTATATAATTCATGTTTCTCAGTAGTGAACTTGCCATTGTCCAAGACCAATCGGAACTGGCCAGGTGGCAGATCATGTAGCAGCTGAACTTCGGTAGTTAGATCGAACTGGTTCGCTTTCCCACTCTTCCTGGCAGATTTTTCCGAGCCACTTATGGCTCGGACAAAGCGATTCAATGTCTGTCGCTGTTCCCGTGTGGCCTTGTAGTTCTGGACATCCAGTCGGATGGTGTACAAGGGGCAGCAGCAGTATTTGAGATTGGGTTTGTAAAGATAGGTGCCTGAGCGCCGAAATCCACGAAATACCAACTCTTCGTAGTGCTGAGCACTCATTTGTTCTAATAAAAATCCATATTGAGCTCCGCCGTTTGTTTTACAGTATCCACAGTGAACATGGGATCGGTAAGATCCGAGCGTGGCCATCAACAAGGGATCTGCCGACATGGCTGACGCGATGATGGGTCTGGAGATTCCAACCTTCCAAACTTTTGTCATCTCATCACCACATCATGCTATCTTTTATAAGGGCTACGGCCCGACCGTCCCCAGCCAATATGCGGGCAGCCACGGCACGATTCCGTTCCATGCATGTTTCTCGAGCTCTTTTCAGTGAAGCTGAGAAAAACCAGCCAGATAAGAAAGACAGCGTGGTTGATGCTGCTGCCGCTGCTACTGCTGCTGCTGCTGCTGCTGCTGCCCAGAACCCGTCTGATCCTGGCACCCGTGTGCACGGCTTTGATCCCTCAAAACCCCGCAAGCCTTTGAGCAGAATTGCCGTAGGTGCCAAGTCAGATGTTGCGCGGGAGAAGCAGGAGCAGGCGATTGGTTTTCTCAACTGGAAAGCTGCCCTGATTTTCATTGTCACCGGTGCTGGTTTAACTTGGTACATGCAGCGTGAGAAGCAGCGACTCTCGGTCCAGAGAGAGGCCGAGTCTAACAGAGGCTATGGAAAGCCTTTGGTTGGAGGTCCCTTCAAGCTGATTGATCAGAATGGCAATGAGTTCTCCGAGAAGGACCTACTGGGCAAGTTTTCGCTCATCTACTTTGGATTCTCCATGTGCCCTGATATTTGCCCCGAAGAACTGGACAAGATGGCTGAAATTTTGGCCGATATCAATAAGGAGGATAAGAAGCTTCTTCCTGTATTCATTACCTGTGACCCTAACAGGGATTCCCCTGAGGTTTTGAAGGAATACTTGCAAGAATTCAGTCCTGAAATTGTCGGTCTAACTGGCTCCTACGAGGATATCAAGCAGACTTGCAAGCATTATCGAGTGTACTTCTCTACTCCTCCTGATCTCAAGCCTGGTGACGAATATCTGGTGGATCACTCCATCTTCTTCTATTTAATGGATCCCGAGGGCAACTTTATTGATGCCCTTGGCCGAAACTACGAGGCTGACACAGCCACTGCTCGAATCAAAGAGCACATGGACGCTTGGATGCCTGCTGATAAGCGAGAGGTTCAAAAGCAAGGCTGGCTTGGAGGATTGTTTGAGCCCAAACAGTAGAGACTTTCTATGTCTTGTCCAAAAAAAGTATTTTGTAAATAGCTCCCCAATCTCTTCCTATCTTCTACCCACTTCACAAGTACATATTATTGAACGAAAAAAATGAAGTTCTTCCTAACTTGGTTCCTCTATTCTTCCATATTTCTCAAAATGGTAGCCTCGAATCCATCCAAGAGCTCTGAGCTCGGGAACCTCTGGCGCGACTATTACGTTCTTCCCGGCGAGCTGCTTAACCGCCCGGATCTCAATGCACTGGGACTCCACAAATACGCTGAAGAGTGCAAGGAAATTGATGCCTCGACCCTTGGCAGAGTATTTAATTTGACAATACCCGTTTCTGACTCCAAAATAGCCGTACCATCCAAAGCGTCGCTTTTGTTTCTCTTCAACTCTACTTCGCAGCAGAGTAACGCATTTCTAAACCCCTCTGTGCACCAGAATACCGAAAATTTTGTCCAAACCAGTCTTCCTTTTTCTCTGCCAGCCTATCATTATGTCATTAATCTGTTTATGATGGTGCCATATAAGCATTCCGAAGGAACCCTTGAAAGATTCCCGTTTATTACCACCGACGACTGGCTAAACAGAATAGGCATCCACTACTCTCAGATTCCTCTGACCAAAGAAACTATCAATAACTCTGCTGATCCTATTTTGGTGTTCTTGTTTCAGTGCGGAAACCATTTGCAAGACTTCGCTGGTGCCAACAGCAGCATCAGTGACAGCACAGATTACATGGTAACTAAAGAAAAGATATCGGATGCTCTTATCAATTCTTCATCAGAGGTAGCTAAAGCAGTTTTGGCAAGCAGTGACGAATTTTTTGATAAGTTCTCCAAAGTCTGGGTCCAGACACTCGGGATAGAAAGCCTCTTCTACTCCCTTTTCTGTCAGGTCAACATGAAGGTTCGCGAGCTCAGCTACTGCTTGAAAATATTAGACTCTGGAGCTGAGGTATCAGTATTAGGAAAAATACCAGGTGCCGGGTACGATGTTTTCTCAAGTAATCGTATCCCTTCAAGCACTAATTATGATACAGCATCTTATCAAACCAATACTCTTTTGTCGCAGTATTTCAAAAAAAATCCAATCTTCCTCGATCATAGGAACCACAGTGGATTGCGATATGGTCAGTTTCTCTTATCTTTCAAAGGATGTCCTTTCCTCAAAACACTAACATCTCATAGCCAATATCCTAACAAAATTCAGATCCCGTTCATCTCATCCTCTTTCACTGGTTCAGACTACAACTACTTTATGGAAAAATATATTCCCACCCGGCGAAAGAGCAGAAATTTTAAAAAGGCGGAATGACTCTATAACAAGTAGTCTCTTCCAAAATAAGGCTGTGAAGCACAAACCCAGGCTGGCACCTCTTATCAAAGGAAATATTAATCTAAAACAAAAGTCCAGCGATGATGATAATTGTACTATCATCACCTGGAAAAAAGTTTTTATTCATTCTCTCTATGGCGACTATGTAAATTTCTGCACAAAATCTGCGGCTGATAATCGCAGACTGCAGGAGCAGGGAAATTCCTAAATCAATTATTTACCGTTGATATACTCAAACCAATCAATTGAATCTCTGAATGACTTCTCTTTTCCATATTTGGCTTGAGTGTCATCGAGATCAGCACGAACTGCGAAGCCATGAGTAGTACCAGAGTAGATTGATACCAAATATTTGGCTTTGACTTTTTTCAGATGGGCCACCGTGTAGTTTCTCAGGTCGTCAGAGAAAATTTCATCTGATTCAGCTGCACCAAGAAAGAGAGGAACTTCGGCACCAACCTTGTCGACTTTGTCGTTGCTAAGAAAGCTGGGGTGAAACGCTGCAGCAGCATCGAGCAGCTTTGGCTGATTTATGATCACATCAAACAATGGCGCAGCGCCATAACAATAACCAGTTGCAACAACAAAAGAAGGAGAGTACTCTTCTCGAACCTTGAGCAAAAATTTGGAAACTAGCTCCTTCAAACCGTCAGGAAAGTGCTTAGGGAGCCACTCTTCTCGAACAAAAGTAAAATCCTTAGGAGGGAATGGAACTGAATCGCCGTCAAAAAGATCGGGGATAAGAGTAATATAGCCATTTTCAGCATAAGCATCGGCAAGTAATCTATTGTTGACAAAAGGATGGCCGAATAAGTCAGTAAAGAACACAAGGATCTTAGATCCTTTGGTGAGATCCCCAGCGACATAGGTCTCTACACCAGCAATTGTCTGAAGTTTACCAGTGGATTCCCCTTCATGCTTGACGCCTTTAATACAGCAAGGTGCGACCATATTTAAAGTATAATATTTTTTTTTAGTACTCTGTCGATGAGGAGAAGTTGTACGGAAATCTGTTGTTTTTTATGTGATCGTTCCGCACCATCGGAACAAATCCCGCTCTGGCCCGATGATTCGGACTTAGCGAGCATCGGAGATGGCACGTTGACACGAAAGGGCCGAATTATTTCCTAATACCATTTATTATCTATACCTTTTCTAATTTTATAATTTACATGCTAATTGTACGTAACTGAGAACACCTCGAAGGACGTGTCATTACCAAAAGTAACATCTCCAGTGATGGACTCGGGACCAATTGAGTAACCGCCAGGCGAGCTAAATGAGATCTCAAAAGTCTTAGCATCTCCAGAACTGGGTGATAGCTGCAAATTAGAAGTCACATAACCTCCAGCCACGTTTTTCAGCTGAAAATGATCGCTGAATGCATCACCCTGTTGGTACACAATGAATTGCTGTTTGGTATCTCGGAATCCGCTCGAGCAAGGTTGGAAGCCTAGCTGTCCAGATGTACTAGTACTGTTTCTATCAGACAAAGTGACATTGTGAGGTGCTGAGACAGCAGTAAGGCATTGCTCGGATCTGTCACGAGATCTGAATGCTAGGTATCGGCCTTCAGTTAAAGCACCTCTAATTTGCTTATAACCTTCTTCAGTCCACAGAGCAGATTCCTGATTCTGTTGTCCATACGGAACAGGGGGTCTCTGTTTGTCTAGATTAAAGTGTACAGCCTGGCAAATCAATGAGTTTGCATAGGCATCTGCGTCGTTCAGGGGAAGATTCTGGGTGGAGATGGCAGGAATTGAATAATCTGGGTTATCAAAGTCAAACATATCTACCAGATCAGACATGTGCTCTCTTCTCCAGTGATTCATCTCTTTACTGGTAAAACCCTTTCCAACTGCTTTGGCCCATTGTTCCAAAAATTTAATCTGAGAGCTGTGATCAGAAGGAGCCGTAAATACTCTGCCGCCTCGGGTCCAGGGAGAGATCACATAGAATGGAACTCGGAAGCCAGGTCCAGAGGGAACATACTGAGACTGTTCCTCAGGATTGGTAAACCATTCCCCAGTAGTACTATTGCTTGAGATGAACGGAGGAACGTGGTCACCCCATCCGCCAGTTTCATCGTAGGAAATAAGCAAAGCTGTATTTTTATAATTGGGTGAATTTGTTATAGCGTCCACCACCTTCTTCTGCAGCAGTGCACCGGACCGAGGAGTGTACGGAGGGTGTTCAGACAATTCCATAGGGCCAATAATGTAGGAGACTGCTGGAAGGGTACCGGCTGCAGCGGCCCTATAGAAGTCATCAAGACCAAAATAAGAATTGCCTTTGACAGCGAAGTCCTTGCCTGACCAAATTCCTCTTCGGTACTGGTCAAACCAAGCCAGAGGGTTGTCATCGAAATTGTCTAGATCCTGATACAACAACCAATCAATATTACTGTCTTCCAGATATTCCGGAACAGTTTTCCATTTGAGAGGAAAGCAGTTGGCTCTAACGTTATTGTCGTAAGTCTGACAACCATTCGTCTCCCAGTTTTCGATATAGGGTCCGCCCATGTTCTCATGGTCGCCGGGGGGAGATCCAGGCACATTGATAGTTCCTGAAATCCAAGATACTCGATTCGGACTAGTAGGACCAATAACAGACTCGGCATACATGTCTGCAACAGTCCAGCCCTCGACTATATCAAAGTGGGTAGGGATGTCGCTTCGCTCAAAATGACCCCAAGACCAGGCAGTGTTTTTCGACACCCATTGGTCGATCTTACCGTTGTTCCACGAGTCATGATTAGGCTGCCAATCATTGGAGCCAGCAATCATACATTGTGAGCTATCCGCATATTTTGGATCAGCAGAGAGGTAGAACGGTAGAAGATCTCCTTGAGACGAGTTTTGATACCAGATAGGCTTGCCATCGTCTCGTGAGAGAACGTTGGGATCCTTAAAGCCTCGCACGCCGGAAACAGTACCATAGTAGTGGTCAAAGGCTCTGTTCTCCTGCATGAAGAATACCAGGTGCTGGATGTCCTCGATCCCTCCTGCACAGACCGCCCCTATAGCAGACGCAACGAACAAGTAGTTGAGCATTTTTGTTTACCAAAAAGTAGTCAGAGATTCTGCGCGTTACTTCTTCGCTTTTATATATGAGTTCTGAGGGTCTGCCATGTTCATTCGCCCAAGACCAATACGGTTGGTACCGGCATGCTCGCCTAATTCAAAGCGACATGCGTGCTCAGATCGCCACGGGTTTAACCTGTTGGCACCTCAACAGGCAGCCAATGCCGTCTGCTGCATTTCAAATATCCACCAATCCGTTGAGGACACCCATGCTCGTGGATACGCGTGCGGCAAGGATTCTATTCCTAAATAGTTGCAACAAGCAGCCGAGGCAGTCGATAAAGTGTCGATCTCCAAAGGCGGATAGATGGCCGCAGTCCCAGGGACGGGAAAAGGATGCCTAAACAAAACTAGCGCAGGACCATTTCTGATATCTCAGGTACAGAAGTGGCTTGGGATGTTGGAATGAAGTATTTAAGCCCTGATAGCGGCTGCTGTTTGGAGCGGAGTTTTACAGGTAGGAGCGGCTGCCCGACAGAGGATAGTGAGACAGAGCGCGTTACACGTGTGTGCTATTCGTTTCTGCTTTCTCCGTCTATCTGTCTAGACACAGAGGTTCTGGCCTCATGCCACATTTGGAAGTGATCATTAATGTATTTAGAGGTTGTTTTGACGGATTTTTTACATACAAGTGCGGTGTGGTGCATGCCGATCCGCTTTAGTTCTTACCAGCACCAGCTCTAAAGTAGATAATATCACCGTCCTCCACTACGTAATCCTTTCCCTTCTGCATAAGTTTTCCAGCAGCTCGCACGCTAGCTTCGTCGCCGTACTCAATCAGATCTTCATACTTGGTGACCTGGGCAAGAATAAATGTGTTCATGAGATCTGTGTGGATAACACCGGCGGCCTGAGGGGCCTTGGTGCCCTTTCGAATGGTCCATTCTCGGACTTCATCGGGTCCACTGGTGAAAAATGAAATAAGGTTCAGAGCCTTTCGCATGGTGAGGATAATCTTGGGAAGGGCAGACTGGGTGCCGATGTTCTTGAGCTCCTCCTCTCGCTCTTCGTCTGTTTCCATGCCAGCAAGTCGCTCCTCAAGGTTAACAGAGATGGGGATGATCACATCGCCAGGGGAGTTGGTATCAATCCACTGCTTGACACCCAGCAAATGCTTGTTCTTCTTTCGAATGTAGTCTCGCTCGGACAGGTTGACGAGGTAGATGACGGGCTTAGCCGACAGAAGCAGCATGCTGTTGATGATCTCAACCTCCTTGGAGGTCCACTTGCCGTTGGCAACTCGCTTGCCGTCCTTAAGATACTCGATGATTCGCTCAACAAAGATCTTCTCCTCCTTCTTGGCCTTGACCTCCAGAGACTGGCCGCCTCGCTTGACCACCTTTTCCACACCTTCCAGGTGCTTTTCAGCAAACTCAATGTCCTTGAGTCGCAGCTCGTCATGGATGATCTGCAAGTCTCGCACAGGATCAACGTCACCTTCAACGTGGATAATGTCGGCATCGTCAAAGCATCGAACCACTTGATAAATAGCATCGACAGCTCGAATGTTGGACAAAAAGGCGTTACCCAATCCTTCACCAGAATGGGCGCCCTTGATCAGACCTGCAATGTCGAAAATAGTAATATGAGCCGGAACCTCGCTAGCAGGCTTATACATAGAGCAAAGCTTGTCGAATCGCTCCGAAGGAACGATGACTCGAGCCTCTTCGGGCTCAATTGTCGCAAACGGGTAGTTGGCAGGGTTGCCCAAGGGGCACTTGGTGATAGCCTGGAAAAAGGTGGACTTACCAACATTGGCAAGACCCACAATACCAGACTTCAGGTTGTTACCAGGTCGGCCGAGCAGAATCTTCTCTTCTTTAGCAGCAGCTTTGGGGGGCATCTTCTTTTTGTATGGGGTGGTGATGTGCTGTTGGTGGAGTTCGGTGGGAGGTGAGGTGAAATTTTGAACCCAGAGTTTGAGTGGGTCGTGATGAATTATTCACCTTTTCGGTGCTACTTACTGTGCGCTTGCGCAGCGGCCCATAGCGACAAAATACGAGCTGACAAATAGCTAATATAAGTAGAAGAAGGTGGAATCTGTCAGTCACGTATGGTATGCGGGGTGGCATGGCCTTGGTAGAGTAACAGCATTGGCGTTCTGCGTTCTGGGGTCGTCTAAAGGTCAGAGTCTTACCTTCATCGTCTACGTAACAAACCTGCGCACATTCATCTACTGCTAGATATCGCTACCAGTTTGTAAATATGTTACCGGCACATAGATAAATATAGTCGCCTTTTCTATAAGTGTGCAGACGATTATAGTGTCATTGTCAAAGAAAATGAAGTTGCTCGGTACCCAATATGCGCTGTATCTCATCTCACTCAGAAAACAGCTGAACCTTCACCTAGTTTACCAGGTATTCTAGGTACTCTCATCAATCTCACCTACTGATTCAGCCTCTCTTGTTTCTGCAGCCTTTGATATGGCCTCTTGGTTATCTGTATCGGGATTGCTACCATTGTCAAGCCAGTTGCCAAATTTCTCAAGGCGCTCCTCTTGCTCCTCGTCACCCTCATGGTCCTTAGTCGTCCGATCATACTTGATAGTACCGTCGTATGTCGTGGCAATCAATTGCCTTCCCCCAAAATAGCGTCCATCCATGACTTGTATGCACTCCTCGGCACTCTTCTTGTCCTTGAATTTCACCAAAACAATTCCTTCCGGCTCCAAGTCGTACAATGTGACGCTGGTAACAGGGCCTATCTCCTCGCAGCCCTCTCTTAGATCATCTTTAATATCTAGTGCCGCTGTGGCATCTTCCTCCAGTTCTTCTGGTATAAATACGTGCTTGAGTAACACAACTCTTTCCCATCGCTTAGGAACCACCTTTTGCAGATCATCATCGTCCCACACTGCCAGTTTCTCATTCAGCTTCTGTAGATGACGCTGGATCTTCAGCTTTTCCATTACCTCGACCTTTTCTTTCGTACTTTTCTTGGGCTTTTCCTTGTTGAACTCCGCCTTCTGAACCCGAATCTTCCCCGATGATCCTTTGGTGTACCTCAATGGTGCTTCGTCCATCATTTCAACGGCCAGTTTCACGCTTTCAGGCTTGAAATACACCACAAGAGCATCACCCTTAGGTCTCCCGGTTCCTTCGTCCTTATACACTTTGATTTTCTTCTCTCCAGTGATGAGATCCTCCGCAATTACCCCATATTTGGAAAACACCACGTCCAATTCATCAACGCTAACATCATCAGGTAGCCCGGTGATATACACACCAGTGCTATGCTTCTCAGTCTTTTGTTTCTTCTTGTCCTTGTCGTCGTCGGGGCGTTCTTTGCGCTTCTTTGATCGCGGTTCATCTGCCTCTTCTCCGCCGTAAGCTTCTTGTTGAAGCTTGATTGCGTCTTCATCTTCCAAAGGAATCCAGTCTTTCACCGTCTCATCATACTCATATTCTAGTCCTGTTTCATCGTCTTCAAATATCCATTTACCGCTGACTTGACTGAATGAGATCCGCGGGTCATTCTCATCCGGGGACCTGTTTTTCTCCATCTCGTCGATGATTTCACAATGGATTGATGTCAAGTTGCGGCGCAAGTCACTGCTCGAAGCAAGCACAACGAATTATTATTTTTTTTCTCTACTCATATCTCCTAACAAATACGCAACGTCTACAAAGCTTCAATAGAGTCTGATACCAAGGTGGCGATTCGCTCACTTTCTGACCGAGTGGTGATCTTGATGGTGGTACCACTCTTGCTGCTATAAACCATGCGAACTGTAGTCAGTACCTTTTCTCCGCCAATGGCACGGCCACAGAGCTTAATGGTATGCGAAGTCTCGGAAGTTGGGGTGTCAGATCCCTCCAAAGGCATCATAGAAAGGAAGTCGATCAAGGTGGTGGTACACTCTCGCAGAGAAGATTTGCCCAGCTGGTAAGTGCCAGAGGTCTCGGTACCGCTGGCAAGCTCGTCCCACTGGTGCTGGAAGCTGCCAACCAGTGCAGGAACAATGTAGTCACCAGCCACCAGCTTAAACTCTGCCAGTTCATACACATCTTCGAACCCTTCATCCTGTGCTTCTCCACTAGAAGGATCGATCTCCTTGACGTTCATTTGTAATGCATAGTTGAACACACCAGTAAAAGGCTCTCCACTGGCATTGTCGTAGAGAACATAAATGCTCTGAGTGCCAAAAGGCTCGAGCTTTTCAATGGGAATGATAGCTGTCTCAGCAACCTCCTCCTCGAGAGCCTCGGCGTCAGTCTCTTCGAACGCTCCTTCGACTTGGACATTCTCAAGGACATAATCCTTAACTGTGTTTTCAACATTGTACTGAACAACCAGGTTGTTCTTGAAAACATGCTTGATGACTGTGACCTTGTATTCATCCTCAGCAAGGACAGCCTCAGAGCTCTTGAACAGCTCGCCGTAAGACTGGACCTCGGGAATACTGGCAAGAGCAGTCGCATATGCCCGTCTATCGATCTCCTTCTGAAGAGTAGCATTTCCAGCCTTAGAACCGGTCTCAGAAGATTCCTTCTTGGAAGATCGCTCCTGCTGTGTATCCTCTTCTTGGATGGCAGCAGTATTCTTCTTCTGCAGAGCAGCAGCCAGTGCCTCTTCATTGGTGATGGAAGGAACAGAACTGATATCAAACGGCGTAGCAAACTCTGCCTTGTCACCGGAGACGTATAGCGCCAACTGGTATTCCAATTGAGGAAGGGCAAACTTAGCCTTGGGGCTAATAAATGACTGGGCAGTCTTGGCATCATCGAGTCCAAGCAGTCTCAGGGACAAAGCGGCTCGATCTCGAACTTCATCAGTGTCGTCGTCAAGGCATCGGGTGAGCAAGACCTTGATACTCTGCTTGATGGAAGCATCGTCGACCAGACCGAACTGGGCCAGAGCAGTGACAGCGGCTGCTCGAATGACAGCATTCTCCAGAACAACTCGGTTATAGATATATCTGACATAGATAGTAGGGTTAACAGTGGAAGGACCTTCCTGGCCCAGAAGATGCAGGATTCTGACAGATAGCTCGGTGAACTCGCAGTCTTCAATGAACTCGCACAAGTGCCCAAGGGCAGCATCACGGCATTCAGGGATATATCGAATCATATCAAATAGGGCCTCAACCACAGAGGTTTTAAAATTCAATCCGCCATCATCTCGCAAAGTATTGGAGAGGAAAGAAAGCATACCGGCCTGTTTAGCAGGAAACTTGAGGGCCAAGGATCGAACGGCATCAACAACAATGCTCTTGAACTCGTCAGTAATATCAGACATGAATCCAGAGATCTGGCCCATGAGTCGATCTAGCGAAGACTCGTTGCCAGTCTTAAGCAGGGTTGTGATGGCATAGGTAGCCACGGATCGCGAGGAATCAGTGATGAGGTTCTCAATTTCAGAATTGCACTGGGCCACAACGTGGGGCCGCTTGAGAGCAAATCGATTCAGAATTCGAATAGCAGCAAACTTAGTAACGCTTCGAGGAGACCCAAGGAACACCTGCAGAATTGAGATAGTGTTGGCAGCTTCAGCATCAGAGAGGTCCTCGATCGCCAGGATGGTCTTAGCAGCCTCCAGGTTGACAATATCAGACTTGTGTCGCAACCAGCTCTCCAAATAGACAAGGAGCTTTGGCTTGGAAGCGGGTTCTTCGTAGATCACCTTGGCGATATATCTGATGAGCATAACGACAGCATTGGGACCCCGCAGGTTGGTGCCGGCGTCGTCGACCAGCTGCTGGATGAGCTTCATCAGAGCCATTCGATCGTGGGAACGGAGATGATAAAGCAAATCAAGCGCGTGGTACTGAGACATGTGAGAGATTCCCGAGGTATATCTGTTCTCAAAGGTGCTCTGCGGGTAAGTCTTCTGAGAAACAACTGCTTCCTGGACTTCGTTGGCCCATCGTCGCACCGAATCCTTGGCAATGGGCATCAGATGGTATGCAGAGACAATTGCAGCAGAAGAAACAGCGGCATGCTTATCCACAATTGCGGCCTGCATGATTCGGTCGATGCTCTGGACACTGGGAGCGTCGATAACTCGAATGAGAGCACGGATCGCGTTGGGCTTGAAAATCATATCATTGGGCAACTGCACGTCCTTCATGATGGAAGAGGTCGCCATAATGACATCCTGAGCAGTGAACGCCAGCTCCTTGATGGCCAGATACACCATTTGCCTCAGAGACGGATCCTTGTGCTGAAACAGCTTGGTGATGCCGAAGAAGAGGGTTGTAGCCTCGTCGGCAGGGAACTTTTCACCAGTCGACAGGAGGTGGATGAGCTTAGCCAGCAGCAATCGGCACCTTTTCGCCTGGATTGGAGACGCATTGAACCCGGCATTGCATTCCTGGTAGACAGTCATCTTGTCGAGACTGCCCGACTCGAGGTCGTCGTACTTTTTGTATGTTAGCGTCGACATGGCGGTTAGGAAGGTGAGTTGAGAGGGATGTGCTGGTCAAAAACGTCGCGTAGGGGGAGGGTAAATCGGAGATGCTTCGTTGGGTATGTCCGCCAATGGCTGCTGCGCGGGAACTGCATGGCTCCGTTTCACAAGCCCAGAATACCTCTGGAGTCGGGTTGCCGCTTTCGCTGTTGTTTCCTATTTGACTTATGTGGCCTACTCCGTTCAGTGTTATGTTTTCCTTTTTTTCTATTATATGGCTGGGTTCGTTAGCTGGTCGTTGTTCAGCAGTACTTGGGTGCAGGCAGAGTGCGGCAGGCGGCACAAGGCTTGGTCACATTCGGCAGCTCGACGAGTACCTTTCGTGTTGATTTTATGTGTTTCGCATGTTCTGGCGGTGTTTTCCCGCTTGCAGCGCCGAAGTCCGCTGTCAGCTCGTTGTTCATGTTCCATTGTCGTCCATGCTGTTGTTAGTTCACATCACTGCATAATCTCGTAATATGGCCTCTAATTACCTGCTATACCAGGCAGAACCCCTGAGCTGAACAGTCAAACGAAATAAAACCCTTTGTCTGAATAAAAAACAATTTACTCAACAAAGCAGACCGAAGCAAAAACAAGAGCGGATATTATCTGCAGCTGTAATCCCGCGGAATGCGTGCCAATGGCTGCGGGCCAGACCGTTCATGTTGCTGCTTCTCTACTGTTCCCCCGACGGGCCAGCTGATTACTAACCCTTCCTACCCACCCCCAGACGGTGATAAATAGAAGGCGAACCGCCATCAAGGGCATTTCCTTATACCACACCGGAAGGGATATACAAAATTACGGGAGATGAAGCTGAATATTTTTTTCCGAGGCAAAAGCAAGGAGTACATTTTTACAAACGACAGCCGCATTGGCGAACTGCTGGCGGAGATCGAGCTGGAAACCGCCATCTCCAGGGACTACATGAAGCTCATTGCGCCTGGAGTTGGACTGGTCAAAGGGCAAAGTCTGAAAGATGACGATCTGATCGCCACCGTGTTCAAAACAGAGGCATCTAGACAGAAGGTCACATTGGTTGGCACCCCCGCGGAGCAGGTACAGAAGCTCAACGACGCAGAGAATGCAAAGGCCGTTGAGCACCAGAGACGAGCACAGCGATACCAGCACCAGAGAAAGCACCAGAAGCGGGCAGCTACTACAATAAACCCGATAGTGGAATACTCGTTTGACAAGTTGGTGCCATTGCCCATGCTGCCCTTCCCTGAGAAGAGTCTGGCCATTCTGCAGCGCCTCAAGGATGACCGCGGAGTCCAGGAAGTCATGAAGAAGTACAAGATGCGAGTGGGCGTGCTCACTGAGCTGGATCCTGCTTCAAACTCTACGCGAGAGGTGCGACGGCTCGGACTGAATGAGAACATGGGCCAGGTGATTCGACTGCGCCTACGTACTGATGACTATGAAGGCTGGTGCTCGTACAAAGAAATCCGCAAAGTGCTTTGCCACGAACTCACGCATAATTATTTTGGTGACCATGACCGCAAGTTTTGGGACATGTGCAATAAGTTGGAGAAGGAGGTGGTGTCGTTGGATCCGTTTGGATCCAGTGGACATCAGACTGGCGAAGACGTCTACCAGGGCCCCGGCCACGAAGAAGAGCTTTACGACGAAGGAGGATGGTTTGGAACTACTCAAACCCTGGGAGGCGGAGAAACCAAGACTGCACCTGGCGAATCTGCACGGGAACGAATGCTCCGAGCCACTGAAGAGCGACTGAATCGGCAACGACAGTCTTCCCCGGCATCGGAACAGCAGCAGCAGCATCCGGCTGAGCAGAG
Organism: Zygoascus sp. PK3305; assembly: GCA_023628935.1. Taxonomy (NCBI): domain Eukaryota; kingdom Fungi; phylum Ascomycota; class Dipodascomycetes; order Dipodascales; family Trichomonascaceae; genus Zygoascus; species Zygoascus sp. PK3305. Next base: position 208,268 of record JAMAJS010000002.1, read on the forward strand.
AGAAACACCACCGCCCGCCTAGCCTGTGCACCCTGTAATGTTAGATCTGTATTGTATTTATTTTATTAATAGCATTTTGTGAGCATACTACTGTGTGTTTTAATTTCCACCAGTACACCCCTACTACCCGTTTCATGGCTCCCCCGCCGCCCACTCGGTGGGACATTGCGCTGGTCTGGTGTTTGTATTTGCAACTTCATCACCATCCATCTCTGCCAGCATCGCCACGACGACATCAACCATGGCAGAACGTTCAGACGTGATTGAAAAGTTCAAGTAAGTGATAATAGCCAGCTGCTGCGATACTGTGACAAGCAAAAAACCAGCATGATTCGACGGCCAGACAGCCAGATAGTGCCTGGCCGCTAGTACCAGAAGAATCCTGTCGAGGGATGAAAATGCAAACGACACACCATAGAACGCCTGGGTCCTGGGAGGTTTTGTGCAGGTTCGGAGGTATAGGGGATGAATCGAACCAGGAAGCGATGCGCCGGTCCAGGGAGGGCCGATGGATGGCTTGGTCGGGGTCTTATGTGAAAACCGCACTGACAAGTGTCGAGGGATACGAGGATGGATGGGTTTTAAATAAATAAAAATGGAAACTCGGAGCATTTTATCTGCAAGGGTGGTCGGTCTCAGCAGTATCGAAAAGCAGAGCCAGTAGCGCATTTTAGTTGGGCATGGAGCGTTGATCTAACTGAGGACAGGCTTGTGTTTCTTGGGGAGCAGAGCGTTGGCAAAACGTCTCTTCTTTCGAGATTCATGTACGATTCGTTTGACGCACAGTATAAGGCTACAATTGGCATTGATTTCATGAGCAAGGTATGTGGGCAGCTTTTGTTTTGCTGTAGTGCGGGGTCCCGCTCGGGACAGAGTCTCTCTAACAAATCTCCAGACCATGTATTTGCCAGATCGGACGATCCGGCTGCAGCTATGGGATACTGCGGGCCAGGAACGGTTCAGAACCCTGATCCCGTCGTATATCCGAGATAGCAATGTGGCTGTAGTGGTTTACGATATTACGAGTGAGTATTAGATATGCAAGCAAATAGCCGACCACAGGACAAGGCGGTGGGACCCGAACGGCAGGGGTACATTTGATTGTGCTTGCACCCCTTTGATGCTGCTTATATTCTGCTGAATGCTTAAACCTTGCGTGCCTACGGCTTATTTGAGCGTTGAGCTGCATGGTCCCTCATTTCAGGACCACTGGGCATGCTGGATTGGATTTATGTACATTGCTAACACCACGCTTTTAGACCGTCAGTCATTTGAAGATGCCGGCAACTGGATAGACGACGTTAAGAGTGAACGAGGCAACCAGGTGATTATTGTACTGGTCGGTAACAAGACCGATCTGCAAGATAAGCGACAGGTGACACCCGAGGAGGGAGAAGCCAAGGCCAAAGAGGTTGGAGCCATATTCATCGAAACGAGCGCCAAGGTGGGATACAATGTCAAGAATGTGTTCAAAAAGGTTGCCATGGAGCTGCCTGGGCTGGAAGACAGCAAGCAGCAGGACAATGAGCGTGAGTATTATTTAGACGATTTTTGTTTCAAATTTTTTCTTGGAAAGGGCATTGGTATCAGGTTCATTGCAGAATAAAAAATGGATATCAAAAGTGGGTTGGCTGTCAGCACAGGCCCGGGTGTCCCAAGCTAGCACAGCACCAGTGCTGTGCAGCCGCTGACAGCGATGGCCGAGGACCATGAAAAAAAATGAAAGAAGAAAGAGTGAGTACTAACTAGTTTTTTTCAAATCACAGTGATTGATGTGACGATTGATGGAGCCAAGAGTGAGACTCCCGAAGGCTGCGCTTGCTAGATTTTTTAATTATCATGCATATAGGATAGTACGCGAAAAGAAACCATAACGTGAACATTTTAAGCTGGCAGCTTTATCAACATTTTAGGGCGTTAAATCACATGGCAATGGAAGGAATCTTACAGCATGGCAAAACTTCCACAGCAAATGGCCCAAAGAGGCAGCATTGTATATGTATGTTATGCAAAGTTTGAGGTGGCAACTGCGTACGCAACTCAAATGAGCCCCTAGGCCTGCTACCTATGGGCTAGAAACAGGCATTCCCCCCCTAGGCACAAGGCACCGAGTCTGATTAACTCTACGCTCGCTCATGTCCCCTCATGGTGCTAAAATTAGGCCCCCAAAATAGATAATATCACCAGCAGCTTGGAGGGGGGTTTATTCATGGAAAAAAAGCATTTGGGCCTCTCATTTTTTTTCCCTCTCAAGGTTTTGTCGAGCCGGCTGTGAGCCACAAATTCTTTGGTAAAAAAAGTGTGCCATTACATCCATGAAATCCATAAAAAAACAAAAAACAAAAGACAATAGGGCAAACGGACGGAAATGATATTACTGAAAACGAAAAAGTAAGCGGGGCGTATTGCACCATTTCTCGCGATCGTTCCTGGATGTCAGCTATCATCCGCTAAACGACTATACCAAAAAAAAAACAGGCCACACTATCGAACATTGTGAGAGCAATCGTGGGCAGTGCGCGTGGATGACTGGGGCTTTGGGCCTTGCAGCGCTGCAAGGTGGTGGGGGACCTTTTTGCCAAAAAAACCAAAAAAACGAACAGCATGTATAATCTACGGGGGGCCTGAGCAATCAACAGAATAGTGGCAGAGTTGAAAAAATACAGCTTGGTGAATACAAGGTAACAGCAGAAAATGGCCTCCCCCCAAAAAAATTCTTCCACTTGCGTTGACGCCTATATGCGCAAGAGATCGATTTAGGTTTTTTTTCCTTTGATCCTGTAGACTGAGTGCATAATATGGCTGTGGAAGTGTAATCTAAATTGTCAGGTACAGAGCTACATTGATCCACCGACATTCCGGAATTGGGCCAGCAAATTCGGGAGAGGCTCGACTGGTTCAAACAAGCAATCAGGACCGGATATCACTAGTTGCTTTTGGAGCTAGTGGTATCTGGGGATAGAAGACCGCTAAGCCGACGTTAATCATACGTGATCGACGTAAGGTGGGCGACGGACTGGGGGAAGATTCCCTTCGGTTTCTCTTATTTGCCCTGTCTGGCCTTTCTTTTTTTTCATTATTCTCTGTTTCCTGGCCTCTTTTTTTCTGCCCTTTGGTTGACTGGCAAGTCGTTTTTGTTTTTCTTTTTTGCCATGGGAAGGAGATGCGCAGAAGCGGCAAGGTGTGTTGGGTTGTTATTGTGGCTGTTTTATTGTACTGCTTAGATGAATTGGACGGATGGAGCTTGAACGCGCAGCACACATTTTGTGGTTATGTACTCTAACATGTATTGTGCCGGATTGTGTGGTTGAGGCTGCTTCGATTCTGTAGAAAAAAAGTATAAACTCTCTCTGAATATAGGATTGCTTTTTCAAACCGGATTTCCCGCTGCCCCCTACAGTACTTGTCGTCCGCTGCTTGATATCCTGTGTGTGTCGTGCGTGGTATGGCCAGGGCCCTCGGCTGAAGAGGAAAGAAAACCCAACCAGACAAAAAAATGAGGAGAAAAAACAAACATAACGCCAGGACAACAAGAAAAGATAACTCCCCCCAAGTGTGTGTCTCGATGGACCGCCAAACGAATCGGGGGGGGGGGTCGGACAATATGGGGTGGTGGTGAGATAGAACCGAAGTGAAGTGAAAGCCCTTGCACAAAGCAAGGCCCCCCGACCCATCCCTGGGTCTAAAGGCATTTTTGTTTCTCTAAAGTTGAATGAGCTCCACCGGATCCGCAGATGGTTCCTAGCTCTGTGCAGCCGGAGGCCCCCTTTTTGGGCCGGATTCTGCTTAAGTTTCTTGTTTAAACTCTCCGCTCAACTAACCTACGCGCTAAAACACCACACCCCTTAAATTGACAGACAAGCAGCAGGAGGGAGAAGGAAAAAAAAAAAAGTCACCGCCGTACTGGAAACTGAACTGAACTTTCGGTCCACGCAGGTTCTATCTGGGGTGGGCAGTCTCAGACCATTTGCCGATAAAGAACATGCTAGACTTTTGCATCCGGCCTCAGGTGACGGAAACGATCTCTCCGGTGGCCCCCCGCCGCCTGCTAGTCCATCTTTCGAGAGCTGGTGTGCGCTCTCCCTCTCGTTCTCTGCTCTCTTTTCTCCCCTCCCCTCCAGGTTTGCTTTTTTGAGGGAGGATTTTTTTATAAAGACCATTGCTTTTTGTTGCCCCCGAAAAAAGCATCGTTCAGTATCCCTCGCACACGCTTGTTTTTTGTGTCCTAGCCGTTGGAGCCAACACTACCCAAACTCAACTCTCCCAGTTACCATTCATCACCATCTTGCCGTGACAGGGGCAGGACGACAGGAAAACCTCCCCGTGTAGCGCCGTTTTTTCTTCTCCTGGCAAAAAAAACACCTCATTAACCTACTCGTACGAAGCAGGACAACACGCTTATCAGTCTTTTAATCCTCTTTTTTTGGCTCCACCATAAATTATCATGGCAGCTCACAACGATGATGTCGTGATGCACGACGCTGCGTCGACCACCACTATCGTGTCCACATCCAGCGTCTCATCACAGTCGTCCACGAATTCTAATCTGTCACAACAGACGGTCGGTGGCAAGCCCAAGAAACCCAAAACCAAGCACCCGAAAATCTTTCAGTGTACGGGCTACGGCGACTGCCGCATGACGTTTACTCGGTCAGAGCACCTGGCGCGCCATATCAGAAAGCATACCGGCGAACGGCCGTTTCGGTGCCACTGCAACAGGACATTTTCTCGGCTCGACAACTTGCGACAACACATCCAAACGGTTCATGCCAATGAGCACCATATTTTGCACGCCCCACCGCCGCCACCACTGCAGTCATCCAAGCACCAGGGGGGCTCCACGATCCGCATGTCGGACCAGCGCAAGGGCCACCATCACCACCAGCATCAGGGCACCACCCCAGTGGCTGTTTCTTATTCCTCCTCGGGCTCGCTCAGCAGTAAATCGCAACAGCCCTTGCCACCGCTTCCGCAGGACCAGCAGCAGCATATTATTATCGAGCACCACCCCGTCAACTCGGGTGCCTCCACTCTGCTGCCAGTGGCCCCTATACCCCACCATCAGGTCAACAATAACAACAACAGCAATGGACAGGTTATGGGACCGACCAAGCATAGACCCCAACCACTAGCTCTCAAGGGCAGCAACGCAAGTGATGGCTCCTATACGCTTGATGGACGCACTTCCCCCATCTCGCCCGCCTCTCACCAGCACGTCAAGTACGACAATCGTTACCCACCCTCCTCGCCTTATGGCTACTCCAGCTTGTCTCCTGTTCCGCCACCACCTCCACCTGGACAGCAGCAGCAGGTACAGGGCCACGGCTATTATCAGGTCCCGCCTCTGCCCACTACTCCCGTGAATGCTGGTATTCCAGATCATGGTGGCTACTACGCTGCACAGCATCAGCAGCAGCAACAACAACAACAACAGCAGCAACAGCACCTCCAGCAGCAGCAGCAGCAGCAACAACAACAACAAGGACAGCATTACTCCACACCACCTTATGACATGGGTAATGCGGCCTATCGTGGAAACCATGGACCTACAGTACTGACTCCAGCCTCATCAAGACACCAGTCGTCGAATATTTCCTCTCCAGCCTCTTCGACCACCACCCGTACCACAAGTTGGCTATCTTCGGTGCTCAACGACTCTACTTCACAACTTTCTCCTGTGGAAGAGCGACCGCATACCTGGGGCCCTTCTTCCAAACGATTCTCATCAAATACGGATGATGGAGAGCGCAACTCGATGGCCCACCTCATCTCGATCACAGAGGATGCACATATTTCAACTCCCGTTCCGGAGGATCATGGCAGTATGCAACTGAGCCCGGCTGGCACACCACTGTCAGAAAGCTCGAAGCTACCGTCTATATCCTCTCTCCTGGGCGGTGACAACCAACCTCCTCAACTATCGGCTAACCGGTCGTACACAAAGAATCTCATTCTGCCGCGTCCCGAGTCGTATCCTCCTCCAAAGGGGTATCCTCCAATGCAGTCTCTGCCTTTGGCCGATACTCGGCCGTCGCCAGTTACTGAAACACCATCTGCGCGTACTACGGCACATTTGTCTAAACCTCTTCCTCCTCTGCCGAACGAGGCGGAGGGAAGCACAGCCCAGCCTAAAGTGGAGCAGGCTCCTCAAGCACAACCGGATCTTTCAAATGGCGGTGGAATGGACATGTTAATGCAGGCAGCTGGAGTATGAAGATGAAGAGCTTGACAGGAGATTCTGTCAGGCAAAACAAAGCTCAAATCAAGTACTGCCGGACTGTGGGAAGATATATATATATATATATATATTAAAATACTCCCGGTGAGGTTCTAGTTTTTATGAAGCCACGGTCGGGTATCGATGTATTGATATAATGAAAAAGATGGAATTCATTTAGAATAAATCTCTAGAGCAGGCCCCTCTAACTACGAGGGTTGGCCTATAGTAAACACAGGCATAAAAGATGAACTAACGACCGTAGAAATTGAAACTAAATGATATGTACTCGACCGGTTCGGATTAGAGTCGATATGAGCTGGCCCTGGACCACTGAGATCCACATATTTCAGATCTCTGCCCCCATAGTTAGCGATACAAATTTGCCCCGAGCGCAGGTATTGTGCTGGCACTACTACTACAGCGGGCAGGGGAAACGCGTATAGCTGACCTGTTAGCGGGAATCGCCAATTGGCTATAGACTGGTCTCCATTCTACAAGTGCGGACAATAAGATAAACGATATGCCGGGCCACGTATTATATGTGGTACCGAGAATAATAATGGAGCGAGGCTAGCTGCCATCGTCTATATTACTTTGTTTTCTTCTTTATTTTTTTTATTTTAGTGTACCACCAGACCAGTTTTTCTGACTACTGCCCGTTTAGTTCTGTTCGCTGCGCAGGTGGCTCGCCTCACTAAGGGCAGATGCGCTAGAGATCTGGCCATTTTTCTCGGTCTATTGAGGCACCGGGTGAAGCAGATTGCTCTACCGCAGTACCATTTAGGCAACTGGGGTGCGAGGAATATTTTCGGCCGTGGACTGTCAATCTGGCAGCAAAAGAGGGTATTATTAATATATTTTGTCAAACATGGGCATATAAGACTGCTGGTGCTACGACATGATACGGTACCTGCCGCTTTGGTCTTTACCAATGTATTGGCAATAATGAATAATAACCCCTTCCTTCCTTCCCAAGGTACGACTGACAAAATATTTGTGCAGCAGCCCTTCTCCTGCATAGCATCAGGTCCTGCAACGGAAAAGTAGCCAGGAGCAAAAAAAATAATGACCACCTCTCCCAATCCAAGCCCTGCCTATCGCAGAAATTTTGACTGAGAGGACCTGTTTGCTTCTTTTGCACTGGCTCAAGTTTAGCTTCCAAGAGCACAGCACAAAGTATATGCATCTTTTGGGGTTAGCAGGTCTGGCTAACCTCATGCAGAGAGCGATCCAGCAAGCGAAAGCTGAGAGGCTGGTACGGTCAATAGCAACGGTTCTTGCTGTTCAAGTCCAAGTGGCCTGAGATATAACAGGCAGCGCAGCCCGCCAGGACAACCCAGCTTAACCTGGGGTACCCGCCGCCCCCCCGCCTCCAACGCACGGTCCTGTATCCACCGGGGTTCTCCCACAGGGAACTTTAAGTCGGGAGATCGACAATTAGCAGTGCCAACTAAGGTTACCACCCAACGCCCTTTACAGGCCCTCAAGGGTACCCTGCCTGCTATGTGCATGGCCATAGAGACACTGCAGGATCGGCTGCAGATGTCTACGTGCGTATGAAACCCGCTAACCCAAACAGTGCGGGCCATCTACCCCTCTACTTCTTTCTATTGTTCGCACACATCGCACGCTAGGTTTCTTCATGGTGCGTGCGTTGCATAGTACCAGGCCCTGTCGTTGTGTTATATTTTTATTCCACCGTCCGCCTCCGGGCGGTGCTCCGTTCAGTTCTGGTTGTGTGGAGCTTGCTGTCGACGTATCTCTCGTATTGCTGCATCTGTCGACGCACAGAGTCTCATTTAGTATTGAAGCAATTTTTGTGCATTTGTTTTTGGACTCTCTGATCGATCGCAGCACAGAAGCTAACAACCACAGCTTATATAAGCACTATATCGGCACAAGCAACCTTTTTTAGGTCCACGCTGCGAGAGCTGCTCATACATATAAACTGGCAGCCCGCGCCGGCGGCACATGATGCTGAGATTAGTAGAAACGAGTGAGGGTCCCTCACGTGATGCAATATAGCAGTTGAAGTTGGAAGAGACATGACCTTAATCCACTTGAAGCATATAAAGGTCTACGTTAGCTATTAATTTCATAGGGTGCGACTCTGGGCTTAGAACATGTTGAATGTATCTGAGTGACACAAGTGTTACTGGTCACGAACAGAACTATTAACATACTGTTTGTTACCTATATTAATTATGTAATGTATCTGCTGTTATATAGCCTTCAGATGCATTTGTTCACATGTCTTGTTGTATTCTGTTGAATCATGACGTATGCCGAATAATGATGTTTGTCAGTTGTACTATGGGACGTACAAATGCGAAACCTGAGATGGATTTTCTGTCTATCATTGGCAAACACAGCATCACTATACCCTACCAGGTGGAAATTATTTCCTTCTGTGAGCTCCAATCTCCTGTGTAAACTTCCTCTGATGTACCTAAGAACGCACTCCGCAGCTTCCCAAAGACCAAGTTTCGGCTGCGATGAATATCTTGCTGGCTGTAAGATAGTATTACATGTCGGGTTCTCGTGCATTTCATCCCATACTGGGGTTTTCCATTTAAGCTCCTATATGTCTTTCACCACCTACCAGATTTTAATTTATCAGACTTAAGTCAACTCCTTTTTCTAGCTGCATGCTAACCGGACCGGACCGCACTGTAACATATCATGCTCACCAGAATATTGACAAAGAAATTCTTTTGATCCAAGCACAACCGCTTTCCAGTTTGGTTATCTTCATTCCTAGGAAATTCGACGATCCCACATACCTGAAGCTACCGTAATGAGAACCATTTATTTTAAGACGCACACGAGCCGTAAATGAATTCCCAGAGTATCTATTAACAACGTCCATAGGATCCGCTTCGGAGAGCAGCATTACTAAACAGTATTCTCAAAACAATTTCGGGGCTGATGTCCCAATTCGGAAACCTTCCATCTATCTAACAAGATAACTTTTTTGGTCCTTCTCAATTTCTTCACATGACTAATACTTCTATATTTGATATCCGACCCAAACCAAACAGAAAATCAATTCTGCTGTTGCCGAAACTTCCCCTAAGGTGGCTGGCGTATCCGTGGGACCGCACATATCCCAGCACACCCATCTCCCCACCAACCACCGCAGTTTTTAGTTCTTCTTCCACAGCAACCGATTCAAAACACCCTACCTACACTGCACAGCACAAACCCACCCACCCCGATAACGCAACAGCCGTAGTGCATGCACCATGAGCTATTACTACTCCACTTCTCCGGGTTCGTCCTCCTACTATAATGGATCGAGCAGCTCGGCCAGCAGCTCGGACGGAGCCGCTGCTGTTGCCGCCGTTACCCAGGCGGCAGTCCACAATCGAGTGGCTTCCTTCTCTCGACCGTCCTCGGTTTCTCCGCAAATGTCCCAGGTTTATCCCATCTACATGTCCTCCCGGGCCCGTTTCAATGCTTCTCGAGGCTTTGAGGCCGAGGATGACCTGGAATTCTGCCCAGCCTTGGTGGTGGATCGAAGCCCTGTTGCTTCGTCTGCCAGCTCCGACTCTGATAAGAGTCCTCAGAGCTCGGCTATCAGCCCCCAACATGGCCATGCATATCCCTCTTCTGCCACTGGAAGCCCCCAGCAAGCCACTGGTGCCCGAGTCAAGCGAGCCATCCAGATTGTCAACCCCAATACCGGACTGCGGGTGAGCTCGCCGACTTCGGCCAACACTGGCCTGGCTAAACGGTAAGGCCCCAGCTTCTCTTGGACGTTACGTTATGTATTTATTTCATTATGACTTGGACCCACTGATGACGCTTTTTTCGACTATTTATTGATTGACGGTTCCTGCTGCATAATGGACTCTACACCTGTGTGGTGCTGCTGTCTGCTGGGTTGGTTTGGCATTCCCTGACCGTCGGGCTGCGGAGAGCTTGGCCGCTGGTAGACATGCTGCTTCTACTCTCTATATTTACATTCATCCATGTAAATATCTTCATATCACATATATTTATACTTCACATTCTATTTACCGCTCTTTTGTAAATATGCAAATAAATATTAGCTAAGCTCTGATTTCGCCGCAGCACCTTTGTTGTTGGTTGGGGGTTGATTGATTAGGTTCGTGAGATGGATCTGCTTGCGGCAAGCCCTACCAATTCAGGAAGGCATATCTTTCAGATTTTACACCTGCTGTCTGGACTGCCATTATTTAGGAAGGACCACCGTCCTCGATCACCAGAAATCCAGGACTATCTTTTTGTGTAGATGGCCCCTGTTCAAATATGATCGAATATATATACCCAGCGTTCTGACTGCAGCTTGAGGGACAATATATTCCTTAAATCATGCTCCGTGGGTTCCTTCTTCTCATCGTCACTCTCCAATGGCTCATTACTTGTACTTCTTCTATTAAGGCGGGTGTAGTTAAGGCTGATCTAGAGTACATTCAGGCTAGACCATGTACCGCCAATTCTCGTTTCCAAAAGAGATGCGTCCAGCAGCCTGACGGCACCACTGGCACGTTTCAAGAACCTCTGAAGAACTTCTTGACATTTTACACAATGAATATAACAATCGGATCTCCGGCTCAAAATGTAAGTGTCCTTGTCGATACAGGCTCTTCTGATCTTTGGATCCCTGGCAAAGGCTTTGAAAACGGCTACGACGCTGACTTGAGCTGCACCTGGAATCATTTGAGCAGAGATTTTGAGATTCGCTACGTTAAGGGCTTTGCCAAAGGCATGTGGGGTACAGATGAGATTGAATTTTTGTCATCGGGTGCCAGTCTCCAGCAGCAGCGGTTTGCAGTAGCCACTGAATCGAGCGAACCTGAAATGGGCGTGTTTGGAATCGGCCCGGTGAACTCTGAGGTTTCCAAGCCATTTTATGACAATGTCCCTGTATCTCTTGTGAAACAAGGTCTAATTTCAAAAAATGCTTATTCAATATTTTTAGATGATCAAATGTCTAAAACGGGTAGTATTTTGTTCGGAGGTGTGGATGAGTGCAAGTTTGTGCCTCCTCTGCAAACAGTGCCATTAACATCCACCACAGCGTTGGAGATTACGCTCTGTGGTATTCAAGTTGAAAATAAGAAATTATCTTTGTCTTCATCTGTTGTTCTTGATACTGGTACTTCATTGATGTACCTGCCCCAACAGTATGTGGAAGCTATTGCAGTTGAGTTTGGAGCTGTTTACGATGTTAATTCGGGCCTTTACCGGGTATCGAGAGATCACTTAGAGGATAAGGAAACGCCAAACAATATCTCGTTTGATTTGATGGGTGCCGCAATTTCAGTACCTCTGAGGGAGCTTTTTTGGCCTGTTCAGTGGTTCGTTGGCGATGAGGACGAATCAAATGATTTTGTATTAACTATTATGCCCAATACGGAGGCACTTGGATTTAACATTCTCGGAGATACCTTTTTGAGAAGTGCATATGTTGTATATGATTTGGACTACCGCGAGGTTTCCCTTGCTCAGGCTAGCTTTGGAGAAGGGTCCAGAGTTATCCCAATTGTTGACTCTGTTCCAGGAAGCGTGCATATGGTGGAAAGAATAAATTAAACAACAACAATGTTCAATTGAAAAGGGAGGAATTTTCTAGGAATATTTTTCGACTCGATATGTTACTGGCTAGAATATGTCTGTGGTTGTGACCCATGTTTGTGATGGACGTTTGCTACCCCCGAAATAAATATGCCAATTCTTTATTTGAATGAAAAAAATTTTTTTCTAACATATTTTTCCAGAATTTAAAATAAATAAAAAATCAGAGCCGAAAAGATATTCCAATGATAAAAAATGTGTACAATTCTTTGCACCATGCCGTAGCTCTACCTTCGCCTGGAACAGATTTTCTCTGGTATTTATCTACAGGTGAACATGATTACTCTGATACGTTAACATGAATACTAAGACATAGCTCAGTTATCTGCACAAAATAGCAAATATCACATGAGTATGTTGTTCAATTTGTTTTTCCTAATTGCAGGCTTAAACCTGAGCACTCTCTACAGATCATGAGAAGCATGCTAAGCGGTGCTAGTATCGCAGGGTACGGAGATATCATGCTTTTGGAATAAACCGGATTATGCCATTGTGTTAATATGTATACAAAATAGGCTAATATTGCTCTAAATCGGCAAGCTGGAGAGCAATGCTTCACAGGCCGAATTTTTGTGGATGCGAGATGAATTCTGATATAGCAGATAGATGATAGATGATGAAGAGAAGTAAGGCACAAAAAGATAGAAGCTGTATATCTTTGGCACTATCAATTGTCGGATGCAGTGACTATCACTCGTTCAATTTAAATGGGAACATGCAAGGGTTTCTCGGCGTGTTCAATATCGAATACTATTCAGAAATGTACGAAGCCAACGCAATCTTTTCAAGGACTAAGTCACAATCAAACAGAGCTTCTACTAAGTTAGTTTCTTCTCAGGTCATTTAAAGTTAGTCTCCTCCAGTCAGGGAAACGACAAGGTGTCTAGTCAAGCGGATGTAGTAGCTCGTTCTATATAACCAGCATTCATCCATATTGCCAATTAATTCGGCAAGTAGGAAGCAGGAGGTGAACTTATATGCTGGGATATAGATTGTGACAATAAAGAAAGAGCTGCATCGTATGAAAAATAAATATGGGAGAGCTCCACTACTTCGTGAAACTAGAAAAACGAAATACGAGGTGGGATGCGGCTTCTAGAATCTATAGATAGACGCTAAAAGATTACCAATCAACACCACCAATGCAGCAACCAGAGTGGGCTAGTATTAAGCACGAGTTTGCCACATACACCTTGATTGGTGACGCAGGATTAAATGTCTATCGGGAGATTCGCATGTAGCATAGGCGGGGAGCGGATATAAGCTAATAATTGCTCTTGCTGCAGTGGACGCAAATAACGAGATGGAGGTGAGACACAACAAATAGTACAAGACACAACAATGAGCTACACAATTGGATATCAACGTGAATCTCAGCTCTAAGAGCATCATTTAGCAGTTCAAATATTAGTCACTTCAAAGATAGGTGCGTTTCACAGCATACATTTGTAGCTGCCGCTCATGTGCAAATAGATGATAGGCGATTCTGAGCCGCACCACTCTGGTGCCTAACTCTCGGGACGGATGCTAACATTACACCCACCAATTGTACACTTCTGCTGGAGCGCTTTAAGCCACAAATTATGGGCGACCGGTTAGTAGCAAATGCTTCATTTCAAGAGCTAAGCAGACGCCTGGAAGCCATTCCTTGTCAAAGTGGATGCCGATGACCGGGTCAATTTCCGATTTGACATGACGTATTGGAGGCACGTGCTGGAAGTCAGATAGAGTATGTATGTCCTTTTTAATACTGCATGGGCGCTGAGGAGATATGAATAATAGAGAGCAGCTAAAGAGCATAATATGCGATCTGAGCTGGGTTGGCGGCTCGATCTCAAGATGGAAGATTCGCTTGTTCAACCGGGCAGCTATCACGGGCATTACCATCTGGAAATTCTGCAGCTGTGCTGCCTGAGCCTGTGCTGGAATATTTCTCTTGCTTCTGAGGCCGTTAGTAGAACTTCCCTATTCCGGTTAACTAGTTGCGATCCACTTCAGATTTACACAGAACTAGTTCTTTCCCCTCAAAAGAAGGCGAGACACCAGGCTGAATGTAACCCATCTAGATATGAGAGATACACACGTGTTTCTGGTCTTGTCCTACAATTGGAAGTATTTTCTGATATATTTTAAAAAAATTTGCATACAGCACTACCTACTGCATTTGACATGAGCTGACAATGGCTGCAGGAACTGGCGAAGTAAGCAAATGTTTTTTGATATAAAAGCAGGTGGAAGGAAGCCACATATGTTCAAATCCAGCTATCAACAAAACCCAATTGACTCCTTGATACAATGGTACTGTCAATCCCCCACATTTTGGCAACCTTAGCTTATCTGATCCTATCCCTTCGTGGTGTTGAATCATTCCGAGGCAAGCCTCCTGGTGAAAAGCAGTTTCCCCAGGAATTTGAGGACAATTTCAATACCATTAAATACTTCGGTGGACTTGGTCCTTACTCTAATGGTCGAGGATTTGGTATTTCGCGCGAAACTCCCGAGTCCTGTCAGGTTGACCAGGTTATGCTGCTTATGAGACATGGAGAGAGATACCCTGACTATTCCAGCTGGGCGCCTATCAAGGCAGCTCTTAACAAAATTCAAAATTCAAACATTACCCTCAAGAAAGATCTTGAGTTCTTGAATACCTGGGACAGATACATTCATGATGAAGCTTGGCTTAGCCAGGAAACCTTTACGGGCGCCTATTCTGGACTGTTGAACGCTTTCCGACGAGGATCAACATACCGAAGGAGATACGACCATCTTTGGGATGGCGAATCTCAGATCCCCATATTTGCTGGTGGGTTTGAACGTGTTGTTGATACTGCTCGGCTCTTTGGACAGGGCTTCTTCGGTTATAATTATTCAGCTGTGGCCAATATGAATATCATTTCTGAAAATGCCACCCAGGGCGCAGACACTTTAACTCCTACCTGCGACAAAGCCAATAATACCTATAGTCATAACTGTACCAAGGCCCAAACCCTCAATTTGCCTCAATTTGAAGTCGCTGCTACTAGACTAAATCAGCAGAATCCGGGCTTGGCTCTCAACGCTAGTGATATAAAAAACATCATGAACTTGGCAGGACTCGAGCTGAATGCTCGTGGACACTCTCCTTGGGTTGATGTATTCACTCAGGAGGAGTGGATTGCGTTTGCATATTCCTATGATATAATGTACTACCACTGTTTTGGACCTGGAGACGAGAACTCTTACCCCATGGGCTCTATATACGCCAATGCCACTCTCAAGCTGCTGGAGGATGGACCCAAGAACAACAGCAACTCTCTATTTTTCTCTTTTACCCATGATGCCTATATTACTCCTGTTTTGGCTGTGCTTGGTATTTTTACGCCTGATAAGTCTCTCCCTCTTGACGGATCTATCCCGTTTGTGCACAGCTATCATGCCAATGACATTGTTCCCATGGGAGGCCACTTAACAATTGAACGACTTTCTTGCAATAAGACTGCAGTATCTGATGAAGGAAAGTATGTGAGATTGATTGTCAATGAAGCTGTAATTCCTCTGGATGCTTGCTCTGACGGCCCTGGATTTTCCTGTGGCCTTAAGAACTATACCCGCTACCTCAATGATCGACTGGAGGACTTCACTACTGTTTGCAAAGTTCCAGCACAATATCCTCAGGAGCTTTCTTTCTTCTGGAAGTGGAACCAGACTAAGCAGTTTAATGCCCTCCCCACTAATCTGCCCTATCAGATCACGCTTACTTTGGAATAGAAGATAGAGCCACTGAGGCAAAATAATATAGTGAACAAAAATAGCTACTATTTTTTTTTGCGATTTGACAATTGCGTTATTTTATAGTACTCTCGGACGGTACAGCCCCAGACGAGGGACTTCAACCAGTGTCTGAAGATCTCAGACACAGGTTGATTTCTGCACAATTTTAGCTATGCCAACTCTCCAGGGATATCATGCAGCACTTTGCCGCAACAAAGTGGGAGTAGGCATCAAAGATGAAAGCCAATCGATCGGTTCCAACTCAACAAAATATCATCGACGCCCACTAAGGCTTCGTTCCAAAAAATGAGAATTGAAGAAAAAATTTCATTCTTACTATACTTTATTCTGCTTGTTGTTTGCTTGAGTACTGGGAAGATTATTCTTACATCACGGAATAGTCTTGAATACTTGCGGCCTTATAAAATTTTATTTTCTTTGACCTCTAGAAATGCTTCAATGACTCTAGCTTTTGTCCCTCTCCGAATTTTTTGAGCATCATAGATCTGCGCTTCCCTCCAGCCCGCGTTCTGTCCAACCATTGTAGCACACAAGTATCGCAGCTCTCTTTGGCCGTCGTTCCGCTGATTAGGTTTAGGGTACTAACTAGGAAAAGTTATCCATGTGATCAATTGGTCGTCCGGCACTGTCTCTGAGAAAAAAATAAGGACTCCGTATGGCCCTTGCGGATAAGTGCCGTTGGCTCACATCCTTGCACCGGGGAAACCTTGGAATAGAGAGAAGAACAGATAATAGATACAACAGCTTTAATAACTACAATGCGAGAATAGATGGCAAGCTATGCTTTAAAATGTGACGTCTAGTCCGTCTTTTACATCTCCGCAAAACGGCCGGTTCGTTTTTTTGAACCTCAACAGGAGAGACTCTTTGTTGTACTGTGAGAAGATATTTCAAGCAGCCTCTAAATTTAATTCGTTCAGAAGACCTATTGGGAGTCAAAATTTGCAGCCTTTGTATCCTGAAAAAATGCCTTTTCAGTAAAATTATCTCTTTTTGAAAGCTGTGAGGGCAGCACATGTCTGAAGGTAAGACCGCACATTTGTACACGGGTGCAAACAAGATATGTAGCAGCGGGCAACGGATCTGCACAACAAAATAATGACGCACCCTTACCGTCCCTCAATTAAATCTTTGAAGCTGAGCACGTGGAGTAATACTGTTGAATGGCTTCTCATATAAAAGTGGCAGGTTTCGCAAGGTACCCCTTGATTTAATCAGATAACAAAATCAATCATGATCTTTTCGGCTGCCCATTTCTTGGCATCCCTTGGGTGCCTGACTTTGTCCCTGCAGGGTGCAGAAGCCTATAGAAACCAGTACATTTCTGACAAGCAGTTTTCCCAAGAGTTCAAAGACAATTTCAATACTCTGAAATATGTCGGTGGAACCGGTCCTTACACGGATGGCCGTGGTTTCGGTATTTCTAGAGAGACTCCGGATTCATGCCAAGTGGAGCAAGTCATCTCGCTCATGCGGCACGGAGAAAGATATCCCGACCCAGGCACATACAAAGCGATGGTGGCCTCCCTCAATAAATTGAAAAACTCAAATATTACTTTGAAAGATGACCTGAGTTTTTTTAACACTTGGGATTTCTGGATTCATGACCCATCTTGGCTTGCACAGGAAACCTTTAGCGGACCCTACGCTGGCCGCCTAGATGGGTTTAACCGTGGAACGCTGTACCGACGGAGATATGGCCATCTCTGGGACGGATCCTCGCAGGTACCCATTTTTTCTTCGGGATACGAACGAATTGTAGACACTGCCAGGCAGTTTGGACAGGGATTCTTCGGTTACAACTATTCCGAAGTTGTTAATCTCAATATTATCCCAGAAACAGCAGACCAAGGTGCCAACAGTCTAACTCCGGTTTGCTACAACAAAAATTCTACTGGCAGCAAGAACTGCTCTTCCCTAACCAATTATATGCCCCAGTTTGATGTTGCCGCTGCTCGGCTGAATAAGCAGAACACAGGTTTGAAGCTTAATTCTACTGATATCTACAATTTGATGACTGTTGTGGGGTTTGAACTTAACGCTCAGGGATATACACCCTGGGCAGATGTTTTCACCCAAGACGAATGGATTGCTTTTGCATATACCCAAGATTTACAGTACTACTACTGTGATGGTCCCGGAGACTCTGATATGTTTGCTGTTGGTGCCGTGTACGCCAATTCCACCCTTAAGCTGCTTGAAGATGGACCAAAAAATAAAAGCAATTCCATGTATTTCTCCTTCTGCCATGACACCAACATCACCCCTGTTCTTGCAGCTCTGGGTATTTTTGTGCCAGAAAAGCCGCTACCGCTTGACGGAACTGTTCCCTTCCTTCACAGTTACCACTCCAATGACTTTGTTCCTATGGGTGGACATCTGGTTTTGGAGCGGCTAAAGTGCAATAGTACAGCCATTTCATCGGAAGGAACATATGTTAGAATTGTCGTCAATGAAGCTGTAATTCCTCTCGACGCTTGCTCTGATGGTCCTGGATTTTCCTGTGGCCTTAAGAACTATACCAGCTATCTCAATAACAGACTAGAAGACTTTACCACCTCCTGTAAGGTTCCTGCTGAGTATCCTCAGGAGCTTACTTTCTTCTGGAAATGGAACCAGACCCATTCCTTGAATTTCCAGAATGGCAATATTTCATACCAGGAGGGCCTCACCACTATGTAAGGTGACTAACAAATATTTGTAAACTAACATTTTACTGGAAGAAGCTTCTCAAATTTGAGAGCAGAATTATTAGGACAAATACCGTTCAATTTAAAATTATAAATTTTATTTTATCTAGTGACTTTTCGCGATATTTCCCATAAGGTTATTAGATAATTTTTGAAGCTCTACATGTATTTTGTAGACTAGCCAGCGTCCGCACTTTTAATGTTTAGGAAGTATCAGCCCCACAAGTTAATAGACGATGTGGGGAAATGGACACAAATTTTTGGCATTGTATAATTTAGTAGACATGGAAGAACAAATAATAATGTTTTCAATTTTGCACGCGGTTATTCAAGGCAAAGAGGTGTATGTACACACCTGACTGCTATGGGCCAAAGTAAACAAGCAAACAGGATAAATAAATGTCAACAAAATTGATTTAACAACATAAAACTTAGACTAAAAACTCAATTAAAGCTCGTCAATAAAAAGGCCGCGTTAATTTTGGGTCTCAGTAGCAGTAGGGGCAGCAGTAGGCTCATTGTCATCAACGTGCTCGATCTCGTGCTCCTTCTCCTGAACAACCCGGTCGTAGTTGGTATAAATACCAAGCTCTTCCTGAATTCGTCTCATCAATTCCCTGTCTCGCTCAGCAATGGAGTCCTCAGAACCACCGAAGTACACATCAAGCTCTTCTAAAGTCTTGTTTTTGGTTTCAGGAACAAAGAACAGCATGAAGAGAGCACCCAGGGCACAGAAAGCGGCAAAGAAAATGTAAGTACCAAACTTCATATTCTGAATCATCAACTTGGTAGTAACACCAATAACGAAGTTGAACATCCAGTTAGTTGAAGCAGCGATTGACACACCTCGGGCTCGGAAGGAAGCAGGGAAAATTTCCTGGATCAACACCCAAGCGACGGGGCCCCAAGAGTAGGCAAAGTTGATTGCAAACAACCAGATGAAAACAATTGAAGCCCAGCCTTGACCTCTATACAGGCCTTCGTTAAGAGCCCACTTGTTTTCGTAAATACCATCAATAATAGCAATGATAATATGGCAAATGCACATACCGGCAGCTCCAACGATCATAAAAGTTCGTCGACCAAAGTTATCCAAGAAGAGGACAGCGGGAAGAGTGAAGATAACCTGCAGGATACCTGTCACACCAGTAGCCAGAAGGTCAGTGGTAACAGAGGAGAAACCGAAAGAGGAGAAAATTTGAGGGGCATAGTACAGAATAGCATTGATACCAGTGAATTGCTGGAAGATCATAGTCCAGACACCAATCATAACACGTCGGAGAATATTAGGGGTCAGGAGTTCCTTCCAAGGAGCGAGCCATCCTCCCTTCTGGATAGACTGAGCCTTGACTTCATTATCGAACATAACAGCAGACTTGATTTCCAGATACTCGGCAATAATTAGAGGATCTTCAGCAGTGGACTGTCGCAGACGTGCAAGGACACGCTTAGCTTCTTCATCCCGACCCTTAAGAACGAGGAATCGAGGGGAGTAAGGCAGGAAGAACATACCCACAAACAAAATCCAGGCAGGAATAATTTGCAGACCAAGAGGGACTCTCCAAGAGACAGTCTTCTCACCAAGGCACTTATGACCATGAGCAGCAAAGGGGTCGAACACAAACTCGGTGCCATTGGCCAGCTTGTGAGTGTAGTTCCAAGGCTGGCCCTCGGGTCGGCAAGAAGTACCTCCAATGAAGTGGAAACCAAAATCGAGCCAGAAGGAAATCATAGTACCAATGGTGATGGACAGCTGCTGGAGGGAGACCAGGGAACCTCGAAGCTCAGGAGGAGCAATTTCAGCCTGGTAAAGGGGAATAACCATGGAGAACATACCAATACCGATACCACCGACGATTCGACCAGCGTAGAGGTAAGCAGGGTTTTGAGCACCAGTCTGGAGACCAGTACCAAGAGTGAAAATAATGACAGCAACGTGCATAGTATGCTTTCGAGAAATTTGATCACAGAGCCAACCAGCAATAAGAGCACCGAGCCAAGCACCCAATTCCAAAGCGGCAACCATCCACGACTGCCACTTGGAACCAACAGTACCATCGAACTTGGTGAAATGAGCCTCAAAGTTCTCCATGACAAGAATAGAGCCCATTACACCCTGATCATAACCGTACATGAGACAACCAAGAGACGCAAATGCAGCACTCCAGAAAACATAGGGGTTCTTAAAAAAACCCACGATACCGTGGGCCTTTTCGGCGTTAGCCTGACCAACCACTGAAGTGGAGAAGTCAGTCTGTTTGTCTTTGACAACTAAGTTATTAATACCACCAAAAGCCATGATTTAGTAGCGAGTGATAGTCGATTATTTTTCCGGAGTAACAAAAGGTAAAACGCGACCCTTTTTATACTAATTGCGGGGGTAGGCGGCCGGAGCTTTCTAACAAAATTTCTTTTACAGGACTGGAAAAATTGTATTGGTATGAAAAGCAACGTTTCCTCCCCTCCTTTCCCCAGCCAGTATGCATTCCCCAGAATACGAGTGGGGAAAGCGGCACAGTGGCTAGCCATGAGCAGAGAGGTTGGGCCGAACCCGGAAAATGGCAACAGATGCTTGGCACTAGTGCGCCTTTGCTCGGATTAACCATCGGCGGGGAAAAAAAACAATGAATACCATTAACTGGCAACTGAGTGTGACATGCGGGGCCCCGCCGGCGGGCGCTGACCAGCTACGGGGCCCTTTGCTAAGTGATAAACAGATCAGCCGCCGTCAAACTCAAACTCAGTCGACTACTACGCCAAAAATACAATTAAAAGTATACATAGCTTTGCTGACCAAGTCCGAGCTACGATGAGGTCTGGAACAGCAGCGAGCTAATTTTCCTAAATTTTTTGTTTTCAGCTAGAGTGAGCCAACCAGCCTGCGGCATTCCTAAGCGGCTCGGTGTGAAGAGCTGCGGGGTACGTAGAGTGTCCGAAACAGAAAGGATAGGACAAGCCCCTTACGCTCGGACAAACCAACAACTAACTGCCGATGACAGGGAGCTCGGCGTTAAGCAGCTTTGTATGGCCGCACCTTGGGTTGGGGGAGGGAGCCAGCCAGACGAGAGTGACAGGGGCCACTCTGTACGCTGCCGGCCTGTTCAATACTAAAAAAACTTGGCAAGGTTAAGCATTACCAAGGGACTGCCAAGACTCCTTGGCACCGGCCCGAAGAATATCTTGGGCACCGGCCCGAACGAAATCTTGTCGAGCTCTGAAGATGATCATGAGGTTGCCCTAAAGTGCGAAAAATTTTCTCCGCATTTAGCTCAGCTTTGATGCATATCTATACATTTGAATTGTGGGGCTCTGTATGTGGACGCCCAAAAGGGAATTGTTCCCCCACAATGAAGGAGTCCGACATGCTGGCGGCACAAGGCTTTTGGAGTTGGCGCCGATGCAGCCCCATGCTCTCCCCCATATGACTTATGTGTAAACCATTGGAGGCGTTAATTATTTTTCTCCCTCTTCTTCCTGTTCCCCCCGGGGTTTGGGAAATAGGCAAAACTGTGGAGCCATCCCACTGTGATCTACAAGATAGATTCAACTGTAAAAGCATTCGTGGCGGCGCTCGTATCTGGACTTGGGATGATAGCCAGCTATCTTCCCCGAATCTTTGGTGGCTCGCTATCTCCGGATCCCGTTGATCCGCTGGCTTACAAACTTCCATTTCGGGTCATTCGGATCAACCAGTTTCGTTGCTGCATTTAGAGGGGAATAGTAGGTTAGTCAACGGAAAAAGCAATTTCTGGACCACAACAGAACACTAAGTAGTCGCAGCTCGTCCTAAAGGACACCAAAAGTACGTATTATTATTTATTGCAGAGCATGTGTAAACCATGAATAATAGTGATCAGAGTTTGTGGGGAAGGAGTATCTTTTTTCTCAGAATTTTGCCTGTGCGGTGACTGCTCATAGCCACAGCACGCCCCTTTAGTCTACTCTTTCCTGTCGCGTAGGTCGGACTCATCGGCCGAATTCAGGTCATCAAAAAGGAGGACAGTTTCTCCGCGAACAGTTAACCCCGCATTCAACTAAATTGGCTAGCTCTGCCAGCCTCACATCTAAAACTGGCCACAGGCCAACGTACTAAGACTAGATGCAACTATGTGCAGACAAATCAACTGAGGAGCGGGATCGGCCGTCGTCATGCCATCCCAAAATATCGGGCTACACGAAAGTTTGACCCCACCTCGCGTATATACGAAATCTGACCAAATTGCCCGTTAGATGTTACTCAAAGACTCCGCTAGGTAGCCTGACCCCAGCCCAATAGAAAGCAAGGATGCACCCCAAAACGGATAGGCAGAGTGCGTCATGGTTGAAATTGAAGCTGCCACAAGGAGAACAATACGATGTCCGGATAATCCTGCTCATACTTTTGCCCCACCCCGGAGTTTGTACCCGGAATTTTTTTAGAATAATGCGTAACAGAAAGTGAGCCGAGCCCAAAAAAAAATTGACCAGCGAAGGAAATGAGGTATTAGTCCTTTTTACAGCTCCCCGCATTAGTAGAAAACCGGGTACGAAACAAAAATCCACCTTCTCTACGCCCTGAAGAGTGCTCTCAATCCACGTACAAAGATAGCCCACCAGCACAATGTGTCAATGTTGTTCTGGCTGTCGCCTACAATTGTGGGGTAGCCGGAAATTACAGTAGAACGAGCCGCTCTTTGCCTTGTGTGTGCGGTCATTATGGGCACGTTCCCCGCCATACGATAGTGATCTACATGATCTGATGATAAACATGTTGGGGAGCTTTAACAAACATTCAGTACCCCATTTTAACTTTCGGATCTTAATATGGATGACGAATGTTTCGGTTGGGCGGACCGGCTACAAAGTGCGTTTCCAGACGTAACTTGCGGCAATCGGAATTCCGGACCTGGATGTGATTGGGGGACTTTATTGTGCTTCTCATATGGAACTTGAATTGAACGCTCATAAACAGGCCTACAGACAATTCCTGTTCATCTAGAAGAGTCACATCGATGAGAGGTGTAGCACATGTGTATTACAAGGGAGCTAGATAGACATCCCAAGTCTGTCACACAGTTGCTTGATGATCAGTTGATATGGCCAACCTGTTATCTGCTTAGAATTACAATTGGTTTATTTATTGAAAACAATCCAGTTTTCTATGTTTGTTATTATGCCATGTTTAATCTTCTAGTAAAACAAAAACTACTCTTGTACCAGCGATGCTGAAATTATAAATATACACAGACAGTTAAGTCTGGCCCGGATGCAACACAATTAAAGGCGGCAGCTTCTTTCTATGTTTTCTGGACTTCCTAATTGCCTTCTTTTGCTTCTTTTGCTGTTTCTTCTCCGTGCCGGTTTTGACGCGGATCTTCAGGCTCAGCCTGGCAACGCTATTCCATAGTTGGGCGTCCACCTTGGTAGGCAGCTTTCGACCATACAAGCTCTGATCTACTAACCACATACCTACCAGAAATGAGTCTCTATCAAGAGCACCGTCCTTTCGGAGGTCCACAAGATTCCAGATGTTTTCAAGCGTGCTGTCGGGCACACGGCTTCTTCTCCACAGCTCTCGCACAACTAGTCCATGAACTTCGTCTTTTCTAATTTGCAGTTCTTCGCCATAGTATTCGTCATCATCTTCTTCTTCGACTTCATCGGAATCATCTTCCTCGTCTTCATATTCGTACTCTTCGTCATCATCTTCATCATCAGCAAGAGAGTCTAAATCATCGGTCGCCACTGCGGTGTCCGATGTATTGTGATACTCCAGCAAACGTGGTGGCCTAGAGTCTGAATCAGATTTGCCTTGGGAGAGAGCAGGAGAATGGTGTACTACAGACATTCCACTTTCATTAGCGGACTTTGAGTTTTCATTCTGCAGTTCTTCTGTAGAAGCCATGTAGAAGTCCTCTTCTCCATACACGCCATGTAGCATATGCAGGTACGGAATGTGCAATCCCTTGTTGGTAGCCCATACACCTTCATAGCGTTTCTTCTCTTTCTCCGTCACCAGTAGAGCGTTCCTGTGGTGTTTCCAAGGCTTGTCTTCGTTGAAGGACTTTTTATGGTCCTTGCGCATAGTTGACAGAAGAACCCGTTCAGGCTGCTGAGCAGCTACAGGCTCCGGCTCCTTCGAAGAAGAGCCTCCAACAATCTTAGAGAAGAAACCCCATTTAGACTTAGATTTGCTTTTCGTCTTGCTTCTAGACGACTTTGAAGCAAAAGGTAACGTTGGTTGAGGGGCTTGTCGTTCTTCCAAGAACTCTCTTTGCTTCTTTGCAGCTTTGGCAAGGAATACATCGCTTTCCTTTGATACGTTGACATCGTCAGTACTGGTATTGTTGTTGCTGTTCTTGTATGGCATATCGATGCTTGTCCTGGAAGTGTTTGAGCTGACAGTATGTAAGCCCATTCTATCTTGGAAACCTGGGGGAGGGCCCATTTTATCTAGCCTGATTCTAACAGGGCCGTCCTCAGAGTTGTCACGTTCACGTAGAGTGATATGATGAAAGCCTGACCAAACAGCAGCCGGCTGGTATCTTGTACTGTGTTGTTGGGGGCCACCTTTAGAAGCAATGACATTGTTGATCTTTTCAACGGCATCGTCAACATTGGCTCTGGCGGCCACAGCAGCAGCTAATGCATTTTTTTCTTTTTCAGATTTGGGAAGATCGAGAGATTTTCGCGGAGCCAGCGGTAGTTCGCCCACGTACAAATGGCTGTGAAAGTTATCTCTGTCGTGATCGTCGATGCTGATCCTACCAGCGGCTTTTCTGGCAGCCCCAGAGACCCACATTTGCTCATAGTCTGAGTTTGTATCAGATCTATAAGGGTCCGAAAGAGCAGAGAGCGGTCTTTGGTGCAGACTCTGCTGTTGCTGATGTTTGACAGACGACTTTGCGGCAATCATAGCATTGTTCTTCTCCACGAGATCATGCGAAATGAGGGAGGCAGCATCGGACATATCTGTATCTGGTTCAGACAGATGAGGAATTTGGAGCAGGCCCTGGGTGAGGTGAGAAACAGTAGTAGCGGCAGGGGCAGCTGCTGGGGTTGAGCACGCAGCAGTAGTCTCATGCTGCTGCTGGTGAGCCATTTGATCCTGGAGGGCCTGGAACTGTAATTGAGCTTTTATTTCACGGTCACGCTTCTCCTTGTCCTCTTTATCTTGAAGCTGCTTCTTCTTGAAAGCTAGGGAGGAGGCCACAGCCGCAGATGAGGGGGGTGGAGGTTTAGCAGGGGTCACCAGGGAAGCCTTCGAGACTGGCAGCCCATTGGAACCCAGCTTAACAGCAGAACTGGCAGCGGACCCGGGATGAGTGCTGGACACTGCACTGGCAGATGCCAGTGAGGTGGGCACCGAGCCGGCCGGTGAAGGCTGGGATGGGGGATGTGGTTTAGGAGCTGCGGCACGAGTGGCAGCGGCCAGCACCTCAGCACTGGCGGCGGTATCCGCATCGGCATTTGCGTTTGCACTGGCATTCTGGAGTTTTGCCGATGAAGCATTGTTTGTGGTGCCCAACGGAGACGCAGTGCTGGACGCAGCCGCCGCCGGAGGGTTTTTGGTGCGCGAGGGGATGGAGATTGGTGTTGACGGAGCAGGGCCCAAACCTACCGAGCTGGAGCTATTGCTATTATTAGACTTTGGCGACGCAACGGCCGTCTTGTTTGCAAACAGCAGTGCAGCTGCGGCCTTTGCAGCAGCAGTTGGATCCTGTGCCCTGCGCCTGTCCTGTTCCTCGGTGGACCGGGAATCCTTCTC
Source organism: Zygoascus sp. PK3305 (assembly GCA_023628935.1). Classification (NCBI taxonomy): domain Eukaryota; kingdom Fungi; phylum Ascomycota; class Dipodascomycetes; order Dipodascales; family Trichomonascaceae; genus Zygoascus; species Zygoascus sp. PK3305. Next base: position 234,300 of record JAMAJS010000002.1, read on the forward strand.
GCGCTGCTCGATTTGCTGGGTTTTGAGCCGTTTCTGAAGCGACTGGTTGGGCCTGGCCTGCGGCATGGTGGCAGCGTAGCGTAGCGGGGGAGCGGGATCAGCGAGCAATGAATGGCATAAAAACCAAACCAAAGAGTCAGAGGTGGCTGTTGCGAAGTACGCTTATGCGCAGGTGTTGAGATACCAGCGCTTCAATAGGGGGCCGGTTCAACGGCGGGAGGTCTTGCGAACAACTCCAAACTGGTAGAGGGGGGGAAAGGGGCGGATATATAGCGCTGCAGTCGGTGCAGAAATAAAAACAAGCAGTCGGACACAATATGACAGTCTGCCAGTAGTTGTAGTGCAACGGAAAAGGTGTTGGACCGAGCTTGCAGGCAGAGCTGGGCGAGCGGTGCAGAGCAGCAGCGGTGAGCGGTGTGTTGGATGGATCGGTGGAGACGAGATGAGCAAAGGCTACCTACCGGTGGGAGAGGCGAGGCTGCTGAGCGCAAACAAACAACAAACGCACCAGACCGAGCCAGCCAGCCAGCCAACCAGCCAGCCGACAACCTAGACAAAGGTGTGCCGACAAAATTACGTAGACATTTGACACCGGAAATGCATGGCGGTTAAAAACATTGTCATTTGAATTGCCATTCTGTATTGCCATTTGCCTTTTTTAACAGTGCCACGCTGTACTGCGTGGTGCTAGTCTGTACAGTTATGCACATACTGGGACACTCTGCAACACTCTGCAACACTAAGGTACACATTGCTGCTGTGGGTGGACTTTTACTGTGCACCATGCTGTACGCCAATACTGTATTATGCTTGCAACTATGTATGTACGGTACCTACAAGAAGGTCAGGCCCAGCGATGCCACAGCAGCCAGACCCAACACAATAGGGTTCGACGTCTTGAGACCAGCCTTGGTCAGGTTGGCAGTGGTAGCGTCCCAGAAAAGATGTCGCAGGCCGTTGAAAAAGTGGAATGTGAAGGGCACGGAAGCAATGAACTTAATGGGCAACTTCACGGCAAGAGGCAGGGATCCAAACGCACTCACCAAAGAAGACGAATCAAACCCAAGTCCAACATAGGGCAGAGCCAGGTAGCCGACGAAAAACGCATATGCGCTCAAACCCAGAGCCACACCGGTGATTCGGTGAGCACCAGAAAGAATGCCGCTGACAGGGAACTTGTAGATCTGCAGATGGGGAGAAGTGGGTCGGTTGACTCGCTGCTTCTCCAGAATCTTGTATGCCTCAGCAGCCGTGGTGTTCTCGGTCGTCAGGTTTCGTCTGCGGGGATGGGTTAGCATGCTATGCACAAAGTCTAGTCTACCAGAAAAAATGAGCAAAAAGGGGCCCCAAAAAAGGATCACAACTTACCGGAAACCACCGAAAATGAGCTGGGAGGCTCGCTTGGAAACCAAAGGTCGAGCAGAAGCTGCGCAATGTTAGTACTCCGGAACTCGGCAATAGCAGTAGGAGGCAGTACGAGGCAGCAGCGCCAGCCTGGGCGCGTCCGCAAGGCTACAGAGCCTCTCCACAGAGTTCAGCACGCCAATGACATACCCTTAACAAGGCCCTGGGTTAGAAATCGAGGTGCAAGCATTGTCGAGGATGTGTGGTTGAGTTGGAGATGTGCGTGCGGGATGGAAAGAGAGAAGGTGGAGAGGAAGCTAAAGCTTTACAATGGCTGTGATTGGTGGGAATAATCACGTGACTCAACCCACAAACGGTTGCTGACATAAGCGGAGTTTGCGTGTAGTCCGCTGGCTGGTGGTCTACCTGAAAAAAAAAATACGCACCCAAAGCTTTTCTTCCTCACAACCTTACACCAGTGCACTGTGTGCCTCAACGCTACGGAGGCCCGGCTGAAGCACCTGGTTTCGTTTTGACGCTGGGCGCAACGGTCGGAGCTCCTCTGTATTGCAAATCGGATCTTTTACGCTGCTGCTGTCTGCTTCTTTCGGGGGCTCTGCAGCAGTATTTGCCCACCGGTTTGGGAGTCACTGGAGGTGGAGGAAGAGTGAATCAATGGCCGATTAATCACCATCCAGCCAGGTCCATGATTGGTTTGGTTTCATGCCCGGTCAACAAGCACATTTTTATTCCTGGTGTAGCATTTGTATAGTAGCAAGATGAATTCCTTGTTTGTTTATTTATTCACGACTTTTGTAATGCGCCAGCGCAGTCGATCCAGGAGGTTCTCGGCGCTGTGCCAATTGGTGGGCTCGGCTCCAAGCTTGCGGGTGAAATTTGCTGCACTATTTTTTTCTCAAACCCTGACTGTGGCTGTTTTTTTAGGGCTGTGATATCAGCACCACAGAACTTTTCTTCATCATCTTCAGTCACTCACGACACACCTTTGTGCTACACCGCCGGCTGCACTGTGTAACGAGCTTGCTCTGATTGTTATTCACCTCCCCTCTACGTATTCTTCCCGAGACTCCATCTGTATATTGTCTCTATTGTGTGGTTTTTCCTTGTGAAAATTCCCCCCACCTTTGTACTACTTTTTTGCGAAACGAAACCTGAGGCTTGTCCTTTTTCTTCTTCGCAAACTCCATTCACCTCTCTTCTTCAGCCAACAGGGCCTTGTTTTGTTCTCTTTTCAACCCGGGAATTTAACGAGTGTTTAGCCCTAGTCTGAAAAAAAAAGAGCAGAAAATAATTGGTTTCCGTTTCCTCGTATGAGCAAGGAACTCCTTCGGCGCTTCAACAGACCCGCAAAACCCAGGTAACACGACTCACACCCTCAGATTCTAACTACCTACCCCGTGCTACGTTCCCATATCCACTGCTCTCCCTGTTCTACAACTCGCTCACTCACGTCTGCGGGGAGAAGGGACAGTGCCTACTCTCTCTCTTCGCTGGCCACCATGATCGTCAACACCACCAGACAGGACGAAATGGACTTTTCCCGATACGTCAATCGTGACATGGCAATCAGCCTCGACTCTTCCGATGCCTTTGAGGGCCCCGAGAAGCTGCTCGAGGTTTGGTTTGCTCCTTCTGCTGCTTCCCTGCCGTTTGGCATGTCCAAAAACGGCTTGCGGGACATTCCCCGCAAACAATGGGAAAATGTACTGGATGAGGTTCAATGCAAGGTCCTTTCAGTTGTTTCGACTAGTCATTTGGACTCGTACGTGCTTTCTGAATCATCTCTCTTTGTGTATCCTCATAAGGCTGTCTTGAAGACTTGCGGAACCACTACTCTGATCACCGGCATTCCTCACATGCTCAGGGCCATTGAAGAGTATGCTGGCTACCCTATGACTAAACAGCCTTGGAGAATCTTTTACTCCAGAAAGTCCTTTTTGTTTCCTGAAAGACAGAAGCATCCCCATCGATCTTGGAAGGCCGAAGTCAATTCGCTCGATGGCATGTTCAATAATGGCAAGGCTTATGTTGTCGGCGACATTATGTCAGACCATTGGTACTTGTACACCACCTTGCCCACTGCTTCTGTTTTGGATTTCCCTAACTCTGAGAAGAGACTGGGGTTCGATGACGAGAACTTGGAGATCATGATGACTGGCCTTTGCCCTCAACGTTGCTCTCAGTTCTTTACTGAGCGATTGCCTGGTGCATCCCACATTCACAATCATTGCTCTGATGTGGGAGCTCCAGCTGACGATGAGGACCCAGGCCATATGCAAGGTAATGCCATCACCAAGCTTGCTGGAGTAGACCAGATCTACCCCACTGCTAAGCAGATCATTGACTCTTTCTGCTTTTCGCCTTGCGGCTATTCATGCAATGGAGTTGTTTCGGACAAGGACTATTTCACTATCCATGTCACTCCTGAGGACCACTGCTCCTATGCGAGCTTTGAGACCACCGTGAAACCGCAATTGTTTGGACAGACTAGTTTGGATATGGTCAAAAAGGTCACTGCAATGTTCAGCCCTGCCAAATTTTCGGTTGTGTATTTCCAGTCTCAGCATTCTGGAGATAGAGACAATTCTCTCTCTGGAGGCTATTTGTCTGGATATAAGCGAACCGACAAGATCGCTTATGATCTTGCAGACTATTCTTTGGTGTTCCTCACCTTTGAGAGCGTCAAGCACTAAGCGGAGACCCTCACGGATGCAGGATTTTTTTCAAAAAGGATTCTGATACTTTCTTCACGTAGTATTTTTAAATTTATATTAAATTAAATCTATTATCATTTTGCACCTGTGAATTTTGCTCTCTGCCTATCTTCCGTATGCCGGTAGTTCTGCACTCACTGTCGAACACTTTGGAGTCATGGTCAGTCAGCGATTGTCCCATTTGAAATTGAAATTTGCCCTTGCAGATCAACCAAGAAACATCTTGACAAGAACAGTAGTTTAGGAAACACATTATGTCGTTTGGGTATGTTTAAGACGAGGCCGCATATATGTAAACAGAATAAGGATACTAACATATAGTAAACCACAAGGGCTTGGTTCTGGAGGAGCTGGGTTTGGCAGCTCTGTGTTTGGTAATAGTGTCAGCATTTCATATATCAGTGGTATTCCCGTCCCTGATCAGATCAACACCCCCGAGCTAGTTGTGGTGTTTCGAAATCTGCTGAAGAACTCCATCGTAACCAGGGAGAAGGGTTTACAAGAGCTGTATAAATATGTGGAGCGAAACCCCGACTGCGTGGACTCGGAGTTGCAGCAACAATGGGTTTTGATCTACCCAAAGCTGGCTATCGACATATCTGTGTCTGTACGACTGATGGCTCAGAAATCGCAGGGACTCATTTATAGCATACTCGGCAAGCAGTCGCAGAAGTATCTTAAAGATGCAGTTGGTCCTTGGCTCTGCGGATTGTACGATCCTGGTGCTGGTGTTGCTAAAGCCACCCAAGAATCGCTGGAACTGGTATTTAATACATCTGAAAAGCGGTCCGCTTTATGGAAATTCTATCGAAAGGCGTTGATCACTTTTGTTCATGATGCAACTGTTGTGGAGTCAAGAACTTCTCTGTACGACGAGCGATATATCACCAGTGACGAGGCAGAATTAAGTTACTATCGAGTCTTGTACACCTGTGTCAAAGTCCTAACGAATATTTTGGCAAGGAGAGAAGAGGGAAAGCATGAAGATATTACGTCTATTACTCAAGAAACCAGTTTCTGGAAGCTCTGCTACTCTGCTAATTTGCAGCTTCAGCGAGCAATGCTCCAGTTCACACGCGGCCTTATTATTGAATACAAGGACATTGCTCAAGTAAGCTTGGATAATATTAACCTTGCTTTAATCAAATGCTGCTCGCATTCCAACAAAATGCCCGGTCAAATTCTTCCAGACGTACTTAGAACGATCGCTGCTACTTGCATGGCTTTCCCTGGTGAAGCTCTTACCGGCAAAAAGGCGAAGGCTGCCATCGAGACAATACTTTTGAGAGGATCTCGTGAGTCCGGTGCAAATTTCTGGAAGGAAATACCAGATTTGGTGCGAGCTCTTCCAGAAGAGATGCAGCCAACGCTTCAGGTTCTTCTGTCAGCGCTGGAAAAGGAAAATCTCGCCAATGTTATGTCGGAAGGATCTCGAAACATCTTGGAGTTACACCCAGAGGCCATCTATGCTGTTGTTGATATAGTGTGCACTTCAAACCAGAGCTTCAAGGTTGATATGTACTACTTTTTAGGGCAGAAGCTACAGGGCACAGATGAAAAGCCGTTAGAAGAAACCGTGAAACGGTGTATTGAAATGGATGCCAATGGAAAAAAGGGATCTTCTGTTTCACGGCAGACTCACTTGGAGAAGGTAATTCTTGTTCTCCAATCAGCAGGGCTAAAATCAGAGGAGCTTTCAAATTCTGTAGACACGGCTCTCAAAAGTTTGGACTCCAACAGTTTATCTTTGGTGGCCAGCGTGCTCGGTAATACCAAACTTTATGACTTCACTGAAACGGCATTTGAAAATGTGGCGACAAGTTTAACGGGTACTGATTATGACCTTGATGAGATATCCTTTCAGATATTTTTGCACGGGAAAAAGTTTACGGAGTTTGCAAAATATTTTAACCTACTTGTCAACAGAATAGTAGGATTTCCAGAAGAAAAGGCCGAGCATGGTATCGCTCTGATCCTCAAGCAGTATAGAGATCTTATATCGATATCGGGGCCCAATGAGAGTATCAGTACATTTTTAACGCACCTCAAGATAGATGAGATTCCAACATCTGGCAGTCTTTTTGAATGTTTGGTGTATGGAATTTCGGCGCGTGATGTCCTTGTGAAGCCAGAAGTGTCCGATCACCTGCTATCCATTCTCGGTAATCTAGGACTCGATGTCTACCCCGAGCAAACGATTACAGTTCTAGAGGAGATTGCAGCGGTAGACAAATCTATTCTGTCAAGCTTTATTTCTTCCGATGTCGGTCATACATTTGCTTCAAAGCTGCATGAGAGCGGTATTAGAGGACAGAACTTAATTCAGACTGTTGCTGGAGAATCTAGTTTGATTTCTGACATCCTCCTGAACAGCTTGCACAGCCTAAAACTCGAAGAGGTCCCCGGTGTTATGGATATGGCAAATGATTTATGGAAGAAAGATGACAATATTAAAGGAACCTTGGAAGGATTGCTTCCAGAACTCTCTGAGGCTGTTGTCCCTGTCAACTACGCAATGCTTTACCATGAAGCTTTGCTGTTGGTAGATGAACTGGCAGGTTCAGATCAAGAGGTAATTTCAAGAGAGTTGATTGCTAAAGCTCTCTTCATCTGCAATATTGCTCAGCAGAGGAATATCACTCTTTCAGATGAAAAAATCATCACCATCGCTGTGATTTCGGAGATTTGTCATGCCGTTTCTGATGCATCTCAATCGGAGGCTGGTCAAATTCTGGATCTTCAAAATATCTCGGCTAAGCTCCTCAATGGCGTTGGAGAAGATACTGTGGATAAGCTTTTGGCTAACACAGAGAATACACCACTTAGCTTCTACCAATCATTGGTGTTAGAGAGAGTTTTGCAAACCAAGGCAGAGTCTGATTTGTTGACTACCATCAAAGGCAGAAAGGATTTTGTCACTTTAGCTGTTCTGCGTCATATCAAGGAGTCTCCTAGCATTTCGCAGGTGCGAAACCAACTTGCCAGCCGACTCGTAGGTGTGAAATCCATTTCTATCCATGATATTGTGGTCGCCAACAATGCTATCAACACCACAGAGGCAGTGGTTCCCGTGAACCGATTGAGCATGGTTCTTAAGACCTTCCAAGATGTCATGGAATCAGGCGATGTTTACTCAGTGGAATTCACTCCTACCAGAATAGAGATCCTTCTCTTCTTGAAGACCATTGTAAAGAATTACTCTAACTTGCTAGTTCCTACGCATTGGTCGCAAATAACTGGTCAGATAGAAGAAGGATTTGCAATCGTTTCCGAGGAGCACAAAATTTATGGAGTGCTTAATTATTACCTTCTGGAATTGTTGAAGAGCGTGGCAAGTATCTCTCCAAATATTATTATTGAATCATTTGGTGCGGACGAACAGCAGGAAATTTTCAGCCAGGCCATTGAATCTTTTTCACTGAATTTCAAGCCCATTGCTGAGTATAACCAAGTGGTTTTGCAAGTAGCTGAGGTGGCTTCTAGGAGCAAAGATGCCATGTCGGGTATTGATACCGAGGCTCTCTATGATTTGCTGTCTAGGGCAGGAGATAGCCGCCTCATAAGTGCTGCGGGAGTTCTGCTTACTGAAAACATCAAATTAGTGCAAGAAAACATCTCCATTGAGTACCAGCTAAGTAAGGGAGAGCTGGATGTCAGTCTACCTCACCAGTTGATGAGTATTGCTAGAAGGGTCCCAGCAAAAGAGACTCAGAATGAAGCTGCTAGCTATCTCACCAGCTGGCTGTTGCTATTGAGTAGATTTGACTACAGTTCATACGAACTGAGGCGAATTTATATCAAAGAGATGCAAAGATCGGCCCACGATATGCTTGATTTCTTGTTCAGCGGTGCTGTTGAAAGCATCGACAAGGTTGGAAAGGATGAAAAGATTCAGAGCTTCTCATTCAGTGAAGGCATTGACATCAACAAGCTTTCTAGGCATGTGTATTTCAAGACGGTCACTTTCATGCCATCAGTAGCTCGGGGCTGGTTCTTGGGGCTGCGATCTGCTGGAGTCTCTAAGAAGGTCGAAGCTTTTACGAAATCGAATGTTTCACGGCTGTTGTTTGAGATTGAGCTGGCCAGTGTGAGCAATCAAGAAGATGAAGATTTTAAGGTGGAAAAACGGGAAAAATCTGTCCGAGTGCTCTATCAGGTGGATGAGGAGGAATGCGTGTTTGACATTGTATTCCCAGATGTTTATCCTTTGGAGGATATCAACATCAAGACGGATAGACTGGTTGGAATTCCTCAAAAACGATGGAGAGGATGGTCAGCATCAATGCAGGCTGCAACTATGTCCCAGAATGGCCGGCTCCCGGAGATTTTGAGCATTTTAAAGAAGAGCATTAAGACGTACTTTGATGGAGTGGAAGAGTGTGCTATTTGCTACGCTGTGGTGCACAGTGATCTGACACTTCCTGAAAAGACCTGCTCAACCTGCAAAAAGAAGTTTCATACTGAGTGCCTGTACCGGTGGTTCAAGAGCTCCAATTCCAGTGCCTGTCCATTGTGCCGATCTCCTTTTAAAGTACAACTCCGCCAGACTCAGAACCCGATGCTTGTCTAGCGAGGATCTAGCGAGGACTCAGAACACTGGAGCATCATTGTGGATTACTGTATATAGCAGGTCATTATGTAAAATATTAGACAAAAGTCACAAAGAGTGTTATAGTATTACATTGTTATTATGTTGTACCTCGAATTTTGTATTATAATTACTCAGTCAACAAGTGTGAATTAGGTAGTGCATGCCGTGGATTTTGGTGCGTAGTCAGGTGTAGTGGGGGTTTGGCATGATTGTTCAACACATTACGAACGTCCCATTTCATCCCAAATTTTTCACTCATCATCACCAACATGTTCAAAACTGGCTGGAGCAGTATTGTGCGAGCCACCCCCATGGCGGTGCGAGGCTTTCATAATAGCACAATAGACCTCGCCCGACAGACCTATTTGAAGCGGATCAGACGGATCCAGAAGCATGTCGCTGGCCAGATGCTCAAGCCTCGCTCCGACCCTGGCGACCCTGTACTCGGCAAGCCCCAGACGCCGTTCCTGGAGCGTGTCAAAGCCAGAGTTTCTGAGGAGTTCAACCATATCGGCGGAGTGAGTTCTGAAAATACAGAGAAGCTCATGTATGGTGCTGAGCAAGCTGCTGTGCTGCGATCCGGCGAGTGGACCCAGTCTGAGATCGCCCAGGAGGGCAAGCAGAAGCGGGAAGCACTTAACCGAATCATCAGCATCCAGAATGCGTCGCAAGCTCAGGTCAAGAAGTTTGCTCTGGCACTGGCTGTCCAAGAGTTTGGCCGATTTGAAGGAGATACCGGCTCTTCTGAGGTGCAGGCTGCTGTGGCTACCATCAAGATTCAGTACCTCGCCAATCATCTTAAGGAAAACATTCATGATTACGCTAGTCAGAAGAATCTCCAGGCCCTGGTTCAAGGCAGACAGGCCATTCTGAAGTATCTCAAAAGAAACAATCCTCAGCGATACTTTTGGGCCATCGAGAAGCTCGGACTATCGGACCATTCTGTCACTAGCGAGTTTTCCCTGTCTCGCAAGTACTTTGAAAAGGTCAACTTCTTTGGTGACCGAACGCTACCTGTTCGTATCACTAAACCTGAGATGCGTCGTATTAGAAGGGCTGAGACTCTGAAGAAGAAGGCAAAGAAGTATCTGGCTTCGGACTAGAGAGGAGGGATATAAAATTATGCATCAAGCACCTGTACATATAAATAAGATGAATGAAATACTGGCAGAAAAGTAGATCACACGTCCAGGTTTCTGTGATCAGACCCCCTCCGGGCTGTCTGCTGTCTATATTCCAGCAAGCGACTCTAAAAAAGAATAGATTTTATTGCTTCATTACCAGCCTATTTACATTGTTTATGCATTTACACTGTGCTCTCCAAGAACTCTTTCACGGGATTTCCAACATGCTCTACATCCAGTAGAAACGTATCATGCCCAAAAATGCTAATGTCGTGACCTAATTCTCTGTACGTGACATTTCCCTGGAAACCCGCTTCGGCATTGGCCTGCTTTAGCACCTCGACGATCTCCCGTTGTTGCCAATGGGGAAACAGAAAGTCGGACTCAACACCCAACACAAAGGTTGGAATACCAGCAATAGATGACATTCCGTCCACAAGATCTCTATCTGGGCCTTTGTTTTCGAGCTTACCAGAAACCTCATTGGGCCGAACTTTCTCTGTGTAAGGCTTCTCAGGCAGAGCACACACAGCATTGTCGAACTCAAAAGCTCCAGATCTGATGGATTGGGTCTTATGCTGCAAGTTTGAACCCAGATCAAAAAGGTCCATTGCTTTGGACACATAAATAAGCGAGTTTGCATCGTATTCCGTGCAGAATTTCTCTCCTTGGTGATCCAAGTACGTCTCGATCAAAAAATCTGGGCATAAGGCAGGGGTCTTGGACTCATCAGCTCTCTTTCTACCAAATCGCTGTTCCCACTCAGGACCAGATCTATAGGTCACAGTAGCGATTTCTCTGGCCAATTTCATTCCAATATGGGGAGGGATTCCTTCGTAATAAAAGCCCCGCTTCCAGTTGGGATCAGCCATCAAAACCTGTCTCTGGGTGTGTCTCAGTGCCACAGAGTACGGATGAGAACGTGCACAGCCTGATATAGACACGAGACGGCCAACTGCTTGAGGATACTCTCGAGCAAATGCAAGGCTTTGCATGCCACCCATAGATGCACCAACCGAGGCATAGAGCTTTCTAATGCCAAGGTGCTCAGTAACAAGTCTGTACTGGGCTCGGATCATGTCATTGATACTAAGAATAGGAAATCTGGTAGCATAACGTTCGCCGTCTGCAGGATCAATGGAGCTAGGGCCAGTGGAACCAAAGCATCCGCCGAGTACATTTGTGCAAACGACAAAGTACTTATCTGTATCAATACTGAGGCCGGGACCAATGAACTTTTCCCACCAGCCAGGCTTGGTGTTTTTAGCATGTGATTTAGCGTGAGAGCTGGCGGAAAGACCGGTGTGGAGCAGAATGGCATTGGACCGGTCTGCATTTAACTGACCCCAGGTTTCGTAGGCCACGTCAAATGAGGGCAGTTTCCCGCCATAATCAAGAAGCAGAGGCTCCGCACTGTGAAATTTTTCATAACCAGAAACCACGCGAGAGTAATCAGGTTCGGGCCCGCTTTCGTATGACTGGCTACGGGACTCCAACTTGTCCAAGCAGGGAAACGACATTTGCGGGTTGGAGCCAGCAGAAGAGCTGAGCGAGCCTGAAAAACGAACAAGCCGAGTGTTCTGCAGCCATGTGCTTTGCATGGTCAACAGCCGACGGCCCAACGCCCACCCTGAGTGTCGCATGGCCATCATTGCTTCGCCGGTTTTGGAGGGGGGAAGGTGGTGCTCTAAGAGTAAGTCTTGACAAACCCAGCTGAGATGGAAAAGACGCACAAAACTATAGCCACCTGATCACGTGAAATTCGTCAATGGCGATGCAAAGTGGCGGTGGCTCACCGCGGAGCTTGTGGCAGTACACACCTTCGTGTAAGCAACTACATAAGCGCGTCACGTGCCCATTTTTTCATGCTTCGATGGCGCCGTCGGCGGCGGCGCTGGCAGACTCTGGCTTGATGGCCGACTCATCAGCAGCATTATCTGCCTCGGGCTCGGTTGGCTGAGCAACATTGAGCCATTTCATGTAGAAATCATCCATGAACATCTTGGCGACATCTGCGCGCGAGATTTCCTGACGAAACAGCGGCTGGTTGAGTAGCGTGAGCATGTGTAGGCAGTTAGGATACACCAGGAACTTGGCATAGCGAGGCTCCCGCCAATATTCGAGGTACTTAAGATAGGCCAGAAACTGGTCGTTCTCCAGGTATTTGTTCTGAGCCAGGTAGTTGAGGTATTGGGGGTTGGCAAGGGCCTGGATGAACTAGACGGGATGTTAGCGGGGGGGGGCACAGATCCGGGAAAACAGCAACAGATTGCAATGCTGCGCGAGCAGTACGAAAAAAAACTTCAATCCTTCTTACCTCCAGTTCAGCTTCGAATCGAGTGGGTTGGACGGGGACTTCGGCAGCAGTTTCAGCCATGATGGTGGTGTATAGATGTGAAGGTTGGCTTTGGGAGTGAGTGCTGGCTGGGTTCCTTCGCATTCTGCACCTCCGCATTTGTTTCCTTTCCTTTCAGCATTGCATAGAAGAACATGGCCGGAGCAGACGAAGCAGCGGCAACAGCAGCGGCACCGCATCTGCGCGACCAGCCGCATGATGAAAACTCGATGACGGCAGGCCTATTTGGTGAATACTACGCTACACGGCCGGTGCGAGCACCGAAACACTTTTTCGGCCTGTTCACCGACTCGGAGGTGCTAGCCATGGTGGTGTACCCGGTTACGCTGCTGCTGGGCCAGCTGGTGGCCTGGACCACTCCCGAGGGGTCGTACTTTTCTGACAAGAAGAACATTTTCAATATTGTGTTTGTCAAGCAGGGCTGGCTGTGGACGACACTGGCTTTTGGTGTCAATGCGTTCTACATTGTCCGATCGCGCAGCGGCAAGACGGCGTCCACCTTCACGCTGGTGCGCCAGGCTGTGGCCCGCTACATTGTAGCCACTCTGTGGTGGGTTGTTTTTGCACAGTGGTTATTTGGCATGCCACTGATGGACCGGGTGTTTCTGTGGACGGGGGGCTCATGCAGCGCTGTGTCCAATGACAGTGCCGTTCATAGCCTAGCGGAACTGGGCCCTGGCCCGCATCACCATTTGTCGTCAGCCATGTGCCGGGCTCTGGGGGGCCAATGGCTGGGTGGCTACGATCCTAGTGGGCACATATTTATTCTGACCCACGGCTCATTGTTGGTGTGGTTCGAGCATATTCCTGTCATGGAGTCCAACATGAAGTGGCCACTCCCGCTGGGTCTGCGTGCAGTTCAGTGGTTTCTGATGCTGTGGTGGTGGATGTTCTTGATGACGTCGGTGTATTTCCATTCTTTTGGCGAGAAGGTCACCGGGCTGATTCTTGGTTACGTCGAGGTGACATTTGTGTATCTTATTGCCGAGCACTTTCCTCTCGGCAAAGTAATTTTTGGCCAGGAGTAGCCACCCGTCATGTGCAGATGAGCTATAAATGGATCCGGGACATTTGGATCGAATAATAATAATGTATATAGCAATATCAACTGCGTGCGTTAATGATATATCAAGACTCATAATAGTCGAGTCGTCGTTCAAAATAAATATGTTACAGTGCCCATAAGACCAACTGTCTGCAATGATCCCCGGATAGACAGAACAAGGACAATCAAACGTAAGGGAGTCCTCTATGCTCAGATAGTAATAAGATATTCCATGAGGCAGTTGGAATTGTATTGTTGCAGGTGCATGCCCCGTCTATGCCATGAAGCTGTCCAGTAACTGGAGACGTTGCTTGAACGAGGCCAACGGCCCCGTCAAAGCAGGAAGCCACCTTCTCGCTACCACGGTATCGCTTCCAGGTTCAGCAACCTGCACCACCATAGCCCTTTCAACGTTCTCTTGGTTGCAGACAAGCATGACAGTCGATACTTTGTCCAGCAGCAGGAGCTTGACGAGCCGGAATGCACCATCCACCTGTACACTCGCGGTATGCGGTAGCTTTCCTAGAAACAGATGCTGCTTGACCAAATGCTCGTATAATGCAATTCTCACTTTGCTAATGAAGGTGAAGAAGTTCGCATTGAGGTACCGCCGGGCCAGCGATCTCAGCGGAACGTATGCAGGAATGGTATGTCTGAACAAATTGAGACTCCCCTTATTGTCTCTACGCAAAATAATATAATGCGGGGTTCCAAATCGCTTATCATTTCCAAACATCTCGAGCCGGACGCCAAACCCTTTGTGTCTGGCCAGCTCAAAGGCCGTTATTCCCGTCAGACGATGGATGTTTTCCAAGTGTAACGTCTGTAGATCTACGCCGTCGTCCTCAACTACGGAGAAAAACTTATCTCCCACGCCTTTGAGATCTTCTGCTGTGCGGCCTACCGATTTAACAGTGTCTTTTTGTGCCTGCAGCACTGATCTTTCGCGTTTTAGCTTGGCCAGACGCTCCTCATAAGCATGTACTGGGGGGATGGTTAGTTGCTGTACAGCTGGAAGTATTCAAAACAAACAATCAACACAAATGGTAATTGCGCTCTTGTGACTTACTTTCGTTTTCCAGTGCTTTTATATCAGTTTCCGACGAAAGTCCTGCCATTGTTGCGGCTGGCAGCGAAGTAGTAAACAAGATTAGTACAAAGATGAGAGTTCAGCCGCAGTGTGTATCTCAACGTTTGTGCAGCGTAATCTCATCAGTACACTACGTAGTAGCTGCGCAAGGAGGCTACTACGCAATCCAAAACGAAACACTGCAGGCAGCGCAGAGACAGACAGGCGGAACGGCACTCAGTAAATAAATAAAACACTCACTGTTGCTGGTTTTCTACTGAGCATCTTCTTTCCTCTTTCTCTTTCTCCTTCATTCGCTCTTCGCGCACAGCACAGTGCGGCCCATAAGTACACGAACTGTATCAGCCTTGCACCGTTCCGCCAGTCAAACTAAAGGGTGACGTGAGCTGGCCCACTCCGCGCGAATATATATTCTGCAATAACTGTCCGTTTCAAGACAGGGTATTGCAATCTGCTTTTTTGTGCGCAACCTCCTTTGTTAGCTTTTTTCTTCACTTCCGTTCCCGTGCCTGTCTGACTTGGCTTATCTGGACACGTTTGCCTGGTGTACTTCGTCTGTGTGGAGTTCCTGACATAATCTCATCAGACCCGGCCTACGCCAACGCATCAACTACCGTGACAGTTTTCAAATGGAGAGCGCTGAAGTTTTGCGTCGCAAGAACAAGTCTGCTTCGAAGATGTCTCCGCTACTTCCAGTCACCGAGCAGTCGGCGACCAATTGGAACGCTGGAGGTGCTCCAGAAGAACCACTGATGATCGCAGAGCCTCAGGGCGGGTTCTTCCAGCCTGAATCGCTCGATCCCCAGGAGAAACGCGGCTTGTCGCTGTCAGAACTGTCGTATATCGACCGGCAAAATTTCTTCAGTCTGTGTTTCCTCTATTTATTGCAAGGTATCCCTGTGGGTCTGGCGTTTGGCAGTATTCCCTTCCTACTCAAGTCCAAACTATCCTATGGCCAGATCGGCCTCTTTTCCCTCGCTTCATATCCCTACAGTCTAAAGCTCCTGTGGTCCCCAATTGTTGATGCTTGGTATAATCCCCGGTTTGGACGCAGAAAGTCCTGGATCGTACCCATTCAGGCCGTGTCTTCACTGGTTCTGATCTGGCTAGGCTCCTTCATTGAAACCTATGTCAATGATCCCGAGGGCCATCTGGGCGCAATTACCTTCTTTTTCTTCCTGCTAGTGTTTCTTTGTGCTACTCAGGATATTGCTGTTGATGGCTGGGCTCTGACTCTCTTGTCTAGTCCGGCTCTAAGCTATGCGTCCACCGCACAGACCATTGGTATCAATACGGGCTACTTCATGTCTTTTACCGTGTTTTTAGCATTATCCTCTCCAGAGTTTGCTAACAAGTGGCTCCGGTCCACCCCTATAGATGCTGGATTGTTCACTCTGAGCCAGTACCTGACCTTTTGTGGCTTCATTTACTTTGCTGGAACCGTGGGGGTGTGCTTCTTCAAGAAAGAAGGCCGATCTAAGAGCGATGACGAGGATTCTGGTATCGTCACTGTTTATACGACTATGATGAAGGTTCTCAAGCTCAAGAATGTGCAGGGCCTCATTATGGTGCATGTGGTTGCGAAAATCGCGTTCCAAGCAAATGATGCTGTGACCAATTTGAAGCTGCTTGAAAAGGGACTTTCAAAGGAAGACTTGGCTCTCACTGTTTTGATTGACTTTCCTTTTGAGATCATTTTTGGTTACTATGCTGCCAAGTGGTCGACAGGGCAGAACCCTCTAGAACCTTGGATGCTAGCATTCGTGGGTAGAATGGCATTTTGCATACTGTCAATGTTCACCGTGATAGCCTTCCCCAAGGATGGTGCAGGTCCTGGATACCTGCTAGTTATCATTGTTGTCCATTGTATCGGCAGCTTTTTGTCAACTGTCCAGTTTGTTTCAATTAATGCATTCCATACTCAGATTGCCGACCCTTTCATTGGAGGCACTTATATGACGACGCTAAATACGATTTGCAATCTTGGTGGTCAATGGCCGCGTGTATTTGTGCTCTATGGAGTTGACTTGTTCACTAGAGCGACCTGCAGTGGATCCACCTCTGGCTCTCTGTTTGAGCCATTTTCCTGTGCTGCAGAAGCAGATAAAGATAAGTGCAAGAAGCTTGGAGGTACTTGTACTATTCACCAGGACGGTTACTATGTTATGAATATCGTCTGTATCATGATTGGATCTGCTCTGTTCTTCACGTGGATCAAGGCTAAGATGCAACATCTACAGAGATTGCCTGTGGAGAGCTGGAGAGTACGATAAATACCTTCTGGTTGACAAAATCTCATCTCATTTGGAGTGAGAGCTGTAACAGAGCTTCAGGTAGGATATATAAACTATATATATATGCATTTTCTAAAAAACCTTCGAGAAGATATGAGTATTATATATAACAGGCAGCACATAAAATATTAGAGAGAGGTGATACACATGTCCTTTGATGTTGAAACCCTCTTTACTCCAAGTACAAAGCAGACTTGGCACCCTTGACAACAATCTCAGGAGTAGGGAAGGCAAAGTCTTCCAAAGTGACAGCATAAGGGGTGGGGACTTCAGCACCAGTGACTCGGACAACAGGAGCGTCGAGGTAGTCAAAAGCCTCAGACTCCATAATCTCAGCAGCGATCTCAGCACCGACGCCAAAGGCAGGGAAACCGGACTCGACGGATACCAATCGGTTGGTCTTCTTGACGGACTGGACAATGGTGTCAATGTCCAGGGGCTTGATGGTTCGCAAGTTGATGACTTCAGCCTCAACATTGTACTGTTCCTTGAGAATATCAGCAGCCTTGAGGGAGAACTCGACGTTTCGAGAGTGGGCGACAATGGTGATATCGGAGCCGGGTCGCTCAATCTTGGCCTTGCCAAAGGGGATGACAAAGTCGGGGGACTGGGCTTCCTCAGACATGGGGAAAGATTCACCATAGAGAATCTCATTTTCCAAGAAAACAGTAACGTTGGGGTCTCGAATGGAGGCCTTGAGCAGACCCTTGGCGTCCTCGGCGGAGTAAGGAGAAACGACCTTCAGACCAGGGACCTGGCCGTACCAAGTGGAGTAGTCCTGGGAATGCTGGGCCGCAACACCGGCAGCAGCACCGTTGGGGCCACGGAAAGTGACGTTGCAAACCTGGGTACCACCAGACATGTAGAAAGTCTTAGCTCCAGAGTTGATGATCTGGTCAATGGCCTGCATGGCAAAGTTGAAAGTCATAAACTCGCAAATAGGCTTCAGACCAGCCAAGGCAGCACCGACGCACAGACCAGTGAAACCCATCTCGGTGATAGGGGTATCAACGACACGTCGCTCGCCGAATCTGTCCAAAAGACCTCGGGAAACCTTGTAGGCACCGTTGTACTGAGCGACCTCCTCGCCCATGAGGAAGACCTTGTCATCACGGTCCATTTCTTCGGCCATGGCCTGGTTGAGAGCGTCACGAACGGTCATCTACAAGCACAAGTTAGCAAACACAGGACTAAGGTAGCGGGAGGCAATCCACTTCAAGCGTCTAATCCCCGGAGAAATCACCACCATGTCCCTCAATGGCCGCCGACCCCCTCTCGAGTGCGATGTTTTCTGTTCCATTTGGGTCGAGGGGGTCACAGTTGTCGGACCCCCACTCAACAAAATATATGGCGAGCGGTCCGGGGCCGGCAAGTCGGCAAAGCATTGGCAATGCCAACGACAAGCAAAAGACCAAAACAGGCCAAGAGACACTTGTGGATTAAAAGCAGAACACATTACTTACGGTTGTAGCGCCTCCGGAAGAGGAGTTGGGTCGCTTGGACTGGAAATCGACGGTTCGCATGGCAGCCTGCTGACCCAACAAAGACATGCTGGGGACGGACAGCTTGGATGCACCACCGACCAGACCTGCCTTCTCAGACAGGCCGGTGACCAATCGCTTCGTAGGAACAGAAACCTTCATGATTTTTTAGCAGAAAAGCTGGCAGTTGTAAATGGCTAGGGCTTCTGAAGGAGTGCAAGAGGAGAGACCATCTTATTCGCACGGTTATTGTTGGGACGGGCGGGTAATTGGGAGTTGCGCGCGCACGCCGGAGGGCAAGCCGTCAATAAGCGGGATGGAAGGAGTGAAATATACGGCAAGGCACAGCTAGCATGGATAATCTGCAAATATAACCTGCAATAGAAAAGAGATGGATTGAAAGGCGGACAACTGCAGATGGACGGTAAATATCAGCTGCGAGATATGGCCCACCTCGAGGCAGGCGGCTTAGCATAAGTATACATACATCCAGACTCGGATCTGGCTAGGGTTTGGTGGGGGAAGGCCGCAATGTTGCATAGGTAGGGTTTTGATCGGCAAAAATGTCGGTCGGAGGACGGCCACTCAGTGCCAAAGGAGTGCAAAACAGTGAAGCAGGCTGGATCTGTCCTCGGTCAGTCAGAGTTCTTCAGACGGATCAGGTGAGTGTGTCAAGTGGGTGGATTGATTCAGTCTAGGGTCCCGTTGGCTCTACGTACACACCGTTTGTACCCAGGGCCCTTCTCCCCCAACCCCCATGAAGACAACTGCCGCACGAGTGAGTCTGTAGCAATTCAATTGAATTTTTCAATTATAGTTTTTCCTAGTTTATTTGCTTCTTGGGCGGTGTGGGTGTGAAGATGATGCATTGTTCTCCTACTACCCGAACCGTAATGCATTGTTTTCTCATGGTCCACGGCGTTCTTTCGGTGCACTGCTGTGCAGCTGCTAATGCTAAGGTGCAGCAGCTATGCAATGATGCCCTGGCCAGAGCCGGCCTCGAGATCATAGCCGAGCTTGGCAGCCACCTGGACAATTACACCCCAGGCATGGTCAATTATGACCTTGGCTAGACCAGCTCCACGGGTCTGTTTCCTGGCCTTGGCTGAGGTATCATCACCTGTGTCCATGGCTGTAGGCAGCACATTGTCCGAGGCACTGAGACTGACAAACAACGAAAACGGCACCAGCCACACACAAATGCCAATGAAAGAGGCGACCTGGGCAAACGGTGGGTGGGTGGGCCCAGCGTATTCGGGGCGCTCCTGGAGAATGATAGCAGGTGGGATGCTGGGATCAGAAAAGTACCTGAACCACAGAACGTGGTTGACAATCACCAGCACACACGAAGCAATGAACGACTGGGACGTCAGCGATATGAATGGGAAACGCTTCAGATTCTGCAGGTATACCGCATGAGACAGGATTGCAAACCACGTGAGTTTGAACGGGAACCCGTCCACCAGCCATAGCAGCACCAGTACGCCCATGATGGAGTAGATGGCTCTGCCCAGCAGTTTCTTGGTCAAAACCGTGTACTCTTCTACCAGCTCAGACAGGTAATAAAGGCCACATGCAATTGCCATTGTTAGCAGCAGAAACGAGGCGGTGGTGCCCACGTATGAGACAAGTTGCAGAATCATGTTGGAGAAACGTATGCGCAAGGCAAAAATGTGTGTGTTTGTGTGTGTGTGTGTGCGGTGCGTTGGATGGGATGAGATGGATGGGACAGACAGACCGCAAACAGGCAACAAAGGGAGATTGCAAGGGGCTTTGGGGAGAGAGTTTGGGTCAACCTCCACCAAACTCTGGGAGCCTTGCGCCAGTGTCTCACCCATAGACGTAGGGTAGAACCTTAGTTGGAGGGGGAAGTGGGGGTGGTAGCGGCACACCGATCTGGGCCCAGCTACACTGATGGGCGCGGGCGCCCAGACCAGACCAGACGGCAAAGCATCCCATCGCATCCGCAGATACTTGCTGAGAAAAATAGCTAATCAACTACATGGCACGGGTACCACGCACACTTTGCTTCTCCCTGCCTTGCGCAGTGTTTGGCTGTTGATGCCAAAGTGCCGGCTGTCGAGGTGGTGCGTCTTTCCAGCCACATGATGCACGGCTGAACGCAGGTGGGCGGCCCTACTTCATCTGGTGAGAGGGCCCTGCCAGCCACTTCTCCGCCCACAGCAAGGAAAAGGCACCACGCCGATAGTCAAGGAAGCCCAGGAAAATGGGCAGCAAGGACGACGGGGGCCCATGATCGTCATAGCCCATGCTGCGAGCAGGCTGCCAGTCTAGTCAAGCGGCATGCGTGTAAATATCGTGATAGTACGTGGCTGGTATGGTCTGGCGTAGGGCGTGTGGAGGGGGGGGAAGAAGCGTACTGCTCAGCAAGGCAGGCTTGGCTCAGCTAGCTCAGCTAACTCAGCTGGACTAAACGTCTGCTGCGGGCCGGGCTATCAACAGGGGGTGGGTCCAGCAAACAATAAGATACCCCCCGCCAGAGCAACAGGCAGAGCAATGCCAGTGCAAACCCGTCAGCCAGAGATAGACAGGGCCTGGGCCACTCAATAATAGTCCTTGCCCCCTCTCTTGCCGGTGTAGGCAGATCGGGGTGCCGCATCAGCACTAGTTTTCTAGGGGTGTAATTTTGTGTAATCTTGCGCATGTTGGTGATCTCAGGCACAAAGGCCCGCCAGCACCAGCTAGAAGGAGCATCAGGCCATTCTGCCGCTCCTTAACCAACCAGACTAGCACGGGGGAACCATACACTGTAGATAAAACGCCTTTGCCAAGAACATGTGCATATTTTCCAGCAGTCGCTCGATGCCGCCCGATCCGTGTTTTTTTTCCTATCGCTGCGCACGCGGCCAGGCGATTTGGAATGGGATGGATATCCCGGGGGTCTCGGGTGGTGCTGCACCTGACGTACCGCCAGCCCAAGAAATTGTTACCCATCCATCAGTTCATTGCTTACTTCCACCCAAACACACATAACTGCAAATAACCTTCTTCGGCCTGCCAATCAATGACCCCACAATAGCACACCAAATACCAATGGAATCCACGCCCGAAGTCGATGTCGCTGGCCAGATAGGCAACAACGACCTCGACTGGCTTGCCAAAGGCAGTCAGCTCAAAAACCAAGGTATGTTCTCGCTGTGCTATCTCGGGCATCCCGCCCGCAAGGTTCCAGGTGGTGCTGAGACTGCTCACAAAGACTGGGCTGGCTGGCTGCTTTGCTGCACAGGGCCCGGCCAGGCGCTCAGCCAGAAGGGCCCCCTGACAGATTTGCAAACAAATAGCTAACTACTTTTTTCCAGCCGCTACAGGAGCTCGAAGCAGAGCAAACTCTCTGCCTGCCAAGCCGTCGCCAGTAGATCCTGCTTCTGCTGCCGTCCATAACTGCAAAACCATTCGTGAAGAGGAGGAGGGGGACCCCAAGGAGCCGACTGCTTCTGCTCCCTCCACCCCGAGAGTCAAATCAAAGCTTTCTCGCCAGGTCGAACTGGACCGTCTCTCTCGATCTGGCTCACCGGCGTCTTCCAGGAGAAGCTCTTCTCCTGTTGTTGCTCCCGATGATATGCCTCGTTTGGAGCATAGTCGGTCGTCGGTGCCCTACGATGCTGCGCTGACAGCCACTGCTCCCATTCGCCGCACACAGAGCATCAGCATCACCGAGATGAAGGGACATGGCACACCAGCCCAGACACACCAGAGAAAGGGCGGCTGGTTCCATTCGTTGTCCCAGAAAATCTCGGGCTCCAAGCATCAGCAGAATGCTGTTCCAGTAGTGCCTGTTTCTTCTACTTTGAACCAATTTGGGCTGCCTGCTACTTCCCAGCCAATCCCAGCTGCAAAGCCAAGGGCTGAGCCCATACCTCCTGCTGTCTCTGGTTCTGCTCCTGCTCATCACTTATCCTCGTCTTTAAACTCTGGCGGGCTGTATGGTAGTGCACCGTTGACAAAGACCACATCGGTGCCCCAGACTTCTACTACTACCGAACACACCACCAGCCCCACTGCTTCGGAGATTTCTAGAACTGGCTCTTTGATGCACAAGCTCCGCCGACTGTCCACCCGCAGCCCATCCATTTCTGAGACGGACCTGCCCAGCTATGCGGAGAAGACCACTGAGCGGCATGTCCTCAACAAGAACCCGGACAAGAAGCCCTGCAAAGTTCCCGAACTCCAAAACGTTCTTAATGGCCGAGTGCGCTTTGCTGCTGATGTGTTCAAGTACGATCCTCCGCAGCAGATCCCTTCTCGTCACCCCAAGACTGGTAATATTGTCTTCAAAGATGACGGCGAGGTCGTCAGAACCCATCCTATCAACCCTAATTACATTCTGCCTTCCAATTACCGCAGTGCTGCTGTCAGTGCATGTGCATCTGCGCATGATGCTGCTGTGAGAATCGCCAATTCGATCAAGGGCACTAGTCTTTCTGGCAATAAGAATAATAAGTCCAAGGATCCTGCTGCTTACAAGCCTCAAGTTGAAGAGAACGACAATTATGAGTCGCCAGGTGCAGGTCTGATAATTGATACACCCATGGCCAGGAAGGAAGGTGAGGACAGTGTTGAAGTTGAGGAGACTCCGGAGCCCGAAAAAGACGAGTCCCTTGAAGCCATTTACACGCGTTGTTGCCATCTGCGTGAAATCTTACCTATTCCCGCTACACTAAAACAAATTAAGGGGAAAGAATCTCCTTTGTCTCTTTTGAAAGTCGTTAACCCCCGTCCTACACTGATAGAAGTGCTGGCATTTGCGGATTTCTTGGCAGTAGTCCCTGTCGTTATTGTCAATTTGGACAACTGCTGTCTATCTAATGAGATGCTCGAGGTGATCCTGTCTTCTATAGAGTATTCCAATTCTCTAATGGCCCTGTCTCTGCGAAATGTTGTTCTAGATACCGATGGCTGGAAGCTGTTGTGTGCGTTCTTGGCCAAGAACAAGAGCTTTACCCGCTTGGACATTTCCATTGGACCATCTGGTAACTCCAAGGCGAAGACGTCGTCCAACCCGAAGACTGACAAGCTTACTCGTTTCAATTGCGATTGGACCCTTCTCAACAGGGCCCTGATTGCTAGAAATGGTATAGAGGAGCTTCTCATCAATGGTTGTATGATTCCCAATGATCATTTACAGAAACTGCTTATGGAAGGTCTTTCTATAACCACCAAACGTCTCGGATTGGCTCTGAACGATCTTCAGAAGGAGAATCTTGTTGACGTGAACCACTGGATGCAGCAACCTAATTCCATTGTGGAAGGCTTGGATCTTGGTGGTAACGACCTGTCGAACTGTGTTGCAGAACTCGCTGAAATTATGCACTCGCATTCTTTGTTGTTTCTGTCACTCAATTCTTGTGGCCTCAAGGATGTTAAAGGACTGCACAGGATTTTCATTGAGACCAGTAGAGATTCGCACTTGAGATTTTTGGACTTGAGTGGCAATCAGGATCTTTTCCCCTCGTTCACTGCCACTTTGGCTAACATACTTCCACTGCTTCATAATCTCAGGAGAATTCATCTTGATAATGAGAACTTCACCTCAGATGATATTGTTAATCTTAGCGAGTCGCTCTCCGCTTGCAAGAAATTGTTTCACATCAGCTTGCTCGATAACCCCAAGTTGGATTCCACTGCATGTGCAGCATTATCCGCAGCAGCTCAGATATCCAGCACTATTTATATTATTGAGTGCGACTCCAATCTTTGGCCAAACCCATTGAGAAGACGTCTTGCCCATTATTGCATGATAAATATGGAGTCATTGGCTGGGAGAGAGCAGAAAACTGGCGAGATTGATGACTTTGATATAGTTTTTGACGATGAGAATGAGTTGATGGACACTGGAACAGAGCTTGCAAAGGCTGTGGCGGATATTTTGGATTCTAACAGGGACTCTGATGAATTCCACTGCAAACAGGTTGCTGATACCATGGTGAAGAGAGCTGATAAAGTAAAGAGCACGGTACAAATCCAACTTGCTGATATGCTGGAGAAGAGGGAAAAAGGAGAACTTTCAGTCGAGGAAAAGGAAGCATTACTGCGACTCTGTTTGCTAGACGTCAATTTGGAGAAAGTAATAAGTCGCTACAACAGCGCTTTGAAGGAACGAGGAGAGTTGGTAGCACCGTCACCAACTGTGTCGGATAAAGGAACAGCAACACCGCCTCCAGCACTCACCCAACATATGATGTTGAATGGCCGGTCGGACCATGCTGCTGTACCCCATACAACCAAGCATGATCTCCAAGTTGCTCCTATTGCAGAAATGAGCTCAGGCTCCAGTAGCAGTACCAATCTATCACGGAACTCATCTTCCACTTCTCTTCACTTGAAAAAGCAGGATCAAGAAGAGGGACAGCTATTGAAACTATCTACTATGCTCCTGCGAGACAAGCATCCTGATGATGATGAAGAGACTCCAGAAGATCGAGCGTTGCGAATGTCTTTGTTGACACCTGCCGATACGGAGAATGGCACATTTGATCCGGAAATCCAAAAGAAGGTGGATATAATGAGAGCTGCATCTGGTGAAGAGCTGCGAAAGGCCTACTGGAACACCAAGGGTGAAAACACTCTTGCTCAGTTGATCGAGCAGCTTCAATCCAAATACAAGCCCGAATTCAACACAATCTTTGGTAGTGATCTCATAGGTTCTGCAAATGGTTCACCAATGATGGTGCCATCAGTCAACTCATCTGCTGCCGCCAGCTTGGCAGGAGGTGCAGGTGAGGATGGCCACATGAAGGAAGAGGCAATGGACAAGGTCATAGCTAATCTTGCCCAAAATCTCAAGAAGGGCCAAGAGAGAAACCCTTAAGCATATTTATAGCTATTCTTGTACACTATATAGCCGGCCATTATGGTATCGATATAATGACTGTCATTCTAATTTGTTCACATGGGTTTCTTTGCTTCTGCAAAGCCAATTTTGGACTTTTACATGCGCCAGCATCATCTGAAGCTGGCTCTTACAGGAAGAAAACTCAAAATAACCAAAAACTTTTATAACCAATTATACGGGGGATACATAAACTTTTTAGTTGTCGGCTCGGAAGGCAGCGATCTTCTCGGCAACACGGGCTTCTCGCTGGGCCTTGGTGAGCTTGGCCTTCTTGAACTTGAGACAGGCAGCCTTGTACTCAGCCTTCTTCTCAGCAGAGACCTGCTTGGGGGTAGGGTCCTCTCGGATAGCGGAGTGAGCAGCCTCGTAAAGCTCCTCAATGGCATCGGGCTCAATGTCGTCAGCAAGGTAAGACTTGAAGAGGGTTCGGTATCGCTCCTCATCATCGTCAGCCAGCTCCTCCATGTACTCAGCAACGTGACCACCGACAATGTACTTTCGGAGGATCTCGTCATCAAGGTCACCGGTCTCGAAATCGTAACCAGGGAATCGCTTGGCGGAGTGGGGGACGTACAGACCACCGTCGGAAGCACCCTTGGCAACAGCAAAGACACGGGCACCAGTGGTGGTTCGGGTCAGACCAACATCAAGGAAAACCTTGAAGGGTCGAGGACCATCCTCAACAGCCTCAACAAGGGAGAACTCACCGGAGGCATCCTCGTCACCGGTGTAAGTCTCCTCGAGACCGAGCTTGTTCAGAGCTCGTCGGGCAATCAGCAGACCGACAGCGTAGGCAGCGGACCAGTTGGTCAGACCGTGCTTGATACCGTATCGGGGCAGCTCGTGGGCGTAAGCAGCAGTGAAGACAACATCACCGGTAATCTGGGAAGAGACAATCTGGGCAGTGATATCCTTCTTGGTGATTCGGACAACAAGTCTGTACTTGGGGGAGGCGTACTTGGCCTTGTGCTGGGTAACCAATCGCTTTCGGGCGTAGTAATCGGTCTTACCTTCTCGTCTTCGTCGGAAGGGAGTCTGGTATCGAGAGTGGTAGGCAGAGGTCTTCTGGATCTTGAGGAAAGGCATTTTTTAGGGTGGTAGATGAACAAGTTCAATTTTGATGTTGAGTTTGAGTGAAAAGTTCACAGGCGAGTGTGCCGTGCTGGGGTTTACCCAGTCCACCCTTTCGCAGTCACACCAAAATTTCCACCACCCACCCACTGTATGAAAACCTGGTGTGCCAAAACGCTTCATTAAACAACATTCATGATATGGTAAGTGACTAGAAAAGGACACCGCATTCTGATGAAAAACTTTGGTCCGTGTTGATGAGAAGGAAGTAAGACCCCTTTGAATGAATACAAACCCATTTAGTTCACAACTGACAATGCTCTGCTCTAAGCCAATTGTGTTTGGATGATGTTTTACTAACTGTTGTTATAGGTGATGAAAAATTTCGTTTAGAAAAAAGATAAAATCCATTAATAAAAATACAGCCATAATTCGCTCCGTTAAAGCTTTCAGTTAATGCGTTAAAAAATATATCGTATCGTATCATGTCATCTCTCATACTGCTGCAGTGCATTGCTTGCGTTACGGTGGGTCGTCGTCGTCTTCGCGAATGATACAAGCTGCAGGCCGGTCGGTACGTTGAATCCGTCCGTCTATCTATCGCTTCCCTGTAGCTCCGTGACCTACGGCCATGGAGTACATTGGCAGCTTGGCCGGTGTAGTTGTAGTCGGTGAGCTACCTGATCCAGATCCGTAAGCCTGAACCAGCAGTCCTCCACCTGCAGGGCTGATTGGCAGCACCTTGTGAGAGGCCTTGCTCTTGAGCTTCTGCTGCTTCGCCAGTAACGAGTTGGACTTGAATAGAGGCACTGTTGGGGTCTGTATATGCTGGGCGGTCTTCGTGGCTGGCTGACGAGCACTGTAGGATCGACCCAGCAAGCCGTCGGCAGCAATTTCCCCACTGCTGCCGCTGTTCTTGTGATTCAAGGTATTGATTAACGTCGGAGGCTGGATCTGGTCGATCACATGGAAGTTGCTTCCGCTGCCATTGGATGTAAAGCTAGCCTGGGAATGATTCTGCTCGGCAAAAGGAGCGTACTGACGCGAGACCCGGTCAGAGGTCTGGGATCGGAGAGTGAAAAAGATATTCCTGAGTAGGTCATAGTCGGTGTCAGAGTCAGTAGCCAGAATATAGAGCGAGTCGCCCTTGTTGACAAAGTAGCGAGGATTCTGCTGGGATCGGAGACACAGAACATACTTGGCAGGGGCACTCATGTCGATGGTTTCGTAAACCTCAAACTCATCAATGGCTATGGAGCGGGCGTCTGAATGATGCATGGGTCGAGCTAGTGACAGCTGGCCAGTACTCAGGGTGTTGGCCACAGCTCTGTGCCAGCTGCCGTTGATGCGCCAGTGGATCTTTCGATTGAGAGCGACAGCGGCACCATCGCGCAACAAGTCTCGCCTGGGGTTGAGGAAAGCAATACTCTTGGTATCAAGCTTGAACACCGACGAGGTCACCTGTAAAAAGTAGACGGCACCAGAGCCAGGATCCCACGATGCGTAGATGTGCTTGAGGTACTCGTACGGACGGAGAGGTCTGCGGATGCGCTCTTCAGAAGCGGTTGATGGCACCACGACTTCCCACATCATGCACTCGTCAGCATCGGAGCCCAGCTCGTAGCGATGCTCTGAGCAGAGGCCGATGAGGAAGTCACCGATTCTCTGGTTTTCGGCGACATTTTCCTTGCGCACCGTCTGGCTCGGCAGAATGATGTCTATGCTCTCAATGGTTGGCACCTTTGCCAGGGCCAGGGTCTCGGTGGACGATCCCGTGGCCGGATGGCGGAAGAGAGGGGATATGGGCGACGTAAGGGACGCAGGTGTGTACATGGGCTCGTCGTCCGAAGACAGGCTATCGTTGCCAGTGACGACAGACAGAATGGGTCTGGGGTGTTCCAGCCGAGCAAAGTCGGCGGTCGTCGTGGCAGCAGCCGATGATGGGGCAGCAGTAGAGGCTGGGCCAGCCAGTCCCAGCAGCGGAGAGGCTGCAGGGGCAGCGGCGTTGCGAGCACGGTGCTTGCGGTATCTAGAGGGCGGAGGGTCCATTTATGCCTCGGGCTGCGTGCGTAGCGCTATGCGAGCAGGCTGCCAGTGCAGTGCGTCAGAGTAGGTCAGGCTGCGGGAAGCGAGCTGGTGGGGGGTAGGTGGGAAGCAGCAGAGAGATAAGAGTGGCTGCTGGGAGACAATGAATGAATACGCGGGAGCGCGTTATGCAGAGCAGAGGTGGAGGAGCAGAGAGAGACTCGACAAGAAGCAAAACGCAGAGCAAATGCACCGCGGTGTTCGTAGGCCCGCTGCTGCTTTATATGAGAGGAAAGCACAGGAGAGTCGCGGAAATCTTTAAAACCAAAAACAGCCTTGCCGGTTCCTTCTGGAAGTTGTCCAGTCAGCCACCGTGGTGTGTGGATGTTGTTTAAGGTTCAAACTTTGATGGCTGGCTGAAGCTTGACGCAACTAGGGTGTCTCAGAGTCCAGAACGGGAAAAGGCACGGGACAGAGGTACGTTGCAGCAGGTGCACGACGCAGGCAAATTATAAAATGCAGAGAGCAGGAACTGGCACTTTATATGGCGTGACGCAGAGGTAGTGTGGGACGGTGCAAGCGAAGAAGATATATAGATGAGTTTGAGTTGAGTTTCGGTGCAGGATGGTGTTTGCTTCAGGACAGACTGAATGGACAGAAGAGGAATATTTTTGACAGAAGGGGAAGTCGTGAAAGCGTTAGTGGGGATTGGTTGCCTACTAGGGTGGAATTTATTATTATTATTTTTCCCCAGTCAGCGAACACAGCGGACCAAATGGCCGGCGATCGAATGGCTGGCGACCAGCCTAATCAGCTTATGCCGTAACCACAGTGAGTCCCGTGGTAGCACAGGTGTTGACACCATGTCTCAGCTGCAGCGGATATACAACCACACTGTTCAAGGTTCCAGTGTGACTGTAGTGAGCACTATAAGTGGAACTGATGGTGGGCCGCACTTTGGGGCCGATTCATTGGGTTCCCTGCATACACTAGGGTGGGGTGTTCTTGGGTGTGGTAGCTTGCGTGCCCCTGGAGCCAGCCAAATGGGGGAGACTGTGGGTCAATCAATCAAGTGGAGCCCATTTGCTGCTGGGTTATTAGATGATCTAGTGCATATATTACATAGAACCGTTACAGGTTAGTATCACAGACGGGGAGGGGGCAAAATAGTGTAGTGTAGTGCAATCAATCAAGTCTGCGCTGCTTGCTTCTCTATTCTATAGGCCGGCCGGCCGGCCGGCAGGTTGCGACCAGGGGTTACGGTGGAGTCTATGCTACCCGCAAGACCAAGCACTGAGGAGACAAAAGAGAACCACAAACAGGCACAGAACAGGGCATGGAATAACAGTGGCTACTGCATAGCTAGTGCCTGTGAAGATGCGAAGATGAGGAACCAGTCAATTGTCCTCAGGAATGTCAACAGCCACTAGCAGTACACTTAATGCATGGGGTCTGCCAGCCACATGTGCACACCAACCAGTCGGTCAGCCAGTCGGTCAGCCAGTCGGTCAGCCAGTTTACAAATCACCCTTCTTATTAATGAAATCCACCATTTTCCTGGCCACAAGTAGGCCGTCGTTGCGCTTGTCCGCGTCGGCCAATGCTTTTTCAGCCAGGGCATCCTTGAAAAGGCCACTGGCATGCCGAGCATTGACCAGCTCCCGCACAATAAACTCATCAAACTCGGGGTGACCCTGGGTGGAAATGAACGAGCCCTTGCGGTACAGGCCCTGGATAGCGCAAATCCCACTTTCGCTTTTTCCAAGATTCTCAGTGTCACGAGGCACCTCGGAAACAATATCCTGGTGCATCTGCATAATGTTGATGCTGGGCTGGCCAAACAGCTGCTGGCCAGCTGCACTCAGATCCACGGCTGTCCCACTGAGCTCCCAGCCCAGCGGATTGACTCCCACCTTTGCGCCCAAAGCTCTGCCAATGATCTGGTGCCCAAAGCAGATGCCCAGCACACGCACATCCGGGGACTCCAGGGCGCTGCGGGTGTACTCCACCAGCTTCAGAATCCACTCCTGGTCCTCGTACGAATTGTGCTTGGATCCCGTCAGCAGCACGGCGTCCACTGGTCCAGGAGGGTATTCCTGCTTGGTCACCACATCGTAGCCCTGGACGGTCCACTGGTTCGTGTCCAGGCCGGCCTGCACCAACAGCTTTTCGAAGATTGTGTGGTACAGCCCGTACTTGTCCACCACAGTAGGATAGGGCGTGTCTGTATCAAGAATGGCAAGCACCGGCATGTTGGTATATCTAATATCTATTACGAGCGAGCTGGGGATGTTTGTTTTACGGGAGAAGGAGAGCTGGCTAGGAGGAGTGATTCCGTCACCCACCGAAAGACCCGGGCCCCGCTGGTCAATGGCCCGGGGCTGGCTGGCTGGCCTGGCTTTCGCAAAAAGATGCCTAAAACGGGAGCACAGTGATAACGGGACGTGCCTGCAGGGCAGACAGTGCAGACAGTGCAAACCCCCCACCAGGGTGCCATCACCTGTTTGAATTTTTTTTTTTTTTTCACACGGCCTTTTTATTTGTATCAAATTTTATTTGCTGGGCCTCTGCCAAGGCCGTCAAAGCCACAGCCGTGGCCGCATGCCTGTGCCTGTGAAAGGCCCGACAAAGAAGGCTTTTGGTGCTGCGCAGCAGTGCCCCGTTCCTCGCCCAACCCCGAACATAAAAGCCGTTCCCCAGCCTTCTTCGCATCGCTAAACAGACAGACACTCTCACTCGCTCCATGGTTTCTAACACCCTTCTTTTCACCAATCTGCCGGGCGAGGAGTTTGCAGAGGCCTCTGCTGCACTGCTCAGTCTCGTGCCCGTCACTTGTCCCGCCGTGCACTGGGCCCAGCTCAAGTCCTTCCGCAGGATCATTGCTGTTTTCACCAATGCGGAGACTGCGGTGCGGGTCCGTCAAACCATTGAAACCACTCTGGCGGCATCGTCAAAGTCCCCCGCAAAAGCCGTGAAGGTGTTTTACGGCCAGGCTACTCCTGTGGATCTGGACAAGACGCACAATATGCTGCAGCTGCCGGATGCTGGCCGCCTCTGGCTGTTGTCTCCTCCCCCCAGTCCGCCAGTGGGCTGGGAATCACGTTCAGAGTGCACTCCTAACAAGGAGACCCACTTTGATATTGACCATCTGCATTTGGCACTGGCCAAGAAACTGCTGCCTCATCAGTTGGATACTGCTGCAGACAGTGGCGCTGATGGTGAGGACCACGGCGATGCTGGATCGAGCCCGATTACCAGCACCGCTGTAGGATCATCAGCGTACGGGCCTAACTACACTGTCCTGTTACCGTCGTCGACAGTCGAACGGCCAGGCCTGAAGCTTGACACCGAGGCTGCCGGACGGTTCACTGCAGACGAGCCTCTGTCAGCCTCCTCTCAGCTGTCTACGCCGTCCATTGTGGTGGAGTGGGAAGCTGACGATGCCCCCATGTTTGAGCACCAGTCGGCTCTGCCTCGTACAGAGATGCCACCCATGCTTAGAAATTGAGGGGGGTCTCTGGGTAAAAAGATTGTGTGAGATGTTTGGTCTTCTCATTTGTATACTATTTATTATTGCATAAAGGGCCGTAAGAAAATAAAATGGCGTTGATAGAACTGAGCCCTATGCTTGTTTGGTGCTCGCATCTACGTAGTTTCCAAACCCACCATCGGGGAGGAAAGTGGTTACCGCCAGATGATCTGGGCTGGCCAAGCTGGGTCGACCAAGTTCTTGATTCTTCCTTGGTCCCAGTCCGAGCTTGTCGATCCTCGTAACCTCGCATGCTCTCCAGTCAGGCTATGATGTTGAGTGTATTGGGCTATGTACATGTTTGTAGATGGGTCTAGACAAACTACTGGGTGTATGAAAAAGTTGGCCGAGCCAGAATTCACTGCATCAGCAGCAGCAGCAGCAGCAGCAGCCCCGCACGCAATGCAATGCAAATATTGTATTGCAGTGCCTTCTATGCGTCTGTCGGCGTCTAGGCAGTAGCCGTTTCGGTCTTTTGGCTGACTGGTGACAAAGAGCCATGGTCATCGTACTGGGCTTTGAAAAAGGTATAATGCAAGACAATATCATCGACATTGGCCATAGCAGGGTCCTTGGCGAAGTCGGGATCTAAAAAGAAGAAGACTGGCATGTCGACTTCTTCGCCGGGCCTGAGCTGCTGTTCCTCGAAGCAGAAGCACTGGATCTTGTTGAAATAAGCAGCAGCCCGCTCCGGCACCACACTGTAGGTAGCCATGCCAATGATATCCTTGTCAGAGGTGTTCTTGGCCTTGTAGAAAGCCAAGGCAGTTTCTCCCGGCAGCACCTGGACCTGTTTCTGCTGGGGCCGGAATCTCCAGGGCATAATCGCAGACACCTCGGACGAGAAGTTGACAGTGATTCGCTTTTTCCTGTCCACAGGCACCAGCCGATCGGGGGTAAACTTGGTGATATCAGTTATGGGTTTTCCACCCCAGCCGGTTCGCTGGCAAATGACTCGGTACAGTGGCACCGCTGCATATGCCAGGGCCAATGTGGCTATGATGCCAGAGGTTGCATACAATGCTACAGACAGCTCGCTCTTCTGGGTGCGGGCTCTTCTGGCCTGGTGCACTCCACGCATAAAAGCCTCTCGACGCTCCTGCTCGGTTGCACGCCGGGCCAGCGAGGTGGAAAAGAACCGGCTCAGCGGCCCCGGGGTTCTCGCAGGTGCTTTGTACATGTTGCGGGGGGGATCAAAGAAAAAAGAGGTGTTGTGGAAGTCAAATGAGGTGTGCTGGGGGATCAAAAGAAGTGAGGTGAGGTGAGGTGAGGTGAGGTGAGGCGAGGCGAGCCACTGCTTAAGGTAGAGCAGATAGTCCCCGTAATGGGGCCGGGCTTTTCCACCCACCGCAGGCAGATTTGCTCACATCTTCCCCACACTACATCGGGAGCCCAGCAGCAGTACTGCACCAGCACGAGCACACAGCACCCACTCCAGTGCCACCACACCACACCGCAGCTAGCTAGATTGGTCGTGTGCACAGCGTTATATCCAGCATGAATAAGCCGGCACCGGTCGCCAAGAAGCCCAAGCGCCAAAAGGTCGACCATGCCTGTGTGTATTGCCGACGGTCTCACATGACCTGCGACGACAAGCGGCCCTGCACTCGCTGTATAAGGCGCAGCATCGGCCACCTGTGCCATGACGAGCCCAAGGTCAAAAAGGAGCTCAAGCGTGAAGACATCCAGGACAGTCCTGGCCAAGGGCTGGTGCAGCATGGTAGCCTTGGCAATGCTCGAATGCTCCTAGACACCCCGTCCATGGTGGTGACTGATTCTCAAAACAACTCCGCCAACAACGGCAGTGCCATAGAATCCTGGCAGACTGACACGGCCATGCAGTCATCGTTGCAGCAGCAGCAGCAGCAGCAGCAGCATCAGCAGCAACAGCAGCAACAGCAGCAACAGCAGCAACAGCAGCAACAGCCGTCTGTTGGAGCTGAAATGACTGCCTCGGTCAGTTCCTCCTTCTCCGGTACTCCGTTCAACCAGGCTCCGATTTTCTTCTCCGAGCATGCAGGTTCTGAGTTTTCCTCTCTAAACGACTTCCTGGCCATCATCGATGAACCCGGGCTCATGAACACCGACGAGTTTGACATAGACGGCAGCGTTGGAGGCTCTGGTCTGCCGCAGAGCAGCAACAATCAGTTTGGCAACAACAACAACGGCTCTCACTCCAGCAACCTGTCTATCTCGGGTCTGCTCAACGGTGAGGGCAACCAGGTCCGCAACTCCTCGTCTGCTGGCACTGATTCCGCCAGAGACAAGTTCTTCTTGACTGCAGCGGACCCGTCTGAGGACATTTCCCCCGAGGAACGGCTAAAGCAGGTCATCCATGCCAAGCTCGAAGCCGGGTTGCTTCAGCCATTCAATTATGTCAACGGTTACCAGCGGCTCCAAAAATACATGGATACTCACATGAATCAGAATAGTAAGCAGAGAATTCTGAAACCGTTGTCGATATTCAGACCCACTTTCAGGGCTGTCGCCCAGAGCCTCAACGATGTAGATCTGGTCCTGGTCGAGGAAGCTTTCGAGCGCATGCTTCTCGACTACGATAGAGTCTTCACTTCCATGGCTATTCCGGCCTGTCTGTGGCGCCGAACAGGTGAAATATATCGAGGCAACCGTGAGTTTGCGGCTTTGGTCGAGGTAGACGTTGAGGATCTACGTGACGGCAAGCTCGCCATTTACGAGCTCATGAGCGAGGAATCGGCCGTCAATTACTGGGAAAAATACGGCAATATTGCATTTGACTCTGGTCAAAAGGCTGTGCTCACCAGCTGCAATCTTCGTACGCGAGATGGTAGGAAGAGAAGAGCCTGTTGCTTCAGCTTCACAATCCGCAGAGACCGTTACAACATCCCCAGCTGTATTATTGGCAATTTTATACCGATACATCCGTAATTATATAGAAATGTAACAAAATGGTGTTGGTTTTAAAAAACGGAAAGATAAAAAAATTCTCTGGTAGATTTGGTTCAGCTGTAATGTAACTTTTTCATTCCCATACGTTTGTATATTTAGTACATCTTCATACCCATACATAGGTGTATAACATTCTCATCTTTTTTGTTTCTAACAAACTTCTCATTATTAGTTGGCCTCGACTTCTTGGCTCTTTTTATGCTTCTTTTTGTATTCCTCCAGAGACTCGTCATCCAAAATGTCCTCCCAGGCCTGCTCAATTATGCTCTTAGACTCTCTTCTCTTTCGCTTCTTGTCGGCTTGGGCCTCTTCATCAAGCAGATCACTGTCGTCGTACAGCTGGCTGGTAATGAAAATAGGCAGACTGGGTGAGTCGGCAGTCTTGATCTGGACTGATCGGATGGCAGTCCAAGGCTTGATCTTGTCGGTGAAATAGGATAGTACGGCCTCGGCGTTTTCGGCCACCTGCTCGGGGGTCATGGAAGTGTAGCCGATTTTGATAGAAACAGTAGTACCAACAGTCAGCTGCAAGATGGTGGAGTTGAGAATATCGTTGATCTGGGCCTTGATCTTGTCCGGCTTGATCTCGTCACCGACTCGAATGGACAGAGGAATCTTCTTAGAGTCGTAGAAAATCTTGCCAAGCAGCTTAGGCAGAGAGGTCACAACAGCATCCTCGGCCACAAAAATGTCATGCTCTGATCGCAGCAGTCGCTTGGACTCGTAGGACTTGAACTTGCCCTTGAACTTGGACACACCAATGACTCGCTTGAGAGCAGGGATTTCCTCCAGCAGAGCATCCTTGTACTTTCGCTGGGGGTCCTTTGAAATCATGCACACACTGACATCGTCTTGCGAAGGATAAATAGAATGCTTGACGGGGATTCTTTTGGGCTTGAGAGACTTTTTGTCAGAAGCATACTTCTTGGTGACAATGTTCAAGTAGATGGCGTCGGCAGCGTCCTTGCCGTCTTCAAACAACTTGGACTTGGCCGAGTCTTTCTCCTGCTTGGCAATGTACTTCTGCAGAGCGGCAGTTGCCTCCTGTGCTTTCTGTGTTGAGTACTCCATAGCTGCTGGTGGGGTGAAGGCTCGTTGATATTTTCCAAAAAAAAAATTTCCAGACTAAATGGCATGGGGCTGAACAACCTTAGGCGGACGCACTGTTCCACCTCCGCCCACCCACCTCCGCTAACATCCCAACCGGCAGAAACGAACCTACCACCAACCAGCAACATGGTAAGTAAACCCACCAGCAGCCTGTGGTCAGCGCAACGGAACACACACGCAGTCACCGCCTGTACACAGCGATCTAACATGTACAGGGCAAAAGAAAGAAGAGTTCCAGAGGACCCGCCAAAAAACTGAAACAGGTGCTGGCCACGACGTTCTCTTGCTTGTTTTGCAATCACGAAAATGCCGTGGTGTGCAACATGGACAAGCGGATTGGCATTGGTAGTCTCAACTGCAAGGTGTGCGGCCAGTCATTCCAAGCAAGCATTAATGGTGGGTAGAATAGTATCGTGTAGGCCGTTGTCTACTTGATTTTCAATTTTTTTTCTAACGTCCAGCCCTTTCTGAGCCGATCGATGTGTACTCCGAATGGGTCGATGCCTGTGAAGCTGTGCGCAAGGATGATCCTGACGGTGCGTTTTCACCCAATGCTGCACCGGCCGCTGACGATGAGCCTGCCGGTGACGACGACGATGGTGCCGACCTGTCTGATCTGGACGATGGCGACTCCGAGTAAAATGCCACACCACACCATATATAGAATGTAGTGTTTGATGACGACCTGAAATGTATTGTATTGTACCAGCGGTGCGGCCCAGTCCAGCCTGACCAGCTCCTCAACCGGAGTGAGTGCGTTCGGTGGGTATTTGCTGGGTGAATTCCACCTCTCCCGCTCAACTCCCATCCCATTTTTCACCACCCAGTTTCCAGCCGATGAAATACCGCTGGACAGGAGGATTCCCGCGCCGCGCAGGAGTCCTGCTGTATGCAGCACATCCGGGACGGTCGTTCGGCATGCGCCTAGGGCCTGTCGGGCTCTGTCGCTCGTTTGTGGACCCCCCAGGCGCGGCAGACCATGGATCTTGGACCGACAAGATTCGATCTGCCATAATTTCGCTGCTGCCGGCCGACCAGCAAGACGACATTCGCCAGAAACTCGTCCAGGAGAAAATCCACGGCTCTGCGCGTCCACAGGGCTTGAACGGGGCGCGCAGTCGGGATCTTCGCACCGGTGACGGCCTCCACCTGACCTCCGGAGCCGACTATGCTCAGATCGTCAACAAGCTATCATCCATTCCCTCGCCAGTTTTGGCCCCTGCATTAGAAAAAGTCATGGAGAAGTACCCCAATTTCCGGGGAACTCTTCCAGAAGACACTGCTGTACTGCTTAGCATTGCTCTGTACCATACCCAGCAGTACTCCCATGCTGCTCGCATCCTGCTGGACAATCTTCCACTTGGTATATCTCTGTTCTCTGGCTTCTGTTCAAAACTCATCCCTCAAATGTCGGCTATCTATGGCTACGACTTTGTGGTCGGTAGCATGGTTGAAGCCTTCGTTGCCATTGGACAAATGCCTACTATTTATCAACTGCTTGAGGAGCTAGGTGAATCTGAAGATCTGCGTAACTTGCGAGTGGAAAATGCGCAGATCTTGCTAAAACTCAAAGAAGATTCTTTTATCGACGAAGATTCTGCTATTCAATTCATTGCATCGTCCATGGGCAGCGGCGACCATTGGGTCCCGCAGCTCTTTTCGCACAAGGATGTTGACATACACACTAGGGTAAGCTTGTGGGCATTCTTTGCCAGCAAACGGCCCGAGCACTATGTCGAGCTAGTGTTCCGTCGTTATAGAGATGCACTTTTCGATACTGAGCATGTCTTGCATAACTTCATCCTAATGAAAAAGCATGAAAAATGGTGGACTCCAGCCACTATCAAAACATTTACAAAAGCATTAAATCACTGGTACTACGAATTCAGACCATCAGATCTCAGAGCCATTGCTATGATAGCCGACAATGGAAGGGACTTCAGTCGGGTTTTTAGAGTGTATCGGCAGTACCACAAGAAGAGGTGCTTGACGCTGTCTCAGCAGGAAAATGACAGTGTTTTGGAAACTTTCCTAGCTCAGGCTATCTACTTCAAACAGACCACAACTATATCGAGTATCATCAAGGAAGGAGCCTGCAACAATCCTGTTCTGGTGTCCGATGCCATTAATGCCGTTCTCTGGGGAAAAGTCAAATCGGATGTGGACGACCATGCACTGTATGTCCATGCACCCTCCGATAACGCCTTGTTGCATAGAATATTCTCCAGTGTACCTGATACCGTTCTTGAAAAGGCCATCAGTCGGTCTATAAGGAAGCTAGGGCCTTCTCCACCGGGAAAAATTCTGTGGGATTTTCTCAGTGCCATTGAAAGCAGTCCCCAAATTCCCCGTCTACCTTTTCAGTTTGAGCGATCTGCGTCTGCTGCTATTGCCAGTCGACCTCATTTCGAACAGATGAGATACATGGCACTGAGCAAAGTCTCGGCTATGGGAATTATGACTAACTTGCATACCTTTGTATCGCACCTGCGTGTTGCTGAATCACATGATGATCAGTTTGACTCTGACTCAAAGCTGATTCTAGCTGCGCTGGTTTTGCTTAGTGAAAAGGCGCCCCACAATAACGGACTGCCCGGTTCTCTGCCTCAAGAGAAAGTTCCCTCTGTTCAGGAATCTGGGCTTCTTCCTACTAAAACCGAAAATGAATATCTGGGGAAGGTTATTACTGATTTGTTCAGAAGATGGGATGCAACCAAGGCGACCGAAGTAGTACAATTCCTCAACGAGAGAGACATCCAACCTCCAGGCGACGCTATAGTCAAGGCCATTGGTATGCTTGTGTATAGAAACCAGATCCCATTGGCTTTGAGGCTTATTGAGATGCTCCCCAATACCCCACCCGTTGCGTTTTACAGTTTCCTCATCACTGCCAGTCGAAACCACCCTTTTGTTTGCACAAAGATGGAAAGGTGGCTGCGAAAGAACAAAAAAATGCACATACCCTCCAGTGTGATTAGAAACCTCATTGTGGGATACTCAAGGAGCCCTTACCTTTCTTCGGCGCAGTGCAACAATCGCATCATCCCGTTGATAGGAGTACTGAGGTTCCGGCAAGTTCCCATAGGCGAGAGGGCTACAGAGGCCATTGTGGAAGGGATTCTGCGACGAGTCAACGAAAAAGGCCAAGGAAGCAGATCCCGTCTATTATGGGCGTTGGACCTCGCTAAAAGCGAAGGGGTTGCAAAGGAAAAGACTGCCAGCTGGGTTAGAGACATTGCACTGATGAGATCTCGTCGTAATGGCTATTGGAAAAAGCGATAAGCCAGCCCCTGGCATGTGCATTACCAAAAATTATGTAAATAGAAACGAATCATGACAGCTATGTAACTACAGGATATTGTAAATAACACATGTTTTTATTCTGTGATGGATCTGCTCGGCTTCGCCCTGGTCGTTTATTGTTTATGGCCGCTTATTGTGCGGCGTTATCAGTCGCGTTGTGTTCACCAAAATATCGCCAACTTGACTTTGTACTTTCGCGGCAAAAAAATGCCTAAACTCTACAATAGCACGCTGGATGCGTGGTCGGAAAACCGAGCAAATCAGGAGAAATCCGGTGCATCTGACAAGAAGGTCGTTGCTAATGTGTTCAGCAGAGTGTTGAGCAGCTTTGACGAGGGTGCTACTAGGAAGCGGAGACTACCATGGGCACCGGAGGAGGCTAAGGTGACTAAAGAAGTCAAGCGGCCGGCTGTGAAAGTCGAGCGAGATACTCTGGGGAGTCTGACACTCAGTATTCAACAGCAAAAGGTACTAGATCTGGTGATGCAAGGGCACAGCTTGTTCTTTAGTGGTGCTGCAGGTACCGGCAAATCGTTCCTACTCCATCACATCATCAGTCGCCTGCGAGCAGCACACGGTCCTGAGGCTGTTGGCGTCACTGCGTCAACAGGATTGGCTGCTGTAAATATCGGAGGTTGCACCCTGCATAGTTTTGCCAAGATTGGCCTTGGTAGAGAGGACTCAGCGAGAATGATCAAACGGCTCATGAGAAACAAAGAGGTAGTTGATCGCTGGAGACATCTTAAGGTTCTCATTATAGACGAGGTTTCTATGGTGAATCCTGGTTTTTTTGATAAGATTGAAGTGCTGGCACGGGGCCTGCGTCGAAAGGATAAGCCATTTGGTGGTGTGCAGCTCATCATCACTGGGGACTTCTTTCAACTGCCTCCAGTAATCAAGGAAGAAGAGCGTTCACGGAACCCTAGCATGAAATATCTGTGCTTCCAGTCGAAGACTTGGAAGACGGTGATTCAAAAGCATTGTATTTTAACGGAGGTGTTTCGTCAAAAGGGCGATGGAGAGTTCATTGAGATGCTCAATGCCATGCGACAAGGTCAGCTTACGGAGGAAATGAACCAGAAGTTTCGTCGACTGAACAGAAAGGTCGACTATAATGATGGCATTGAGCCGACTTTTTTGTATTCGCGGCGAGACTTTGTCAAGAACGAGAACGACAGCCGCCTGAACAACCTGCCTGGGCAGCTCAAGCGATTTATTTCGCAGGATAGCAAGCATGAACACAGCATCACCAGTGAGATGGCCAAGCAGTACCTGGACACTATTATGGCTGAACAGGAGCTGTGCCTCAAAGTTAAGGCACAGGTTATTTTAATCCAGAACCTTACGGTGGAGCTGGTGAACGGATCAGCGGGAGTTGTGGTGGCATTTGTGTCCGAGAAGTTCCTATCGCTGTTCCGGGACCAGGACTACGATGAGGAGTTCATTGCCATGTACAACTCGATGCTGCTGGCCCGAGGTAACGTGCCAGTCAAGGCCAAAGCAAAGTTCAGCCGGCTGTCGCCGCCAATCCAGAACAAGGTAGTTGCAGCATGCGCGCCGGCCCTGGAGGATCAGCGATACCCATTGGTGAAGTTTCGGCTCAACACAGTGCCCGGTATGGGCTCATTGTACCACTACCACCTGGCAGTGCCTACGGAATTTTCGTACGAAGATGCTTTGGGTAACAAAATGGTTAGTCGCAAGCAGGTTCCCCTCATTCTGTCGTGGGCTCTGTCGATCCACAAGTCTCAGGGTCAGACTCTGCCGCGGGTGGTGGTAGATCTCAAGAACATCTTTGAAGATGGCCAGGCCTATGTTGCCATTTCTCGGTGCACCAGTACTGAGACGCTCGAGGTCCGCAATTTCACACCGCAGAAAATCAGGTGCAATGCCCATGTACTTGAGTTCTACAGCAAGCTACACAATGACCTGCAGGGTTGACTTGAGCTCGGTGTACAGAGTTTTTCCGTTGGCCCTTTTTTTTTTATTTTTGGCGGACGACCCTGTCTGCTGCGGGTGCTCCCTATCGGCTGGGTGGGGGTGTTTGGGTGAGGGGATATGGCCGGCTGATTACAACTTAACCTTCTTCCACCACCCCGCAGAGAAACGAAAATGTCTTCAGATCAGAAGAGTAAGTGACAACAGCATAGGGGAGGGTGCGAATGAGAAAGTGGAGATACACCTGCTTCTTTTCTAATGATACGCGACCTGCTTTATAATAGCTAATTGCTTTTGCGCAAGATGCCCGATTGATTTCAGTGACTAATTGTGTTTCGCAGGCTTACCATTCATCTACCAGTTCGCCAGTGGTGCCATTGCGGGTATCTCAGAGGTGTGTAGCCAAAAAACGTAGAATCGTCCAACAAACGAACGCAAGAAATAGAATGCTAATTACTTCTTTTTTTAATAATTTACAGATTCTCGTCATGTACCCGCTGGACGTGGTGAAGACGCGAGTGCAGCTGCAGGTTGGAGGAGCCGCTCCTGGCGCCGAAACCTACACTGGCACCTTTGACTGCTTCAAGAAGATCATCAAGAATGAGGGCTTCTCGCGGCTTTACCGAGGTATCACTGCTCCGATTCTCATGGAGGCTCCTAAGCGAGCCACCAAGTTCGCTGCCAATGACGAGTGGGGAAAGTTCTATCGAAAGCAGTTTGGCATTGACACCATGACTCAACCTCTTTCGATTTTGACCGGTGCTACTGCTGGTGCAACCGAGTCGTTTGTGGTGGTTCCGTTTGAGTTGGTGAAAATCCGACTTCAGGATAAGTCCTCGACCTACACAGGTCTGGGTGATGTTGTTACCAAGATTGTAAAGCAGGAGGGCCCTCTGGCTCTGTATAACGGTCTGGAGGCTACGCTGTGGAGACATATTGTGTGGAATGCCGGCTACTTTGGATCGATTTTCAAGATTCGAGAACTGTTGCCTGTTGCCAAGACCCAGTCGGAGAAGACTCGAAATGATCTGATCAGCGGTACCATTGGTGGTACCATTGGTACTGTGTTCAATACTCCGTTTGACGTTGTCAAATCCCGAATCCAGAACACTACTAAGGTTCCTGGCGTGGTGCCCAAGTACAACTGGACCTTCCCTGGTGTGCTGACTGTTGCTCGAGAAGAAGGCTTTAGTGCGCTGTACAAGGGATTCCTGCCCAAGGTGCTGCGACTGGGTCCTGGTGGAGGTATTCTACTGGTGGTGTTCACTGCTTGCATGGACTTTTTCCGGCAGCATGCATAAACGTAGAGACGATAGAGTATTGCTAGCTATTCCTATAGAAAGAAATTTAAAAAGAACTTCTTTGTCTTGGACATGTTTGCGTAGGCTCGGCCAGCTGGTTTAGATCGAGCGAGATGAGCCCATGTGAAATATTTTGGCAGGCTCAACAAAAAAAAGCGCACTGGCCGACAGAGAGGGCCAGGCCCAACAGCATGGGGACACATGCATATACTACGCTAGCTAAAAAAAAAAAAAAAAAAGAGAGAATCATTTTCACGAGAGCAGCTTGACGCCACACTATTTTTTCTTGTTCTAATCTGTCTACTTGATTGGTGCTATGCTAAACTGTTCTACCCACCGGCCCTAGCCTGTTCCTATACGATTTGCCTGCAAGAGCATCGCGATGACGAACAGACCTGAGCACTAAGACGGAAGGTTTTTCTCTCCATAAGCTTGACGCTCGTCCGTTCAGTATGGAAATCTATGAAAGACAAGCAACACGTATGCTATGGATGCCGCACTTTATAATAATAAAGGATTGAAGAAGAAGGAAAATTTGAAAAGGCTTTGCACTTTTAACACCCAGCATATCTCGGCGGTGGGAGTCCACCCCACCATCAACCCACTTGCAACCAACCATCCAACGCACCGCTCCGCCAGCATGTCGAACCATGCGATTCTGCGCAGCAAGGGAAAGCAGAAGGCCAGCAGCAGCTCTGACTCGTCAGACGATGCGGACGACCGCTCGGTGCTGGTGATCAAGTTTTCGGACTCGTCCATTCCGGACCTGACGCTAGACGTGGAGGACGTGCGCACTGCGTCAGTGTCGTCCATCCGGCGGGAAATCCGCAGCGCCATTGGCGGCAAGATGCTGAACCGCCGGCTCAGGCTCATTCGCAACGGCAAGATTCTCAACGACAAAATCGATCTGCACCAGGAGATATTTGGCCCCAACTCGGCGGTTTCCAAGGGCCCTGGCGACGTACCCAGAGTGTACATTCACTGCTCGATTGGCGACATTTTGTCGCCGGCCGAGCTGGCCAAGGAGAACGAGTACGACCAAAAGGTCTCGACACGGTCCACGCTGCCAGAGCTGCGGGGTTTTGATCGGCTACGCACGTCGGGCTTCTCTGAAGAGGACATTGCGCAGCTGCGCCAGCAGTTTGGCCGGCTTCATGGATATGGCACCAACGAAGACATGACTCGAATGGAGGAACAGTGGATAGACACCGGAGTGCAGGACGGACCTGCGGACATCAACCTGGGTGG
Source organism: Zygoascus sp. PK3305 (assembly GCA_023628935.1). Taxonomy (NCBI): domain Eukaryota; kingdom Fungi; phylum Ascomycota; class Dipodascomycetes; order Dipodascales; family Trichomonascaceae; genus Zygoascus; species Zygoascus sp. PK3305. Next base: position 277,666 of record JAMAJS010000002.1, read on the forward strand.
CGACTATGTGGACGACCTAATTGGCATTCTGGTGGGCATGTTTCTGGGTGTTTTTGCGCTGTTCTTCCTCAAGGAGTCCAACATCTTCTCCAAGCGGCAGCAGAAGTCCATGGTGGCGGGCATTCTGGTCAACTTTTCGTTTGCGCTGCTCAGAAACCTCATGTAGCTTTGTGCAGCGTAGTCTAGTATTTATTTATGGCATAGTCTTCTATCTGTGCGGAGCTAATCACTCTACTCTACTCTACTGCAAGGTTCCCCGCGTGCCGAACTTGGCCTCCAGGTTGTCAAAAATGTAGTCGCACGCATGCTCCACAGGCTCGTCAAACAGGTACGGCAATGCAGGCACCACCGACAGGCCCAGGACGATGGGCACATAGGTCCGCACATTGGCGTTTTTGACATTCTTCAGGGCTGCACCAGAGTACCGCACTGTTGAATGGATCGTGAACGCAGGAAGGCCCATGGATGCAACAGACTGGAAAACGGCTCGCTTGAATGTCACAAACCGCCAGTCAGGTGCCCCTTCAGCGTTCTGCTGTCGCTGTTCTTCCGTCAACTCAGGCGAAGGTTGCCACGGCTTGAGCCCAGGCACCAGCAGACCCTGTTGCCGCAGACGGGCCTTCCAGCCTTCGTAGGCAACGTCGCCAACCAAATAGGCCCAGCTGACTGTGTAAGCTGTCGAAACTATTCGAGGATGTGCGACCGGTCGGAATGACTCGCCAATGTCCGAAGTGTATGCTACGTATCGGTGCGTTGCAGCCAGAATAGTCTACAGTGGTAATTGTTAGTATGTGATTCGACAACGCTAGTTCCGCCGATAAGCCGACCGACTGAGCAGCAACAGGCGGCACCCAGAAAACACCTACTCTGATTCGAGAAGCATATGCAGCATATCGGACGTTAGAGTCCGTCGACTCAGGTGCACTTCCGTCCTGAATTCCTTCTACAAAGCTATCCTGTTTCTCTTGTGATTTGTCCGTGCTCATTGCTTGCGCTAGTGATGTGGAGGTTGGTGGGTAAAGAAGTGAAGCTGCAAGGTGTCTCCGCTCGAAACACAAACCTACGGATCCCCGAGCCAAAAAGTAAGCATGCCGGACTAAATCTCCAATGGGACGGTGATTGGACGGTAAAATGGCATTGAGCACATGCAATATAAATTGCGCTGAAAAAAATTCGTAAAAAATATCATCAGGGAAAATCTACTTATCTGCTGTAATATATGGGGTCTTTCGGTGCAAAGTACCCCCTTACTACCATGAAATCTTGGCGACAATTCCACGCGGGAATGCACGAACCAACAACTTCCTGATCTCATCCATGACCAGGATTCCCACGGCCAATGGAATGGGAATAAGCCAGTACTTGGCAGGAACGGGGGCTGTCAAGAACAATGTCTGCAGGCCGGGGACTTCAGTAACAAAAATCGCAATCACGAAACTGAGAACTATACCGACGGGGACCCAGATATTCCTTCTCTGTTTTCGAATTGGGTCAGCCTGCAAAATAGACATCCGTCGGTTTCGCACTGATAGCATGTTACCCCATTGCAAAATAACCAGAGTGACAAAGTAGACACACTGAGCTGTGTTGGTAAAGTTGTTCAGCTCATCTTGGGTGTACCCGTGGAATCCGTCTGTGTATTTTTCATAAGCGAAGAACAAGTCACTGATTGGAATCTTAGCCTCCTTCCAAAAGTAGAAGAAAAACATTGCATGCGCAGTGATCATTTCCATAATACCGATGAAAAAGTACGACTGGCCGTAAATCTTCAAGTTGATCAAATGGTCCTTTTTGGCATTTCGAGGCGGCAGCGATAGGAGATCAAATTCTTCCTTTTCCATAACCAACACCAATGATTGAACCAAATCTGTAAAGACACAAATGATAATCATTAGGAAGGATGACAGAGGCAAAGGAGTTCCGAAGAACATGTTTGTAATTACGGGCCATACTTCTGACCAAGAACCTGCGGGCAGCAGATAGCAGATAACTTTCTGGAGGTTCTGAAATACCAGTCTACCAAGTCGGATACCCTCGACAATTGATGAGAAACTTCCAAGTAGAATGAGATCTGCTGCCTCCAACGCAACATCACTTCCTGAAGCAACAGCCACACCAACATCAGCAGCCTTGAGAGCAGGCGCATCATTGACACCATCTCCTGTCACTGCAACAACGTTCTCTCGAGCTTGGTAAGCTTCGACTATCTTCAGCTTCTGTTCAGGTGTTGTTCGAGAGAAGACAACTTCCTCATAGCAGCAAATCACATTCCAATGCTTCTCGGTGGCATTCTCCAGATCTTTGCCTTCCAAAACCAATGAACATCGCTCAAAATCCGCTTGAGTAAAAGGCTTAGTGGCGTCATCCTCAGCAACAACACGCTGGATATCAACAAACGAGTCAGGCTCGGCCTCGGTAGTAATAATGCCTACTTGACGAGCAATTGCAGCAGCTGTGTTTCTAAAGTCGCCGGTTACCATGAAAAATCGAGGTCCAGCTCGTCGGCAAGTAGCAACAGTATCAGGAATTTCGGGTCGGGGTGGGTCAATAATACCAACCAAGCCAATAATAGTCAAATCCTTGAACCCACTCATATGTACCTCGTCAATAAATGAGTTGGAACCGACTGGGTGGGATGGCTGGTATCTCCTAGTACACAAAGCAAGAACTCTCTGACCATTGGAAGCCCATTCTTCTTGAATCTTAATAATTTTCTTTTCAGCTGACTTTGTCAATGGAACAGCGGCATTCAGCTCTGAAGACCAGTAGGAGTCGCAAGCATTAAGAACAATATCAGGTGCACCCTTGCAGAAAAGAGTAAGATCCTTTGAAGCTGATTCGCTCTTCTCGTCAATTTCACGATGAAGTGACATCATCCATTTGTTCTTGGAGTTGAAGGGGATAGTAAAAACTGTCTCGGTCGAATGATCATAAACGGACTTTGGTTCTAAGGTTTCACCAAAACGAAGAATAGCGCAGTCTGTTGCATTTCCAATCATCGCTTTTTCTGCAATGGGGAGATTTTCGGATTCCGGCTCAAACTCAGCATCATTGCACAGAACACAGGCCTTGTGCATTAGCTTCATACCAGGATTCTCTTCAATATGGCTTCTCACAGCGGCATCTGCCGTATAACTCTCTTCAGCAAATCCGACGTTGGTGACAAACATCTTATTCTCCGTCAACGTACCAGTCTTGTCTGAACAAATGACAGTAATAACACCGAGTGTCTCCACGGTAGACAGTGACTTGGGTAACACCTTGGCTTCTTTCATTCTTCGGGCAATCAACGAAAGTGTAGTAGTAACCGCGATAGGAACACCTTCAGGAATAAAAGCAACCACCAGGCCCATAAGATTAACAAGCAAACCAGCAACGTTGATAAAACTTCTATGATCCTTGTGGAGCCACACACCCCAGACAAGAGCGATGATAGCAATCAGAATTATCGTCATAGAAACAATCAGAGCAATAAATCGGCTAATTTCTTTCTGAATCAAAGTGCTTTCAGCTTTCTTGCTGTTGGTCAGCTTTGAAATTCTACCGATAACAGTTCGGCTACCAGTAAGCAGAACAAGGCACTTAGCCTTACCATTAATGATGTGCGTACCCATCAGCGCAATATTATGTGCTTCAAGGAAAGAATCATCGCTGGCTTCAGAGGTACCACGGATACTTTCAGATTCACCTGTCAGCAAAGATCTGTCAAACTGAAGATCGTCACTACCTTCAATAATTCTCATGTCGGCCGGTACCTTGTTTCCGGATGTCAATATCACCACATCTCCAGGAACCAGTTCCGCAGCAGATAGCTTGACTGTCTGGCCACCTCTAACGGCAACTGTTTCAGTAGGAAGTAAGTTCATAATACTTCCCATAACTTTACCCGTAGACCAATCTTCCAGAGCTGAGAAAATTACCTGGAGGAAAATGACAATAAGAATCAAAACAGCAAGAGACAGATTAGTGGCAGACGGGGGATTTGAGAGAGGTGGTCGCCAGCAGATAAAAAACACAATGACACCAACCCAAAGAATAGAGCAAAATCCACCAAAAAGATACCTGAGAAGTTTCCACAGATAATTTGGTTTTTTTACTGTAAGCGTATTTGGACCATACTTCTTAGCTCTGCTCTGAATTGTAGAGCTTTCCAAGCCGATGGCTGGGTCAATATTGAAAGCCTTGCACAAATACAGTGAGTCCTTCGCTTGATAGTCAAGACGACTAAAATAATCCTCATCTCCGTTTCCATCACCCTTTCCTCCTTCAGATACCTGGAGTGAAAGGGTTCTATAGGAGATAACAAGGCCTGGGTCCTGTGTGGGCTTGAACCTATCATATGAGCCTGCTGCGCTTTGTTCTGCTGGCATGTTCGTGTTTGAAACCCCGCTTAGACGGAAATCGTCAATAATAGAAATAGATGTATCAGAGGACTGATTATTATTAGGTTCTGCTGAATAAGGAGACTCTCCTTGGGATTTACAGCCATTTTATAGAAAAATTAGAGGGGTGAGTGTTCAGTGACTGCTTGTCGCGCTGGGCAATGAGGGCTTCGGTACCACGTCACGTCAATCACATGAAAATCAGCTACTCAATTCGGCATGCATAACTGCTACATTTTAGGAAATTTTTTACGTATTTTAGATTTGGTTAGTTTCATAGTACAAGTGCCGTCCAAAATTCCGATTGGATTGTTGACTTTCGACGGGAGACCAGTGAAATTAGCCGCATAGAGAGGAAGGCACCAGGGGTCCAGTTCACAGCTAGCCCCGCTCTGCCTCAAATATTTCAACACCCTGGTTCTAACGAAGGTGGTCAATTTTTAAATACTGCAAAATTTTCTAATTTCCAAAGCATATGGGGGGGTTAAAATTTTACCAAAAATATATAGTGTAAAAAATAAAAAAAAAATGCTATTAATCTATACTTTTATTCTATTTTTTTTACCAGGAAATCTTGGCGATAATTCCTCTCGGGAATGCACGAACCAGCAGCTTCCTGATCTCATCCATGACCAGAATTCCCACGGCCAATGGAATGGGAATAAGCCAGTACTTTACAGGAACTGGAGCGGTCAAGAACAAGGTTTGAAGACCGGGGACTTCAGTAACAAAAATCGCAATCACGAAACCGAGAACCATACCAACAGGGATCCAGATATTCCTTCTCTGTTTTCGAATTGGGTCAGCCTGCAAAATAGACATCCGTCGGTTTCTTATTGATAGCATGTTACCCCATTGCAAAATAACCAGAGTAACAAAATAGACACATTGGCCAGTATTAGTAAAGTTGTTCAGCTCATCTTGTGTGTACCCATGGAATCCGTCTGTGTACTTTTCAAAAGCGAAGAAGAGATCCTTCATAGGAATCTTAGCCTCCTTCCAAAAGTAGAAGAAAAACATTGCATGCGCAGTGATCATTTCCATAATACCGATGAAAAAGTACGACTGGCCGTAAATCTTCAAGTTGATCAAATGGTCCTTTTTGGCATTTCGAGGCGGCAGCGATAGGAGATCAAATTCTTCCTTTTCCATAACCAACACCAATGATTGAACCAAATCTGTAAAGACGCAAATGATAATCATTAGGAAGGATGACAGAGGCAGAGGAGTTCCGAAAAGCATATTGGTAATCACTGGCCAAATTTCTGACCAAGAACCAGCAGGAAGGAGGTAAGAAATCACTTTCTGAAGATTTTGGAACACCAATCGTCCAAGTCGGATACCCTCGACAATTGAGGAGAAACTTCCCAGCAAAATAAGATCTGCCGCTTCAAGGGCGACATCGCTGCCAGAAACAACTGCGACGCCAACATCAGCAGCCTTGAGAGCAGGCGCATCATTGACACCATCACCTGTCACTGCAACAATGTTATCTCGAGCTTGATAAGCTTCGACTATCTTCAGCTTCTGTTCAGGTGTCGTTCGAGAGAAGACAACTTCCTCATAGCAGCAAATCACATTCCAATGCTTCTCGGTGGTATTCTCCAGATCTTTGCCTTCCAAAACCAATGAACATCGCTCAAAATCCGCTTGAGTAAAAGGCTTAGTGGCGTCATCCTCAGCAATAATACGCTGTATATCAACAAACGAGTCAGGCTCGGCCTCGGTAGTAATAATGCCTACTTGACGAGCAATTGCAGCAGCTGTGTTTCTAAAGTCGCCAGTTACCATGAAAAATCGAGGTCCAGCTCGTCGGCAAGTAGCAACAGTATCAGGAATTTCGGGTCGGGGAGGGTCAATAATACCAACCAAGCCAATAACAGTCAAATCCTTGAAGCCGCTCATGTTTACCTCGTCGCTGAAAGAGTTGGAACCAATGGGATGAGAAGGCTTAAACTTTTTGGTACAGAGGGCAAGAACTCTCTTGCCATTGGAAGACCATTCCTCTTGCATTTTGATGATTTTTTTACTGGCAGCTCCACTCAACGGAAGAGCAGCATTTTTCTCTGAAGACCAATAAGAAGTGCAAGCGTCCAAAACAATGTCAGGTGCACCTTTGCAGAAAAGTGTGAGTTCTGTGGGAGAAGACTGGTTCTTCTCATCGATCTCGCGATGAAGAGACATCATCCACTTGTTCTTAGAATTAAAGGGAATAGTAAATACTGTTTCATCGGTATGGTCATAAGCAGAAGAGGGAGCCAAAGACTCTCCAAATCGAAGGATAGCACAATCGGTTGCATTTCCAATCATCTTCTTTTCTGCAACAGGAAGCATTGCAGACTCTGGTTCGAACTCTGCATCATTGCATAGCACACAAGCCTTGTGCATCAACTTCATACCTGAGCTGTCCTCAGAATGATTTCTAATAGCTTCATCGGCAGTGTATTCACCTTCTGCAAAACCAACATTTGTGACAAACATCTTGTTTTCTGTCAAGGTGCCTGTCTTGTCTGAGCAGATGACGGTGATGACACCAAGAGTTTCAACAGTGGAGAGTGACTTGGGTAGCACCTTGGCTTCCTTCATTCTTCGAGCAATCAGCGACAGGGTAGTAGTAACTGCAATAGGCAGACCTTCCGGGATAAAAGCGACGACAAATCCCATCAGATTAACAAGAAGACCAGCAACGTTGATGAAGTTCTTGTGATCTCTGTGTAGCCAAACACCCCAGATGAGAGTGATGATTGAGATGAGCAGAATAGTCATGGTGATGATCAGCCTGATGAATCTACTAATTTCTTTCTGAATCAAAGTGCTTTCGGTTTTCTTGCTGTTGGTCAGCTTTGAAATTCTACCGATAACAGTTCGGCTACCAGTAAGCAGAACAAGGCACTTAGCCTTACCATTAATGATGTGCGTACCCATCAGCGCAATATTATGTGCTTCAAGGAAAGAATCATCGCTGGCTTCAGAGGTACCACGGATACTTTCAGATTCACCTGTCAGCAAAGATCTGTCAAACTGAAGATCGTCACTACCTTCAATAATTCTCATATCGGCCGGTATTTTGTTGCCGGATGTCAGTACAACCACATCTCCGGGAACCAGTTGCGCAGCAGATAGCTTGACTGTCTGGCCACCTCTCACCACGACCGTCTCGGTGGGAAGCAAATTCATAATACTTCCCATCACTCTACCCGTAGACCAGTCTTCCAGAGCTGAGAAAATTACCTGGAGGAAAATGACAATAAGAATCAGAACAGCAAGAGACAGATTAGTGGCAGAAGGGGGGTTTGAGAGAGGTGGTCGCCAGCAGATAAAAAACACAATGACACCAACCCACAAGACAGAGCAAAATCCACCAAAAAGATATCTTAACAGCTTCCAAATGTAATTTGGCTTCTTCATAGTAAGAGTATTTGGGCCATATTTTTTGGTTCTGCTATCGACTGTCGAGTTATCCAGACCGATAGAGGGATCTATATTAAATGCCTTGCACAGCTGTACAGGATCCTTGGTTTGATAATCAAGTCGACTAAAGTACTCGTCATCACCATCTTTTCCACCCTTCTTTCCGCCTCCTTCAGAAACCTGAAGAGAAAGTGTTCGGTAAGAAATAACAAGACTAGGATCTTGAGTGGAGTTAGGACGCTGAGCTCTACCATTTGCGCTGTGAGCAGCTGACGACTTAGTCTTAAAACCCATGTGCAAAGGATCTTCAAAGTAAACAACTCAAAGATTACCTAGAGAGGAGAAAGTAATAGAACTCTGGTTTTCACAAGATTGTCTACGAATTCATGTGCATTTTATATCAACAAGGGGGGTGGTAAGTTAGTGACTGCTCATCACCCACACAGGCAGCCCACGGTGTACCCACGCCCAATCTGTACAGCAAATTTTGGCTACTTAATCCGGAACTAGTGTCCTTTGACTTTTTGGGGCATGTTTTACATATATTTTTTTGGGTCTATTTGGTCGTGCTTGGGCCATCTCGTCGTCCGATTGGATGCTGGGAGGATTACAGTGAGGTCATCCACTGAACAAACCTAGAATGGGAACAGACATGCCTGCCACGGCTAGCTAGACGATCCCTTAACTCACTTTTTTCGGTGGGCAGAGTAACATACTGCCTTGGTGTATTTCCCAACTATACGAGATTATAGGGCTTTAGAGCTGGGGGTCTAGGAGGAATCCCGGTCATTGCAAAATCCACAATAATAGCAAAGAAAAAGGTACAAAACTGAGGAAAATCACCCATAACTGTGACATATTTATTAAATATATGCGAAATTATTTGAATTTTAATTATTAAATGGCTACTTTTTACATGTATCTTGCTAGTTTATCTATTTGCAACTCACACGGCTGATCAGGCACCAAGCAAAATATGTGATGTTTTGGTGGAAATTGGCTGGAGCGGGATTCAAGAGTTTTGATCATCTGGAAATCTCTCAATTTTCTTATTCGTGTTTACAAAATTTAACTGAGGGGAACATGAAACGCCCATGAGCGAATTTGGCAGCGTCGATTTTGTGACTGTCCGGGCCTGGTGAGATTTGATTGGGTCTTTGAGCAAAGCTGTGCTCATGTCGAGGGTGGTGGGCCTACCACCAAATTTCGGGCTGTGCACAACGTTCTATAGGTTGCCTCTACAGTTGTAATTTATGGCATTCGGCTCGACCGCTACACAACTAACCCTGTTTGGTACACCTCTTGCTGCTACACAGTACGTACACCGGCAGGAATGACAGTCACGATCACATCGCAACATCACAAACAAAGGCTTTCACGTTCAAAGCAACTTATACAAAACGCATATAATTTCCATAATTGTAAAGGGGGGACTGCTTAAAATATTTTTCGTTCCCTTCTGTACAGATGCAAGGCAGCACAAGCAGCATCAGCACCAATAGCGGCTACGGAGGCGGTGACGGGGACGACTACAGCTGTTTTAGGACTTTTTCTCGGCCGTAGTTCAAAAGTTCAAATCTACTAATGAAGTCGTCTCTGTTAATGTAGGCTCCACACATTCGACGCGATCCCTCAAAGGCCTGTCGACCATGAAGCACTCTCCAGTTATCGAAAATCAAACATTGACCCGGCTGTAGCTGAAAAATGTGTTCATTCTCCTTCAATATCGAATTCCACAGTCGAATGGCTTTGTAAAACCTGGGGATGTCGTCATCCGGGTTGGCCCACTGATCCATGGTGGACCGATCGTCATTATTCCACCGCACCTGCACAATATCCTCACCGTCTAGGCCGATCTTAAACACAGGCTGCGGAATAGCAGGCGTGATGCATACAGACTCCTCACCAGCACTGTGTGCAGGGATTGCCTGTCTTGTCAAAAATTCAAATAGCTCTGGTGCTCGCTTTTTAAGTTCATTGGCACAGTACAGGCCGTCTGCCAGCATAGTCTCTCCCCCTGTTCCAACATGGGAGAGCAGGTGGAAAAGCTGCAGACCAGGGGTGTCTGACCAGTATGTGCCATCGGTATGCGATCCCAGGTACAGATTGGTATAGGCGGTGTCATTCTTAGCCAGATCAGCAGTGAAATCCCAAAACCCGCCGTAATGCGTTTCCCTGATATATGCGATTCTTTCAACCAATTTCTGTGTATCCTCGGTAGTTACAGGGACATTGTCAATCAGACAGAACCCATACTGGTAAATTTTCCTAGTCCATTCGGCTACTCCTTCCTCGGTATCGATCACCTTGTTGAAGTCCACTGTAGGAAGGTTCTTCTCAATGTAGTTGGGCTCCCATGGGATTTTCTTCAAGTCAAATGCCTCTTCCTTCTTCAGTGCAGGGTTGTAGGAATGCAATTGAAGCCATTCTCGAGAAAATACACTCTGGTGTTGGTCGTAAGACCAAATGATCTGAAGGTTGTCACCGTCAATTTCCACACTGGATGGATGCACATCCTCGGGAATGTCAAAAGTATCGAACAGGCGCTGCTTGGTCAACGGGTGGTAGCACTCTTCAGACTGGCAGCTATCTCTGAGCCAGATGTTGTGGTAGCCAGATGTGACTCCATCTTTCCAGGTAACGTAGACCTTGTGCTGATCATAACTTGCTTTCTCCATGTTTGAGCTGGTTGCGGGGTGAGGGAGTGTCAAATGGCCGAGATATATATGATGCCGCAGCCAACGGCACGAGCGCTACAACAAGCTTCGCCGACTCAATAACGAGAGAGACACCGCTGCACGCCTGGTATACATCTGGTGTATTTTTGTTGAATTGCTTCTGCCCTTCGTACGTCGTTAAGTTTCCAGGAAAAAAAAGGAGCGCTCCATTTCTGGAGTCCAAAAAGAGGGGGCTCCCGAGAATCGAACTCGGGTCTTTTCCAATCATTCGCATTATTCACACGAGGGATTTCCTGCCCGAAGGAAAAATCTTACCACTGGACCAAAGCCCCTCAAAAAGGCAGTCTCATCCTCAATAGGACATATATAAGGGCATCTTCCAAGGTATCCAAAAGGTCAGATCTGGCCGTGTTTTTTATTCCATTATATATCTTGTGTCTCTCTCTATTATTTCCCCGATTTTTAACTCACTTAGAGCTATTTTTGCTGTCTGACAGAAGTATTTACCACGGTCGGATTGATGCTTATGTACGCGACGGCGCGTACGATTATGTAATGTTCTATCGCATATCTCATCCCTAGCGATTCCGCGATGTACCACGTCTTAGTGGACAGGTTTTCGACCTCTTTGGTGTTTTCACTTGCTCGATGTGTTGTAGTGTCATTTGAGTCCTGTTATATTTTGCTGTTGTTGCGTTCTGCTGCCAGACGTCTTTCTCGCCGAGTTTGATGAACCCGTCTATATTGTGTCACTGAATGACATAGGTAATCTAATTAGACTCCGCACTAAAGGCGACTCTCAAGCACCAAACCAGGTACAGACATTATACTAATAAACAGAAAAAAGATCCCAAGCGAGCACTAGGCACCACCATTCGCCGGAAATAAACGAGGTGTGGACACAAATAAAGAAGAGATCGATGAAAAATTGATATTCTGCACCTTGTCAGTGGGAAGCGGCCCTTGGATTTGCCAGTAGTTCAACACCAACCAGGAACTCATCTGACCAAAGAGGAACGAACGAAAGTGCCCTACTTCCAAAAGTAGCACAGAAAGCCTAGATAGGATAAGAAATGTGGAAGACAAACAGGCAGCTAACTGAGAGTTAACAGTTGCATGAGAACTGCATTGGAAATGCCCTAGACGATAGATGCACAAGCAATCTCTTTCGGAAGCGCTGCAAGGAACCAAAACCACCGGCTACTGGTGTCTGCCTGATTGCGACAGAGTATGAAACTCTAAAATGTCTTTTCGCGGAGGATGCAGCAGTCGTGCGATGGCAAAAACCGAGCACGCTGCCCCGGATACCCCAAGAAAAACCAAACCTCCACCAAACCCCCCTAGGTTTTCCACGCCGTTCAAATTTGCAAAGTAACTAGAACATTTCTGGAGCACAGAGATCCTCGACGACACTCCAGTAGCAGAAAGAATAGAACTAAGATACTTCCAATAATTGATTGGGGGTTCTAACACGGGAGAAAGGCGCACTTGAAATGCAACAAATGAACCACGAAGTTTCGTGGGATCACAGGACAAAAGAGGAAGTTTGCCAATGCTAATCCTGTGGGCAGCCCCTTAAAAAAGCGCCGGCCACCACAGACCAGTGCAGCACAACAACGCTTTTTCCAAGAAGATGAGTACCAAATCTGCTGCTTTGGGGAGTACACTCAAATACCACTCGATCCGAGCCAATAATCCAGACATCAGAACAATCAAAAAAGCAAACACCAGGCCCCCTTTTGAAATGAATTCCTGGTGCAGAGGCGAACAAGATGCATATGCACGAATAGAGTTACCAGGCTCGTTCTTTTCACCGATCGAAACTCTAATTCAGCATCCAAATTTCACTCCAGCAATGCCCGGCCGGATTGCGTGGAAAAATGCTGACCCCTGAGATTTTAGGAGGCCTCGAGATGTCTGTGGAAGGGGAGAGTGAGTCTTGACAAAGATAGGCCGCCTATTCTATATCTGTCGTTTTTTACGCTAATTCCTTTTATTGCTGTTGCATTATGTAGCCCAGCTGGAACTGAAAACGGTCGCTCCGCCCCATCATGTACTGAGCTACAGGTACACGATTGCTTTTAATTTGGACAGGATGGTAATAACTATCTCAGCCCATAGGGAATGCTAATGTGGAGTATAGTATCTTTGAGAGACTCTAGCAGCAAATAGGGAGGGCCCCATTTAGAACAAACGAGTTCTAACTTTAAGTTTGGCGACTTACCGTAAGAGGAGCATGGAATCTGCTAAACAATAGAGCAGAATTGCTTTTGGGTCAAAAGCAAAGCTCGATTTCTGCAGTACATCAGCCTACAGCTGTGCTGAGACCATGCGATATGTAGGCAGAGCAGAGGCATCGCATTCATATTTTTTAGAACAAGGAACCAGATCTGTATTTGACTCAATACAGCATCATAAATGAGGTGGTGTGATATTGGCTACTTCAGAGGCGCGTCTCGTCTCTAGCTACTGTTTTTTAGATTTGCCAGCAGTAAGGTCGCTCACAAACTTGGGCTGTTAGGCGCATAGTTCATTGCTCGCAAAATGCACACCACCCTACAGCTGCTGAATTAGAAAACGATACATTTTTTGTGCCTCTCCATGATAAACATTGCATTGGAATCCACCGTTTGAAGCAGCCTTGCCAGTGGATGATTATCCAGACATGCATCACCTGTGTACCCCTCTACATTACGTCGCGGTGCTCCAAGCGTGAGTGTGGACGATGGTGGGGCGCTCGCAGAGAACACAACCCAAAATTTTTTTTTCGCCTAACAACCTCTCATCTACCAGCTGAAAAATGTCAGAACTCAAGTATGTAGACAACTACGTAATATCTGCCAACACGTACGAAACTAACATGAAATAGATCAGCTACAGTGGAGAAGCCTATCCCCGTTAGCTACGACTTTGGCAACCTTGCCGTGTTCGACATCAACCCCATCGACGAGATCACCGAAGAAAACCTACAGGCTGCTACTAGAGACAACGTTCAGCTGCTCATTAATCAGATCCTGAAGCTCCCTGTCAAGAAGACCACCGACTCGATAAACAGCTCCTCCAACCAGGACTCCACCACTGTGCTGATCAGTCTGCCTGAGCCGTTGACCAACTTGCCTCGAGAGAAGCCCCTCCCTAAGCCTAAGCCACCAACCAAATGGGAGCTATTTGCCGCTAAGAAGGGTATCAAGAAGAGAGCCAAGGATGGCAAACTTGTTTTCGATGAAGAAACCGGCAAATGGGCACCAAAGTGGGGCTATGGCGGCATCAATAAGAAGCTGGACGACCAGTGGTTGGTTGAAGTAGACGAAGAAAAGGAAAAAGAAACCGGAGGACTGATTGATCCTAGAACATTGAACAGAATGGAGCGAAAGAAGTTGGTCAAGAAGAATCTGCTGCAGCAGAAGAGAAATGCACAGCGGGCTAGCAGATCATAAAGAAAACATGGTAGGGCAAAGTACAGAACGTTCATTAACTTAATATTTATTTACCTTACAAAAACACCAAACGATAAATCAGACATAAAAATAATTTCAGCGAATTAGCTTCTCATTAGCATTCCTTTTTAGTCCCACGAGATATTCTTCGTGGCGAAGTGGTCGGTAATGTCTCGCGTCGCCAGCAACTCGTTCATCTGCTGGAAGTACCCAGGCTGATAGAGTCGGTTATGCAACTTATTGTGATCACTGAAAAGAATGTCGACGTGGGACATAGGTGCATGACTGCTCTTCTTCTCTACATTCCAGTTAGAGTTTTCGGACGTTCCCCAGACCAGATCATAGTGGTCGATGAACAGCTCAAGGATGTCCACCGGAATGCTTAAGGTAGGACTGAATATCGCAGCTATGTTTCGGGCAGTCATTCTGTTGATCGCCTGAAGGAATGCAACTTTAGAGAAGAAGCGACAGAGAGTCTTGAGAAGAAGATACTGGGGAACAGCCATGTCCTTGAGAGGCTGCTGCGCCAGTGCGATGAAATCGCTGTCAGTACTGGCGGTATCGTCAGAGGCATAAGAGCTGATAGAGTGACGTAGTCGCACAGAGGGAAGGTACTGGAAAGTATCTCTCAGGAAAGCCTTGAGTATATTTGCAACAGCATTAAGGTCAACTTCCTCAGGATTTAAAGCCACGCAAGGCCCAGCTGTTTATAAAGTTAGATACAAATGTTTCAAAATCTTGCAGAGTGCACCATCTAGGTGATATTTTTGTTGTTCTTCTTCTTACCTTGCATGATTCGTTGCTTCAGGGTCTCAACAGCTATCGAAGCAGCACTGATTCGAAAGAGACCCTCTTCCTCCATACCATACTGGGCGATGAAGGACAGGCAGCTCAGAACCAGAATAGGAATCTGCGACACTTCTTCCTGAGCACAGATACCGAGGTCGATGACAGAGTGCTCAATCTGGGAGGCCCTGTAGCGGTAGGTTTCGTCGAGCTCGAGGATACTTGCCAAAGGCATGCCGAAGACAGGATAGACATAAAGAGAGCTTTTTCCTTTAGGAAAAGGTGTAGCCTTCTCAGAAGTGGTAGCAGCAGCAGGCTTCTCCGGAGTGTTATTGGTAATCATTGCTACTGGTGAAGGGCTCTTAAAGAATCTTCGTCTCATTGTTCTCCCAGATTAGTAGATTATGGGTTAAATTGGTCTTTGGTTTTAAGAGATGAAAAAGGGGTGGGTAATCCAGGAACGAATGGGTGGGATCGGTTTAGAATTGCGGTGGGTATTAGATCGATGTCTCGAGGATGCTCTTTCAAAGATCAAGACAAGACGCGGTCGGAGGTGATGCAGAAACAATTTGAACAATGCGAGAAGCCCTGTATATATATAACGGCCAGGGCAGATAGCTCAAGACACCTACCAATTTGCTTTCTTATTCTTTGGCTGTGCCGATCTCAAGCTTTCGCGTTAATTATTGGATAACGAGTGACCACAACACCACCCCGATTGGGAAAGCAGATTTGGCCTATGCATGTAGAATATAGAACTTTATCTTGCTAATGCACTAGACAGCACCTTATTTGGAAACAAGCCAGAACATTTGCGTAGGAAAAATACTTTGCTTTTGGGACATTTCTTCTTTTTTTTTGGCGAGTGGTTGAACGCATTGGAGCATGGAGAAAGATACACACTCAGGAAAATGGGCCATGAAGTATGATAGGAATTGGGCAGATCCAGTGAATACAAGCCATGCATTTGAACTTATTTTCTGGCTGACGATGGGCAGTAGTACTGGGGAAGCGACCGGCCGAAGAGGCGCTCGCTGTCTATGTCACCTTTTTTCCTGCCCTGGCAGTGCTTTTGGTGGTGAGACAAAAAGACTGCACAGACACATAGGCAGGTGTTGCCGACCAAAAAACAATTAGTTGACATAAAAAACCGCCCTACGATTCTCTCCGATGGAAAATCGTCCTTCCCACGTCGGGTAAAAGCGCCGTTGGAGCTTCTACTGGAGTGGATCATTGGATAAATATCTGGCATCCAATTGACACTAATGCAAAATATAGTTGATTGGGTGTAAGTCCAATAGTTTGTTCTATGGCCCACTTCAAGCCCGTTAGGGGGGACAACGCTCAAGTCAATTTGACTAGTTGGCTGTAAGTGAATACGCTAGTACATGGGCTTGGATGAAAGAGGAGATCCCAGGCGTCAAATGACATCTGCCGTAGCCCGACTGGGTGGAAAACGCGGAACGAGCCACTTCCCCAAAGTTGTTCCCCTGCTTTTTTCCAACAGTGGTCGGTCGACAAACGCTTAGAGCGCAGGAACGGAACTGGCTAAGGCCCATCCTAGTAGAAGGCTATGAAGCAGGCAAACATCAGCGATGATGAACAGCACCTGCAGGCCCTTACTGCAGGGCCTAGTGACAGGCTGGATGGAAGCAAACCTTGAGGAAAAGAGACTTTGGATCGTCAATAATAATTCACCCCGTTTGTGTCGCCGTAATGTCTCGGATAAAGCACCAGATTTTGGCAGATCATGTGCGGCTCAGATCTGCCTGTGCACCTGCGCCGCTGCGGTAGATTGTAGTACAAGCCTGTAGGGTGTGAAATATTATGGCAGCGCGCACAAAAATCAATAGTAATATATACGCTATTATAATACCGGTACCTTGTTTCGCAGCATCTGGGGGTGACGTTGCCTAAAGTCTAAAATGATCTACAATCTGTCTGTCTGCTTCAATGCTGATAATGCCGATAATTCTTCCAGTCCAACCAAAAGTATGCCTTCGCCAGAACGAACTCCAATGGACTGTAGCACTGCCAAAAAATGTAGTGTCAACAATAGCATGAAGTTGTTCAAGCATGAGCATGGCTGCTATTAGCAGAAGAAATAAGCTCTTCCCAACGAATTAATCGTACGATTTAATTATCTAGCAGCTTTCTGGTTTAAATTATTTAATCTATACATCCGTTTGGCAACCACACCCCCCCTTTTTCTCTTGAAGGCACTCTTGAACTGTTGATGTCCCTGGCCAACAGCACATCAGCTTGGCAAGAAAAAATCAGGTCACGTGAAAATGCCCGCTTAGTCAGCAAACTCGGCGACTGGAATCCCCCGCTCCAAAATGCACAGGCAGAGCTGGTCGAAAATTTCAAATTCCCACTGCATAACTGTGTGTTTGTAGCTTGGAAGCATAGTCAACCAAGGGTGTTTGCACAATCCTGGATCCAAGCAACGAAGCACTAACCAGTTGGAGTATAGTTGGGTCTATTTATCTACTATCACTGGACTGATTAAAGATAGATTTTCTTCGGATCCAGCGGTAGATCTCAATGGGTGCCAACTCTGATCAAATCGATCACATTGTCGCGCGTCTACAGGACGACAGTGTCGGTAAGTTGTTATTCCAGCATGCCTCGAGGAAAACGAGTGCTAATTTTGCAAAGACCTTCGGACGAAGTTCTCATTGTTGAATGAGGTGCGGGATTCGATTGATTCGTATCAGAACTCGGCAGATTACGCTTATGTTCTCTCAAAACTTCTGCCAGAGTTCACCAAACTGCTGGAAAATGTGCCAGTCAGCTTCAACAGTTCCTCACCGGAACATGTAAGTAACAGAGATGTGCTATCAAGAAAGGAGCTTTGAACTAACGGAATAGCGTCTGAGAAACTGCGTGCTGGACATCATCATGAGACTGCAAACCAACGACAATTTGAAGCCTTATGCAGAAGGAATTCTTAAGGTAGTCATGGGCTTGCTGACTTCTGAAAACGAAGACAACGGTGTGATCTGCATGAAAATTCTTACTGGGTTGCATCGGTCATATAAAGCCCTTCTGTTTGACCAGGTGCAGCCGTTTCTTGATCTGGTGGTTGAAATTTACAAGAACATACCCCAGGTTGTGAATGATCTTTTCAATCAGTCCAACTCTTCGAACATCCCGACTCCAGTCACCACGTTCCAATCTCCTCGACCTGTTTCGCCTTTGACCGGTGTGGATTCTGAGTCTTCCTCTCGACATTTGCCGAAGTCCATGTACAGTTTCAAGGTTCTTACAGAATGCCCCATTATCATCGTTTTGTTGTACTCGACGCATAAGCAGCTCGTCGGAACCTCTCTTCCCGTATTTATTCCGCACATCATTAGTATGCTGAGCTTACAGGCTGCTCCCCAGGCCAAAGCTCATGCTGCTGCCGCTGCTCGGGGTGAACTGCA
The DNA here is from genome assembly GCA_023628935.1 of Zygoascus sp. PK3305. Lineage (NCBI taxonomy): Eukaryota > Fungi > Ascomycota > Dipodascomycetes > Dipodascales > Trichomonascaceae > Zygoascus > Zygoascus sp. PK3305. Next base: position 295,791 of record JAMAJS010000002.1, read on the forward strand.
CACCTCTATCTCCCCTCTCATTAGGAACCGATCTGCTTATGGTGAATTCATTGTCGCTCAGGTAAAGACTATGTCATTTTTGGCTTATGCCCTCCGGGGATTTTCTGCTGCTTTGAAGAAGTATCACAATGTGATACCGGAGTTTGTTGTGCGTCTGCTGCAGGACTGTCCCTGTGAACTTTCTGCAGCCAGAAAGGAGCTACTGGTTGCAACAAGACATATCCTTTCTACCGACTTTCGAAACATTTTTATCCCCAAGGTCGACATTCTGCTTAATGAGAAGGTGTTGATCGGTAATGGCTTAACTGTGCACGAGACCTTGAGACCCTTGGCTTATAGCACTATGGCGGATCTTGTTCATCATGTTAGAAGTGAGCTCACAACCGAGCAGATATGGAAGGTCGTTCATGTCTACTGCCAGAATATGCAGGATAACAACTTAGCTTCGTCTTTTCAAATTATGAGTGCCAAACTTCTACTCAATCTTGTTGAAAGAATTATGAAACTTCCAGATAGAAGTGAAGGCCGTCAAATCATGGTTCTTATTTTGAACGCTTTCGTCGAACGGTTCGCGGCATTGAACCGTTCTTTTCCTCACATCATGCAGAAGCACACAGAGTCTCTGGCTAAGAACGACGGAGAATCTGCTGAAAGTAGCGATGTGAAAGAGTCAAACGAAGACATGATGGAGATTGACGTTGATGCTCCTCCAAGCGATGCACTCACAGGTTCTGGTACTCAAAACGATGATCAGAAAAAGGAGCTCGATATTTTCGATGTTGCCGGCTATGACATAATAAAAATTCATGCTGATTCGAGCAGCCAAGAGCTGAAGGATGCGCGATACATATTCAAGAATCTAATGAACTTCTTGAAGACTGTCATGTTTGGTCTCAAATCATGCAATCCTCCTCCACCGCATCATGACTTCACGCCACAGCAGTGGCAGGAATCTGCTAGGATGTTCAGTTTTGAGCAAATCACGATCTTCAGACAGCTCTTCAGGAATGGTATTGCTGGTCATCAGTTTTTTGCTAATACCAACCCTGACAGCGATGGAGAAGCCAAGTCTGGCATTGACCTTAATACTTCCAGCATGACCATTTCTAGTACCAAAGATGAAAAGGAGCTTATGGAGGCTTTTGCAACAGTTTTCATTCATATTGACCCTGCGTCTTTCAATGAGATTGTCGATGCTGAGCTGCCGTACCTTTACGAGCAGATGTTCAAGAACACATCACTGCTTCACATTCCCCAGTTTTTCTTGGCCAGCGAAGCTACTTCGTCTAACTTCTCAGGACTGCTTATTGTGTTCCTTAAAGAGAAGCTGCCAGAGCTTGGTGAAGGAGATCCTCTGAAGTCTCATATTCTTATCCGATTGTTCAAACTCTGTTTCATGGCAGTCAATCTCTTTCCGGCTGCTAATGAGAGTGTACTTCTCCCTCATCTCCAAGATATGATTGTAAATTCTATGGAGTTGGCGGCCACTGCTCAGGATCCCATCATGTATTTCCATCTGCTGAGAACTTTGTTCCGAAGTATCGGTGGAGGAAAGTTTGAGATGCTCTACAAAGAGGTGCTCCCATTATTGCAGGTTCTCCTGGAGTCTCTCAACAAGCTTCTTTCGACGGCTAGAAAGACACAAGAGCGTGATATTGATGTCGAGTTGTGCCTTACGGTTCCTGTTAGATTGTCCGTGCTTGTGCCTCATCTGAGTTACTTGATGAGGCCACTCGTGCTGGCTCTAAATGGTAGCCAGGAGCTTGTCAGCCAAGGTCTGCGAACGTTGGAGCTTTGTGTAGATAACTTGACAGCTGATTATTTTGATCCTATCATTGAGCCGGTAATTGATGAAGTGATGGCCGCACTTTGGAAGCATCTTCGACCCCTTCCTTATTATCACCAACACAGCCACACCACTCTTCGAGTGCTTGGAAAGCTTGGAGGACGAAACCGAAGATTCATTAAGGCTCCGTCAGATCTGAAAAGCACATCAGTTTTGGAGCAAGATGTCAGTATTATGATCTCTTTTAATGGTTTGGCTGGTGAGCGACCTATTTTGATCACTCCTGGTGTGAAGAGCGCGATTGCTGCTTTGGAAGATCCTAAGGCGTCAATTCATTACAAAAAGTCCTCCTTTGAGTTTCTTAGGACTGTTCTGAGTTTCTTCATTGAGTCTTCACCCTTTCCTGAGAATTTCGCCGAAAATGTGATATCAGCTCTCGACGTGATCGTGGCACCTGATTATCCCGAAGTTGACAAGCCTCTTCCCGATGGAAAGACAAAGAATTATCAAAAGAGGAGACTCCAAAATGATCTTGTTGAAAAGATTTTAGAATCTATCTATGACTGTGTTGCAATCAGTGAGCTTAAGGATGATTCCCTTTCTTTGATCAAGAACATTTGCGAGCATTTTGTTCTTCTTGAATTGGGCGAGTCTCTGGTTGAGAAGAGAAAAGCTTTCCGGCCCTTTGAGCTTGATGAAAACGAAGGAGTTCCTCATATCGATCCAAAGACATTGCTAAACGTCATCATGCATGCGCTTTCTCATTATAATGAGGAGGTCACTTTGGCTGGTCAGCAGTCGATTAAGTATATATATCAGACTGGCTCTGATTTGTTCCGCCCGAACACCGATGTTCACCGATTCCCACTTTTCAGAGCTCTATTTGGAAAGTTGTCTCATACTTGCTTCGAGATGGAGTATTATAGGAAGGCTGGCGCTTGTCTTGGTATGAACACTATTCTGCGTGACATGAACCTCCCTCTTGCTTGGATCGCAGCTCGACAGCTAGAGTTTGTCAGAACCATGTTTTTTGTCCTGAAGGATGTTCCTAACAATGTGCCCTGCCGAGTTCGAAAGGATGCTAGCGATCTTTCCTTCTATGTTCTCCGCGAGTGCAACAAGGACTTGACTCCCGAGCAAATGAACGAGAAGTCATTTAAGCAGCTAACTGGATTCCTTGCTTATGAACTGGGAAATGCAAACAGCGTTGTACGCGAGACAACTATGGCAGCTTTGAAGTTGTTGTCTGAGGTCACCAATAGGAGTGTGGCAGATCTTCTGCGACCAGTAAAGGATATTTTACTGTCGCCTATTTTTGGAAAGCCATTGCGAGCCCTTCCGTTTCCTATGCAAATTGGACATATTGATGCAATCGCCTTTTGCTTAGGATTGGAGGGTACCTTCTTGGAGTTCAACGATGAACTAACCAGGCTGCTCCTGGAGGCTTTAGCTTTGGTGGATGCTGAGGATGAATCTTTGACCAGCTCTCACCGAATGCTGGAGTATAGTACTTCGGAGCAGTTGGTAAAACTTCGAATTGTTTGCATAAAGCTTTTATCCTTGGCCCTGACGACATCTGACTATTTAGCACAGCAGCAGCCTCAGACTAGAGCTAAGATTATTGCTGTGTTCTTTAAGACACTATACTCTAGATCTAAAAAAGTGGTAGATGCTGCTCATCAAGGATTGAAAGCTGTTCTTGCCCAGAATGCAAAACTTCCCAAGGATCTACTTCAGAATGGCCTGAGACCTATCCTTATGAACCTTTCCGATCATAAGCGACTAACAGTTCCCGGTTTGGAAGGACTTGCTCGACTTCTTGAACTCTTGACATACTATTTTAAGGTTGAGATCGGCAGGAAGCTCCTTGATCATCTCAAGGCCTGGGCAGAGCCTTCTCAGTTGCATGCCAATTCTGGTAAGACTTTGTCTAGCCAGCATAATATCCAGATAATTGTTGGAATTCTGAATATCTTTCATCTTCTCCCGCCTACTGCATATATATTCATGAATGATCTCGTGCACACCTGCTTCTATCTTGAAAATCATCTACGACGACAACAAGTCTCTCCTTTCAGAGAGCCATTGGCAAAGTTTTTTGGCCGATATCCTAAGGAGGCTTTTGAATATTTCTTACCCAAACTGTCTGAAAGATCTTATGGTAGATTTTTTGCCTCAATATTGAGCAACAAGTACTGCACCAATTTCCGCAAGTATGCAAGAGAGCATATCGACGAGTTGAAGCAGCAAATTTCTCAGCCAGATCTGTCAGCTGAAGGAAGGTGTGTTGCAATCTGCAACATTATTTATGTCGCCAGATCTTTGAATGGTGATGATGAAACTTGGCTGACTACTCAAAAGGGCTTGCTTGAAGAGCTGAACTCCAATGTCAGCGAGCTGGTTAGTACCACTAAAAGTGGCTCTTTTGTTTCACCCCTCTACTTGCAAGCTGAGCAGTCACTGCAAGAACTGCAGGAATTATTTGTTTTCTACTTCAAGGGAAGTCCGGATGATTCCGAGATAGTGTTTGCTTTGACAAGCTCTCTTTTCGCTGCCGAAGTTCCTTTGAATTACGTCCTGTTGGACTATATTTTCAAAGAACTTGTTAGCAGTGATAACTACCAGAGAAGAAAAGAATTTTTGACCAAGGCTCTTGAGGTAGCAACTGACAAGTCCAATCCCAACAGCACTAGGACTTTTGCTATTAAGACCATTATCAACCCTATCCTGATTGTTGAAGGCCATAGACATGGTAATCTGAGCGCACTTCTGGAGAAATGTGGTGGTACATCTAAGGGCAATACCTGGCTGGATTCCGTGCATGCGAAGGTCTGGAAACCGATACCTGCTGAATCAGGCGAAGAAGGTGTTGGAACGATAGATCAATACAAGTTTCAGCTTCTTCAGATGTCAGCATTGGTTCTGAAACTCAGCCCCAATCTGATTGCAGATGCTCGAAAGGATATTATCAAGTTTGCTTGGAACTACATCAAGCTGGAGGATGTTGTCAGTAAGCAGTCAGCTTATGTACTGATCTCTTATTTCATTGTTGCATATGACACGTTGTCTAAGATTGTTGTTCAAATTTACGTTGCTCTTCTAAAAGCACATCAAAACGAAGCAAAGAATCTAGTTGGACAGGCTCTCGATCTTTTGGCACCTGTTCTTATCAAGAGAATCAGCTCCCCACTGTGGGCAAAGTGGCCGCGAAGAGTTATCTCTGAAGATGGATACAACGTTGGACAGGTTGTGAACATCTTCCAGTTCATTGTCCAGCATCCTGTTCTATTTTTTGATTTCAGAGACCACTTTGTGAGCCATATCATCGCGGCAATGCCAAAGCTCTGTTTCCTATCTAACACCTCTTCTGAGTACCAGGTTCTTGCGATTGATTTAGCTGACCTCATTGTTAAATGGGAGAGAATGGCAAATGAAAAGTCTATCGAGAACAAGAAAGAAGAAGAGGGTGAAGATACAGTTATGGAGGAAGCAGATGAACAAGCCTACTCCGTGCCTATATCTCAGAAGGAAGCGTGCATCATGTTCCTAATACGATTTATCTGTGTTTCCTCTCAGAAGGCGGCCGATTATCCACTCGGAAAGAGATCGTTGAAGGTCCTGGATGATCTACTCAGCGAAAATTTCTGGCCCGATGTGGCTATCAAGCTTTCATTCTTTGAGAGAAGCCTTGTTCTTAACGAGTTAAATTCGCCTAATGCCTTTGCGGTTTGTTTGAACTCCCTTGAGGTTTTGAAGGTGATCTTCAAAAGGCGCTCTTCGTCATGGATTGTTGAAAATATGAGCCAGTTAGAGCGGTTACTTGAAAAGAGCATCAAATCTGATAATACTGAAATTCACCAGGTGTTAGAGCAGTTATTGCCTATTGTCTATCAGGCAATTGAGAAGGAAACTGCCGTTGACGAAGGCGAGGATGGAACGAAGAGCGAAGAAGAGGATATTCCAATGGAGATACAAACGTTCTTGAACCTGATTACCAGCACTATTCAGGATCACTTCTCGAATAATATGCTTGGATCTTCCATCATGCTCTGCTGTGCTTTTGCTAATTTCAGACCTGCAACTGTTGATCCTATGCTTCCTACCCTCTTGAAAGCTTTTGGTAAGCTCTGCAAAGATCATGTCTCTTTATCTTTGACTGGCCAGCCCGGGGACTTTACTGAGGCTGCTACAACTCCAGCGAATGCCGAGGCAGAGAACAAGAAGATTATAGCTCTTTTAGAGAAGATTCTGGATCTGTGCTCGATGAGGATTGCATACCTTGCCGACCAGAGACGGGTTTTCCTGTCATTTTTTGCTCAGTTGATTGAGAGATCTACTGATAGGGGTCTCTGCTTGAAGCTGATTGAAATTACTAAGACCTGGACAAAGACTGACCTATTCCCAACAGTGAAAGAAAAGGCAGCTATTCTGGGTAAGATGATGGCATTTGAGTCTCGACGAGATCCTGTTCTTTCGAAGAAGTACTATGAAATTGTCGTTGATATTTATAGTGATAGTTCGCTACAGAAGTCTGAGCTGGCTGTGCGAATGGAGCAGCCGTTCTTAATTGGTACCAGCCTAGATGATGTTCCTACAAGACAAAAACTCATGAAGATCTTGAGCAATAGTCTCGATAGCAACCTCTTAAAGCGTCTATTCTATGTGATCAATGAGCAAAACTGGGAATACATTGGTGACCATCAATGGTTGAATCAGGCTTTGCAGATTTTGTACGATGGTATTGACTTGAATGCTCCTGCCAAGATCAGAAGCACCGACTTCACAACGACTCCTCTTAGCGAGCTACTTGAAGCACTACCCAGCAGCTTGAAGAGCAAGACGGATGTGTCTGTTCCGCCTGCTGTGGCTGAGTTTTTGGGCCGACGAAGCAGTTTCTTACAAGAACTTAACGGGTTCCAGAAGGTCGAGCTGTTTGTTAGGCCTTTGATTGAGCTGCAGTATATCAACCCGGATCTGGTACATGAAATGTGGGTTAACATATTCCCTCGAGTATATACGGGAATTCCTCTGAGAGAGAGAGCAGAGATGATGAGAGGAATGATCGCTTTATTGTCTAAGGAGTACCACAACCGACAGGTTGACAAGCGTCCCAATGTTATCCAGACTATTGTTGAAGCAGTTGGTTATTGCGAGCAGCTGCCCCCTCATCTTGTCAAGTACTTGGGTAAGTCTTTCAATGCTTGGTACTCTGCCATAAACATCATGGAGAATATTGAGGTGCGACCTCATTCTGATAGTGTCAAGATTAGTGAAAGTAACCAGGATGCGCTTGCTGAGATGTATGCGGGCCTTCAAGAGGACGATATGTTCTATGGCCTTTGGCGACGATGTGCCAGGTATACAGAAACAAACTCTGGTTTGTCCTACGAGCAATGCGGTATTTGGAACAAAGCGATGCAAATGTACGAAAGTGCCCAGATCAAGGCTAGAAGTGGCGTTTTGCCCTATTCTGAGTCAGAATACTCACTCTGGGAGGACCACTGGATTTTGTGTGCCGAGAAGTTGCAGCAGTGGGATGTTCTAACAGAGCTAGCAAAACATGAAGGATTTACGGATCTTTTGCTTGAATGTGGCTGGCGAGTGGCTGACTGGACTGCTGATAAGGATCCTTTAGAGCAGAGTATCAAGACTGTAATGGATGTCCCAACACCTAGACGACAAGTGTTTGAAACTTTCTTATCCCTGCAGGGTTATGCACAGAAGACGCAAACCATTCAGGAGCTGTCTAAGTTCTGCGATGAAGGCATACAACTTACCTTGCATAAGTGGTATGGCTTGCCCCAGCGAATTACTGGTGCGCATATTCCTCTTTTGCATACCTTCCAGCAGTATGTTGAGTTCATGGAGGCTTCACAGGTCTACACCAGCTTGGCATCTACTACTGCACAGAATTTGGATACTAAGTCTCAAGAGCTCAAGGGCGTGCTGCAGGCTTGGAGAGAGCGTCTTCCCAACTTGTGGGATGATATTAATATTTGGGGTGACTTGGTGACTTGGAGACAGCATGCCTTTGGAGTTATCAACAAGGTATACTTGCCATTGATTCCTGCGATCACTCAGGCAAATGGAAACAACAACTCTACTAATTCATATGCATATCGTGGATACCATGAGATTGCTTGGATTATTAATAGATTTGCTCATGTTGCTAGAAAGCACAATATGCCTGAAGTATGCATAAGTCAGCTGACAAAGATTTACACTTTGCCGAACATTGAGATTCAAGAGGCTTTCCTGAAGCTACGGGAACAGGCCAAGTGCCACTACCAGAATCCAAATGAGCTCAACACCGGATTGGATGTTATCAGCAATACTAATTTGGTTTACTTTGGAGCTCAGCAAAAGGCTGAATTTTTCACCCTGAAGGGAATGTTTTTGGCCAAGCTGAATATTTTGGATGACGCCAACCAAGCATTTGCTACCGCTGTCCAGATTGATTTGTATCTCCCGAAAGCATGGGCTGAGTGGGGTTACTATAATGATAGGCGATTTAAGGAGAATCCAGATGAGCTTATCTATGCCAGCAATGCAATTAGCTGCTACTTGCAGGCTGCTGGTCTTTACAAGAATGGAAAGACTAGAAAGCTGTTGGGCCGAATTCTTTGGCTGATTAGCTTGGATGATGCAAATGGATCCATCGCACAGGCATTTGACAGTTATCGTGGAGAAGTTCCTGTTTGGTATTGGATTACCTACATTCCCCAGTTGTTGACCTCGCTGTCTCATAAGGAGGCTCGATTGGCGCGACATGTTCTGATTAAGATCGCAAAGAGTTATCCTCAGGCTCTTCACTTCCACCTTAGAACCACCCGTGAGGATTATGCTGTTATTCAACGGCAGGCAATGCAGGCTGCTCAAAGTGCTAATTCAGGAGCTAAGGTTGGCCAACAGGCAGGATCTAGTAACGATAGTGCCGCTTCGCCTGCTCCTGGTACACCTGCGCCAGGTACGCCCTCTACAGGTAATGGCCAGGGCACTAACAAGCAGCCGTGGGAGTATGTTGAAGAGATTATGGGTATTCTGAAGACAGCTTATCCGTTGTTGGCTTTGTCTTTAGAGACTGTTGTTGATCAGATTTATCAGCGATTCAAGTGTCCTGCGGATGAGGATGCATATAGACTGGTTGTGGCTTTGCTGAATGATGGTGTCCAGTACATGGGTAGACTTGTATATCCCAAGGAAGATGCAAAGCTGCCTCCTGCTACTGAGACAAGCATCTCAAGATTTGCAGAGAGTGTCTTGCCTAAACATGTGAAGGCTGCATTTGAAGCTGATTTTGTTACAGCCAAGCCAAACTTGGAGAATTATATCATAAAGTTGCGAAGATGGCGAGATCGATTTGAAGCTAAGCTTGACTCTCGACCTGGCAAGGTGAACCTTGAAGCTTTGAGTCCTCATCTTAGTGAATTCCACTACCAGAAGTTTGAAGATATCGAAATTCCGGGCCAGTACTTTGAGCACAAGGACAGCAATGCTCATTTCGTTAAGATTGAGCGATTCATGCCTATTCTTGATGTCGTGCGAGGTTTTGGTATTTGTTATCGAAGACTCACTATACTGGGACATGACGGTAGTTTGCACCCCTTTGCTGTTCAATATCCTGCTGCTCGACATTGTCGAAGAGAGGAGCGAGTCGCGCAACTGTTCAAGATTCTCAATGGAGTCATTTCCCGACGAACTGAGAGCCGAAAGCGAAATCTACAGTTCACGTTACCTATTGCTGTTCCTCTTACCCCGCATATTCGTATTGTGCAGGACGACTCTCGTTATGTGTCTATGCAACACATTTACGAGGAATACTGCCAGCGAGTGGGCCAGAGCCGGGACGAGCCTCTGGACTTCTCCACTGCCAAGTTGCGAGCCGCTTTCGACGCTAAGTTGCCCAAGCCCGATATTGCAGCCATCAAGATGGAGATCCTGACGTCGATTCAAGCGTCGTTAGTGCCCACTACTGTGTTGCGAGATTACTTTACTCGAGCCTACTCGTCGTTTGCGGACTTGTGGCTCTTCCGAAAGCAATTCAGTTATCAGTATGCCGGAATTACGTTTATGACTTTCTTGATGAGCATCAACAATCGATATCCTCACAAGTTTTTGATCAATCTTGCATCGGGCAATGTGTGGGCCACTGAGATGCTGCCCATTCTACCTCCTTCCAAGAATGCTCCTGCCTTCCACAATGGAGAATCTGTTCCTTTCAGATTGACTCCTAATATCCAGAGTCTGATGGGCCCCACGTGCCTGGAGGGCCTGTATGCTATGTCTATCATGGTGATTGCCAAGTGCCTGACGGAGCCGGAGTTTGACTTGGATCAGTATCTGTGCGTGTTTGTGCGAGATGAGCTTATTTCTTGGTACAACCAACAGCACCGACCTAGTGTTCAGGACCAACAGCTGCGAGATATTGTCAAGGTGAATGTTGAGGCCATTGTCAAACGGGCTTCCTCCTTGGCTCAGATGGGCCAGGGCAACATTCCGGCCAACCAAACTGTGATTGACCTGATCTCACAGGCGGTGAACCCTCGACACCTGGCTCTCACGGACAACTCGTGGATGCCGTATTTATAAAAAGAAAGATGTAACCTTAGGAAGATTTGCTATAAAGATAGTGGTGAATTTGTATTATTTTTGTTGAAACCGACCACTTGCGCGCCTGTTCAGTGCCCACACTTGCGCGCCTGTTCAGTGCCCACACTTGCGCGCCCCCCCCGCCCGCTCAGCATATTGGGTGGGCTGGGCCCCCCCATTTGGCTGTGTTTATCCGTTGGCTGGTGATGCCAGGGTTCAGCAGCGGAGGTGCTTGGAAATACCTAGTTGGGACAAATTTCTGGCCATCATTCAACCTTAGTAGTCTATTGTAACGCCCCAACCGCCAAGTAATCATGAGCTTTGATGCTTCAAAGTACATTCCAACCATTGACGTAAGTGGGGATGTGATACATTGGCGGATCCAGTCGCCGGAGAGTGGAGCGAAGTGTGGCTAACCGCAGGCCCTTTTGGGTGTTACTGATTTGGAATCGATTACGGCCAGGAAGCTCAGGAGGAGCATGCAAGAGCTGCTTGGGATTGACCTGACGCCGTACAAGGTGGGTAGAAACAGACGAAGCCGGGGCGATGCCTAGACCAAGCTAATTGTTTTTCATGGCAGAAGGAAATAGACGAAGTGGTCATTGAGCGGTACAAGATAATCCAGGAGAAGCGGGCAAGGGAGCACAAGAACGGCACCCGGGAAACCACCACCACCCAGGAGGACCCCGAGGAAGAGGAGGACGACGAGAGTTCGTCGCCGGGGACAAGTGCTTCACCAACAGTCAAGCGAGAAGAAGAAGGAGTAGATAACGATGCAGCGCTGGCAGCGAAGCTGCATTCCGAGTGGAACCAGCGTCATCTTCGAGAAACCCGCAAGGTCGTCAAGCGCAAGAAGTCATCGGTTGCTGCTCGTCCGAAGGTGAAAAAGGAGCTGAGCGAGGCACAGAAGCGCAATCCATTTCAGCAGCCGCTGCTCTTGTCTCCGCAACTTGCGTTGATTCTAGGGGAGTCTGAGCTGAGCCGGCCCCAGGCTGTCAAGGCCCTGTGGAAATACATCAAGTCAAACAATCTGCAGAACCCGCACAACAAGCGAGAGATTCTGTGCGACGAGAACATGAAGGCTGTATTTGGCGATAAGACGGACATATTCGGGATGAACAGCATTCTGACATCCCATTTGTACAAGAAGGACGAGGTAATGTGAAGGGGCCCTCAGTGGGTGGACTGAAGAAAGAGTATTTATTATTGGAGCCACTCTTCATTGACATGATATATGATATAATAGTATTTATTACCCACAGCGTTTCCAATGTTTCTCCTGACGAGCCCGGCATACACCAGTACCATTTTTCAGTATCGGTTTCACAGTCTTCACCAACGCACACCAACCAAACACTTTTGTCTCAGTTCATTAATTTATTGTTTTCCAACACCTACTTCCGCCCCCGCATCATGTCGTATAATGAGTACTCAAATCGGTTCAGTATCCCCTTAGCTGGAACCACCCCGTCCCGTATCCACACCGACGATGCTCCGATCAGATTAGCCATGACAACGTCTGTCATAAGCCTATCACCTACAATGGCAATTTCCTCGGGCCGTGTAATAAGATCCTTCTTCTTAAGATAGTCCAGTATCTCCTGCGAACAGCCCGGCTTCTTGACGCTGTGCTGGAACACCTTGACTCCGGTAGTCTCTTCTAATGCCTGTGCCTGCTTGAGCCCCGGATCGTCCTCTGATCCTGCCGTATTCGACACAATTAGAAGTCTCTCACCAGGGTAAGCCTCTCTGAGCTTTTTAAATACATTCTAAAACACAGTTAGCCTGAAATTCAAGAGAGAAAACCAAAACTGGCCGTCCCACAAACAGATCATTGGAGTGATGGTAGTGCATCCTAACAACCGCAATCTAACTTCTATAGCAACAGCGAACGATCACACCGACACCAAAATCAGTATCCGACACCGTTATATCACTCACCTCATATGCTGGCCAGACGTGGCTACCGTGAGGCTTTGCAAAGCAGTTGTCTTTGTCGAGCAGTACAGCTTTGATAGGCACTCCCTTTACCTTCTCTGGCAGGGGAATTGGTAGTTCTGCAAATGTCGGAATCGCAGTCTGTGGCATGAACAGCGACGGGTTGTACAACACCCTCAGTGAGTTTATAGTGCCGAAAATATTCATCTAGCGGCTATGAAAATTGGAATATCACTGCAAATATTGGGTTGGAGCTCAGAACGGTTGTTCCTGGATGATCTCGCTTGCAGGTGTGTCCGTTTTAGTCCTCTCCCTTTGGGTATTTTTCACCATCCCACCTATTCCCTCTCTCTCACCCCGCGACGCGGAGATCGCCAGAACTGTTTGTCTCAAGCGCACATAGACCCAGATACAGACAATGGCAACTGTTGAGGAAGGAACAGTCAAAGTGAGCCGGTCAGGAGGCAGTTCTCATGGGCCCCGCCGGGACCGAAACCGGGGTGGATCAAACCGGGCCCATGCGAACGGATCAACCCCCCCTCAGCACGTGGAAAAAACTCCTATTCCCGATGTTATAACTGCGATGGAAGAAGATGAGAGTGCTATGGATATCATTTGTCATATCTGTTCTTCACCAGTCAGTATAATGGCCTACTATCCGTGTTCGCATTCGCTGTGTCATCGTTGCTCACTCAGAAGAAGAGCTTTGGCCAAAGACAACCACTGTCTCTTTTGCCGAGCAGACTCTCCGCAAATTATTATGAGCGCTCAGAAAGAGCGGGAATATACGGATTTTTCTGGTGTTGAGCTCAAATTCGAAGACAAGCAGTATGGAATCCATTTTGATGCCGAAATCACCCAGAAGCGGGTTCTATTCCTTCTCAAACTGCGATGCAGAATCAAGTCGTGTCCAGATTATCACGTGGAATACGCCAAATGGAAGGATCTGAAGAGACATGTCCGCGAAGTCCACGAGAAGCGGTACTGCGACTTGTGCCTCAAGCATTTGCATGCTTTTCCCTACGAGCAACAGATTTACACACCAAAACAGCTCAGAGTGCATGAGCAGGACGGAGACAAAGCACAGGGATTTTCTGGGCATCCCAAGTGTGAGTTCTGTGACGAGAGATACTATACAAATGACGAACTGATGGCTCACTGTATCAAGGACCACGAGAAGTGCTTCATCTGCGAGCGGATTGATCCCACTGCACCCCCCAAATTCTTCAAAAACTATGATGCTTTAGAGCAGCACTTTAATTCTCAGCATTTCGCGTGCCAGGTGGCTAGCTGTATTGAAAAGAAGTTTGTCGTCTTCCGGTTCAAAGAAGAGCTACAGCATCATATGCTGGACGAGCACAAAGAGATTATTGGAAAGCAAAAGTCAGCTCTTGTTATTGATACCGATATTTCATTGAGACGAGGTGGTGGACGATTTGCATCACAACTGTCTACCATATCGAATAGCTCATCAAACTCTGTGTCTTCTTCTCGAGCGGGCTCATCGACCAACTTGCCGAGCCTGAATAGTGCTGAGGCATTTCCGGAGCTCGGTTCAGTCAACAGGCGGTCAAATAGTTCGCAGCCCATTAGACAGCCTGGAAATGTCTCTTCATTTCACAGCAGCATGCCGTCACAGGATGAGTCTATCAACAGCATTTCTCGGCGTTTGCACGAGAGAGCCAAGATTTTGCTTCAGCATAAACCTCAACAGCTGCATGAGTTTGAAGGACTCAACAACAAATATGCCAATGGAAGGAATGTTAGTGAAAATGACCTGATTGATCAGTATCAGAGCATCTTCTCGGGAGTCAGTGACGAAGCAGTGGAGATTCTGGTGATGGAGTTTTCGCAGACGTTGAGAGTTTCTCAGAATGATAAAGGGAAGAAACTTGAAGCTGCATGCAATAAGCGATTTGCAAATATTCACCGACCAAGTCTGCCTACAGCAACTAGAACTACAATTGCTGGAAATAATGGCACGTGGAAAGGCTCGAAGCTTCAGAACGGCAGTCTGACTTCTCAGGGAAATTTTCCTTCTCTGCCGACAGCATCTACTGGAGGACCGGCTCTTACTACTCTTCCAGCAAGAAGCTCGGTTCCTAATCGATATAATTCTCCGTCAAGCAGCACCATTTCCTTGACATCGGCTCCTCGTACTTCGACTGCTACTAGAGCTCAAGATAAAGCGTCAGTTCCTGCGTCTGTTAGCAAGAAGCCAACTATAGCAGACTTTCCTGCCCTGCCTACTGGAAACTCGACATACCGACCGATGAAGGGTGAGGCATCCAAAACTGCAGCACCCTCTGCATGGGGGCCCAAAGGTTCAACTACACCTACCATTCCGTCGGGCGAGGAGCTGCCATCGCTGGATGAAGCAGCATCGCAGAGCAAGAAAAAGGGGAAAAAGAAGCAAGTTCTGTATCAATTCAGCACGTACAGTTAGCGGACATGTGACCTAACAGAGTTGGTAGCTGTAGTTTGGGCAGTTTTCGTACAGTTGTTGGATTGGTTTTGTTACCGTTGTTGGACTGGAACCTATGCATTTGCGAAATAGATAGGATAGATCTACAAACATTAAAAAGAGCAAGCACAAACAGCACTCAGCTGATTGGCAATAAATTTTGTTCCAGACAAGACTGTCTGCATAGAGGGCATTCCGGTTTTTCGCGGCACCATTCTGTGACGCAGTTCCAGCAGAAGAGGTGGCCGCATAGAGTGGTGGTGGGGGAGGTCATATACTCGAGACAGAGAGAGCAGACCCTTGAGTTTTCGGGAATAAACGGCATGACGGACGGATCTTTGAGGTTGATCAGCGTCCGTGACTCCTCCTTGTCTTTTTCAGTCTCTTCTGTGGCTTCCAGAGCTGTTTTGGCGTCCGTTGCAGAGTACAGGGCCAAGCCGAGTTTTGCGAAGAATCTCACGGCGATCAGCACACCCAGAGCCTCGTAGCCATTCTGGATGGACAGCGGATTTATTTTGTGACCAAACGAGTAGCGGAGCCCCCAGATACGCTTCGAGATCTGGTAGTATGAGCCGAAGAAATAGAATAATGCAAGGTTGAAGGTGACGAGCGACTCGATGGACAAGTCCGGCAAGGCTTTGCGGAGGGCCGAAAATGCGGGGGAAGCCTGGGCCAGGCGGGAGCCAATGGCAGAGAACCGCACCGAGTAGCGCGCGACCCAGCGCTTAAGTAGCACCAGTCCAAACGACGAGGTGAGCACGTACGCCAGCCGGCGCCGGAACGTGGGTAGTGTGGGGTTGGGGCCTGCTGTCTGGTAGAAGAGATCACAGTACTCTTCGCCGAGGGTGCGAGATCCACTCAGAGTGGTCAGGCCCAGGTATAAAGTGTGTACAGCATCAGACAGCTCGGAGGCCCTGCTATGGAGAACTCTGTGGGGCACACGGATGGACTCGAGGAAAGCAGAAATCTTTTCCTTGAGCAGCTGCTCGATGTAGATGTCCTTCTGGTTTGCCCGGACTGTGTGTTAGCAGCGGAGAGAAGCAAGCCCAGCCCAGCTTCGGCGGGGATGGGACATGGAGTGGTACAGTTACATACTGATTTCCGGGGCCGTGGCCGGTGGGAAATGCTGACTGGCAGATTGCTCAGTCATGGTGTGAACCAAGTCAAGTGCTGTCCTGTGAGTTGTCGTGGTGCGTTGCGTTATGTTACCAGGTCGAAACGAAACAGAACGAGAGACCCTGTAACAAGTGGTAGTGTGGGTGGGTGCTCTATGCTGGGTTGGGCGTTGGAGATGCGATGATGATATCACTGCAATATTACCCACCAACTCTCTCCATCCCCCCTCCCCCACTGCTCTGTTCTTGTTCGCCTGCCTGTAGCGAACAGCAGAGCCACGTCTGGAGCGGTAAATTCTAGCCCCCTGCGAGCGAGTGAGCAATTGGCTGGCTGATCTGTGCACTTTATTTATTTTTCTTCTCGTCAGCTGCAGCTGGCCCCCCTGATCGATCTGAGTTTGTCGCGGCGCGCTGCCCTGCTGTTCCCTGGCTCGCTGCCTGCTAGCCGTCTCAGATACTGCGGGTGCTCCTTCTTTTCCTCATGCCAACCACTCGCAACGTCCCCCGACGTGCAGTATCCGGTACCCCGGCTCCCCGCAGTGACACCTCTCTGCCGTCCTGGCGCTACATTGAGACGCACAATGTCAGCGATGCTGCGCTCTACCCCTACCTCCTGCGCCTGTCGGTCATGCTGTACCGCAGCCAGCCAAAATTTAGAGCTCCCACAGGCATGGAACAACTCCAACAGGTCGAGTCTTCCGGTAGCCTGCATCCACCTAGGCGCGCGCATTCTCGCTCGTCGTCCTTCCAGGATCTGCTGGCTCTGACTCCTTCGGCAAGTAATTCCGCCTCACTGGCCCTCAGTGGATCCGCTGGCATCTCCACCGCACCCCCTTCATTTGGTGACCTCAAGCTCCCCAAAGAACTCCCCAAACTTCTCCAGCATCGCTTCAAGGGAATCGCCCTGAAGCCTGATAAGTACCGCATCAGTGACCCTCTACTCAAACGCTCCTATCTGGCCTTTTATGCCATCATTCTATCCCCAGATTCCATCAAGCAAATCAAAGAGTCCCGGCGCGCCGAGGATCTCATCATGATGTTCCTGAGCTGCGCTGCAAAGGAGCTGAACAAAGCTGCTATCAGTTCCACTCAGGTCCGAGCCCGCATTGACGAACAGGCTGCTGCTTTCGTCTATCTACTCATCCAGCTCATCAGAGAAAATGGCCTGGCAAAGGAATGCCCTTCCTTAATTCGTCAACTGGAATCTTACGGCGCAGCTTTAACCAGCTCTAGCAAAATTGCATTGCAGCCCCAGACTAATAATGAAAATGCTACAGCTCCTGTGGCCACCCCCACATATGATCTTCAGGACATGGAAATGGCTAGAGGCGTTGGTCAGCTTCTTCTCGTTGCCAATTCTGAAATACAGCGAGATGTATCCAATATCAAAACTAAAGCAACTGTTCAGCTGTTGTTGTCAGAGCTCAAAGCCCAGGAAAAAGCCCTCGCTGATTACAACCTACATTCTGTCTACAAAAACATAGATTTTGCATCTTCTACTGAGTACGAAGCATGGAAAAGATCCGAACTTGCGGCTATTCAGCAGCTCATCGATGCTTATAGCAAGGCTCTTGGTGGCTCCTCGCCAATCCCTGACACGGCTAGATTAGCCGGCAGTGACGACTACTTTTACATCCCAAGCGATCCTACTTCATATTATAAGCATTTGTTGCATAGATGTCTTGAAAGAGATTTAAGAGTTTCAGACAAGGAAATGGTCGAAAACCCAGATCGAGTCACTATTCTGATTTCAAAACCGTCGATGGAAATTCTCTCTAGAGCTGGCAACATATGGAGAATTCCACAGACCACCAGAGGAATTATTCTGCTAGAAGTCGGAGTGGAACTTTTCAAGGAAGGTGCGTTCACCCTAGCAAACCTCCAAGACTGCTTCAATGTAGCCAGAGTCGTTGCAACCGATCATGGCAAGCAGGAATGGGACCCTACCGGCTGGCCGAGTTGTGACAAGTCTTACTTCTTAACTACTCTATCTCTACTACAAACTGTAATTCTTGAGAAGATTGGCGACTGTCTTACTTGCATATTTGAGCCCCATCCTCCTAAGATGGGCCCTTATTTGCAAATTCTGGATGAGGAAGTCTTCTCTAACTCTGCATTGCTACGGGATGCCGCTCCATTGGAGCCATCGCCCAAGCAGATCAAGAAATTGCGTTCTTTATTGCTACAAGCAGCAGAAAAGAAGTACGATTCGCTTATAGATGATATTCCTAGAGACCACACATTGGATCCGTTGCACATTGTTGACCTGGCAGATAAGCTGGTGGGAATCGCAAAGAAGTTGCAGAAAAAGTATCAGATGGCATTGTTCGACTCTATTTCAATTGGTCATGTATGTACTGAAAGGCACTTGACCCTTTTTTCTGCCGACTCTAAGTCTATGTTTATGCATTTGATGAGCCACATGAAAGCTCGTCAAGAGAAACCTTCATTTGAGGACATGATATTGCTATACCAAAAACTTGCAGAAATCCGAGATTTGTTTGTGCAGGTCTCAGACTTGGCTTTTGGCTTTATGATTGAAGAAAACTTCCGGCCATTTATTTTCGAATGGGCGGAGAACTCCGCTAAACTCGCCCAGACTTGGGTTGACCCAGCCATTTCTGCGGATTCTTTTCTTCCCACCGACGAATCTGCAAATATGATGTACTCGTCTTCGGTGAATGACATTGTGACGTCTTTCAAAGGTGGGCTGAATGTCGTCAGAGATTTAGACTGGAGAGATGAGCTGGATAAAGCCAAGATTTACACTATTCTTATGAAGGGGATTTCTGCTGCAGTATGCCAATATGCTATTCAATTGTTTACGCTATTTTCTGGTGAGCTTGAGACTCCTGAGGAACAGCAACCGCAAATTCGTAGCCGGCAAGATAAGTGGCTCCAAATGGCAAAGAATGCTGTGAACGGCAAAGAAAAGATCATTCCTTACAAGTTCATGAAGGAAACTTGCGTCAAGCTCAATGATATTGAAAGGATCCAGGTTGAACTTGATAAGATTGAAAATGAAATTAACTCCGAGAAGATGGCTGGATTAATCGAAAAAGCAGAAAAGATCCCTAAAGCCAGTAGCTACCTATTTACAGTCAAGGTCTTGCAAGCTGAGGGGTTGAAGGCCTGTGATATGAATGGGCTAAGCGACCCATATGTTACTCTTGTTGATCAAATGACCAGGAAGACAATTGGTAAAACGCGTACCATTTATGAAGACCTTAACCCTGTGTGGAATGAAACTTTCGAGGTTGCTACTGGAGGTGCCAAGTGGCTGACAGCAACGGTGTGGGATGAGAATTCCATTTCCAGTCATGATTTGTGCGGTAGGGCTTTTATTAGATTGGATCCTCACACTTTCCAAGATTTTGGCTCTCAGGATTATTGGCTGGATTTAGATACTCAAGGCCGAATTATGATTAATATTAGCATGGACAGTGAGAGAGACGATATCCGGTTCCATTTCGGTAAGGCCTTCCGTACACTGATGCGAACTGAAGTCGACATGATAAGAATGATTGTGGAGAAATTCACGGCTTTCATCAAGTATTCAATATCTGTGCAGACCTTGAGATCTCTACGAGGAGGTAAATTTGGAATGGATGCGGTTTCTAGCTGGTTGAGTAACACCAGGATATCAGGTGCCGCTGGCGCCATTACCGCAGCTATGCAGAAAGGTCCTTCTCAACGTCTAACATCAGAAGAGATTGAAGACTCTCTAAACCCGCTGTTTGACTATCTGAATGATAACTTTGCTATTGTGTCTCGAGGTCTCACTGAAGAGCTGAAGATCAAAGTAATGACACAAACGTGGAAGGTAGTTTTGCAAACCATCGAGAATTTGTTACTGCCCCCTCTCTCGCTGAAAAGGACTGGCCAGCAATTGTTGTCCTCCACTGAAGCAGACATAACTTTTACTTGGCTGAGTGCTTTGAGAGACTTTTTCCATCATGACGGTGCTGGTCCAAGTATGGAGTTGCTCCAATCTCAGAAATATCAGCTCCTGATGACAATTCCTGTATATTACGATGTGCCAACAGCTGAGTTGAAGAAGGAAAGTGAGAAAATGTCCGCCTTAAGTTTCAAGACTCTACAGGACAAGACAAAGTTCGCCGTACCCGAAATTATTCAGCGGTCTCATACAGTGATGGCTCATCGAAATCGAACTGTTGTGAAACAGCAGAAGGAGAAGGTCAAGCATGCTAAAAGGGAACTACCTCAAACAGAGGATATTATTCTTCGTATACTTAAGGCCCGTGGCGAGTATGAGTATGTTACTAGAAGGCTGAAACAGCGTGAGAGGATGGCCCAGACATTAGCAACTGAGAATATGGTCAAGCAGGCTGCTGCTGGCTCTAAGCGAGGTGTTATGTAACTGGTCGTCTGACTTGTGGATGTCTTATATTTATTGATACGATATGATGCTAAAAATGCATTAGATAAATAAATGAGCTATTATTACAGTTTATGAATGATCGCATGTTATGGCTTTTTGAAAAAACTAAGAATGCTTGATTGACTATTATCAGAAGTATGTTTAGCCTTCTTTGTGGAAATTTTCGACTTGGTGACATCACTCTTCCTCTTGCCTGTAGTATTGCTAGGTGCCAACTGTGACTCGTTAAATTGTTCTTTGTGAAGTGCCTTTTGCAGGTCAACTGCATAATGCCAATCTTTATGCTCATCGTAATCATCTAGCGTGATCCTCTTCCGACAGTTTGGGCACGGCAATGTTACCGAATCGTCCTTTGGTGCACCGTCTTCCTCATCTTCATCGTCGCTGATAAAAAGAGAATCCTCATTATTATGCTGCTCTTCTGTCTTGGTAGTGTCAACAACCTCTGCATCAAGAGATCGTACTTCAGAGTTGATTTTTTTTTCAGAGTTTGCTTTTTGGGATCCAACATTAAAGAAACTCTCGATTGTCTTACTGACGTTGCTCTGAAACTCAATTCCATTGATGGTCAGGGTCAACATCGCACACGGTAGAATTACACCCTCAGAGAAAATCTGCCTGAACAATTCGTAAGAAGCATTAAGAATATCAGAATACAGCTGCTCAAAGTTGCGCTTCGGCAAAATAGTAATTGGCACCTGTCTTGATTTTGGTTTTTGATAAGGCAAATTCCAGTGTATGGCCAATACCTTTGGTCGAACAGTTGTATTATACTCTTCTTCCAGTTCTAGTAAGCGGGCGGCTATATCAGCCGAGAATACCCTTAGCCAAGCTTTGCAGTCCTCGATAGTTCTCTGTGGTTTGGGAAACTGCTTGACAGAGTTCATAGATTTGATGGTGATCCGTGTAGAAACAGCGGACCTAAATTGACCGTGTACAATTTTGTAAAGTTTGCTGGCAAGTGAAGGATCTGCAAGGTTACGCTCCATCTCTGCTAGTGGCATATTGTACAGAAATGCGAGAGAACCGGTCTCAGGAACGTTCAGGTGTTTGTAGACTTCATCGCCTAGCTTTCCTCCAAAACCCCACAAATCTCGAAGCTCTACAGAAAATAAAAGTTTTTCTGCCATACCGTCTCTAATGATTGTCTGGTTGTTAGGCTTGTTTTGGCCCGACCCCAGTTTAGCAAGAATCTTGTTGTTAGCAACTCCAGCCGAGCAAGTGTAATGCAGTTTCTCAAAAACATCAGCTCTTATTTGAGCAACAAACATGGAACCTATCAAGATGAATACATCGTTCCAATCGTTCAATGTAGACAAAAGATCAGAGTTAGTCTCTTTCTGTCCAGTGTCGTCCTCGTCGCTACCGACGATCACTCCAGACCAATGCAGGGCCTCCAGCTGATCAGCAGACGGAGCAGACGGCAGTCTACTATCAGGGCTTTGCAGATTCTTCAATTGCGGAAAATACTCTTGAGCTTTTCGGTAGACGATGGATCCGAGATCCAGAAATGCTTCATCAATAGATGCCTTCTCTATTATTGGAGCATGCTCTTTCAGCATTTTGAAAATACGTCTACTTTCTCTGCGAAACGGATCCAAGGACACTTTGTAGTTTGAAGCATTAGGGTTCTCATGGTAGGCCCAGATCGTCTCGCCCTTTTTGAACGTAGCGACGTGGGCCAGCACGAGGCTGGAGCACTTTTTCTTTGCGTCTTCTGCATTGACATGACGCGTGATGCCAAATTTCTTAGCAGCATAATTCACTGCAATGAGAGAATTCCACTGCCTGCAGGCAACAGGATCATCGGCTGTCAGCCCACGGCGAACTTGCTCGCACTGAGCGTAAAATCCGTCGAGATCAACGTGAGCAATGACTTCTAGAGGTGAAGTGTGGGACTCTGCTCTGTTTTCCAGAGCATCAAGGTGCTTTCGAAAAAACTGAGATTCTGTCCAAGGCATTTCAAGTGGAATATCTGCAGTAGCAGCAGCTACAGCTCACGCTTTAGCAATATATCTCTGTGGTTTAGCAGAACGAGCCGTCCGTCTTGTACTGAAGAAGGCAATCAGCCGTACGCCAGAAGAGGTGGTGTCCCTCACCAAACAACTTTTTGAGGAATAAAACAATTTTCGCACAAACAAAAGTTTCTTTCTCCTATACCTCAGAGCGAGAGCAGCCTGGCTAAATACACGGAACTCCTCTCGCTCTGGCGCCATATAAACAGTAGGTACTTGGAACTTGAACTTGAATTTTAACGAGAAGATATCCTAGGATGAGCATGTTGTCGCCCCAATCGGAAGTGGAAAATAACTTGACGATTCGACCTCCTAAGCCAAACGGAATTTTCTGAGGATACTCGTACATCATTCATTATGTGTGATATTATACTAGAGACTAACCATTGTAGATAGGTATGCATTTTTTTAAAATAAATTACATCTCTGGTGATGATATAAATATACATTCCATGCTAATCATGAAGGAATACTCAAGTATTCCCAGGATTATAAAGTATATTCAAAGCGGACTGAGGAGATGTGTTCTGTGCTAGAAAACTTCGACTAACTTTATTAAGACGGGCTCTGTAGATGCTTTCTTTATTGCAGCCTTTTTTTTGTATACGGTATCAATATCAATCAAGTCTTTGCTCACTTGTTGGTCTCCTTTATATCAATAGAAAATTTCCCCTTAGTAAAATAAAATTGTGTCTTCGCGCAAAACGCCAGCCCAGTAGTTGTGAGCCCATCGCACAAGCAGCCGCGTTGGTAACCTTTCTACTTCGTAACCTGTGAGTACCAACTAATTTCTTGGCGATAGCACGTTCACGCTTTTGATAGACGACGAAGGTCTTTTTCTGTGTACGAGCTCCATTTACTAGTAACAAAACAAGCTTATGGAGTCGGACGTCTAATATCTGAACTGGAACTCGTCTCCCTGGCCCCCTCTTGTATGTTTAGATCTCGATCCCGACCTCCACGGTAGTATTTCTTTGTGAACAATGTCTGGAAAGCCGCTAGAACACCACACATTTGACCTCATCTTCCCTCTAGCATACCGAGTAGCATTTCAAATTATCTTAGGAATATGGGGATGGGGTGCTAATGTACATGCTCTCAGCGCAGCTCATGTCGACATGCCGTATCTGTTACGTTACCAGAAGCACGGAAACGAACTCCATTGGGCTATCTACCATTACGCGACCAGATTGTCGGTCGTATACTCGGTCAGCATTATCATGTACTGGGTTGGAATGGATCGCTTGGTCAAGCTGGAGCCAGGCTTTAATAATGCATTCCAGGCGGGAGATGCGATGGCTTGCCTTACTCTGGTCGCTGTCCTGCTGATTATCATTTTCCCGCGGCTTTTCTCTAATTTTCACGCCGATGGACGCGGAAGATTCAGCAGAATTCTGCGACGAGTCGTCATTGGTGGTTTAGATCCGGACAATCGTCTTTCCGATGTTTTGACAGCCGACGTACTCACGTCCTACGGGAAGATGCTAGCCGATGTCGCTATACTCGCTTGTACAGTGTTTCATGGCCGCACTACTATTGGAATGCCGGACCGACATTGTGGTGGCCATTTTTTGGTGCCAATTATGTCAACAATCCCATTTTTGATACGCCTGCGCCAATGTCTGGGCGAGTATCTCAAAAGTGGTCAAAAACTGCATCTGCTCAACGCTCTCAAATACGCTTCTGGCCTTCCAGTTATCCTCCTCTCTGCACTGCAGAGACGATTTGCCGACGACCCCGTCAATGATAAGTATGCGATATTCAGCGATGCTGCAATCTGGAATTTATGGGTTTTGGCTGTGTTCATCAACTCAACGTACTCATTTATCTGGGATATCACTTTTGACTGGGACCTGTCGCTGCTCACCTCGAAAGAAGCTCTCCGAAGCGGAGGACTACGCCCTGTTTTATACTTTTCCTCCAAGTATTGGTACTATGTTGCTATTATAGTGGATTATATTCTCAGGTTCACGTGGTCTCTGAAGATGTCTTCTCATTGGTACGAAGTGACTGATAGAGAGGGAGGCCTTTTCATACTCAGCGCGCTGGAAATCTTTAGACGGTGGGTCTGGGTCTTCTTCCGAGTGGAATCAGAGTGGGTGAAGAGTATCAGATCCCTTAATTACAGCTTGAATGAGATCCAGCCTGAAAATATTAAGCAGACCTAATTTCTGAAAACTTTCCTGTGCGACACCAAATAGCACTTCACTTTCTACCTGCATGAATAGAACCACAAAACGCCAAGGAATTTTGAATATTGTAATTTATTTATAAATAACATAGTACATGAAAGTTTCATTATGCGCTTGCTGGCATGCTAGTGTCCTCTCTTTCGAGCATGGTTAGCTCTCTCCTTAGTACGGTTACGCACTCGCTCCTGCTTGGTGAGGTATCGGAACTTCTTCTTTGAAGGCTGCTTCTTTACTGCACCAGACATGATAGCAGATCGCTGCGCTCGATCCATGCTTTCCTGCAGAACCTTCTTGCTTTGGGTGAGATCAACAAAATTCTCCGCAAGGTTGCCATCCATTTCTTCGATAACAACAGTAGTGCTGGATTCGCCGTCATCGCTCTGGAAACTTTGTCGCCTCTTCAAAATCGGCTTAGGAGCATCGCTATCACTTATTCCTTCCCAGTCACTGAAGTCATCTGTGTCCTTTTTGGTATTTGCGGTAGTCCAATCTACCTCTTCAGATTCATTGCCCGAATCAAAGCCGTTGATCTCCTTCATGGCAGCATCAAACTTCTTCAATTCCGAGTCAAAAGCCTCTTTTCTCTCTTGTCGGATTCTCTGTCGCTCGTCAAGCTTCTCTTTCCTAGCCATCTCTTGTGCTCGCTGTTGAGCGTTTTCCTTTCGCTGCAGCTTTCGCTTGTGAAACCCAGTCAAGTACTCGCTTCCATGTTAGAATTCAGTGTCACAACAACAGCAGTTGCTTTCTTTACCTACCTTCTGGCATTCTTGTCAAATGTCACTTCAGCAACTCCTTTCTTTGCTTTCTCTTTCTTTCGGGCATAGATATCATCACCTCGAGTGAGAATCTGACGGTTTGTTGAAGGACCCATGTTTGACTACTTGGTGAAACGGTTTCGCGAAGCCCAAAATTTTGTGTGAAGCAGCCGCACTACGGCCATCGGTCTAGTTTCATAGTGCCAAAATATTCCAACCAACAAATAAAAAAGGAAACACGGAATATTTACAAATGATATATATTTTTGTGCAGCACTCTAAATGCTCTTGTTCATTTAAATAGCCCCACAACTATACTAACGCTACAATGCCTATTCCTCATCCACAAAGTAAATCTCAAAATTGGGTTCCTGAGACAAATTCTCCTTGGCAAAGTAGTATACTGTCATTAGTAGTAGTGGGAAACGTCTCGTAAAATAATGCAAAAATCCTTCTGGAACAGGTCCCATCGCCTGTTGAAGATTCAAGGGCAAGTCATTGAAGTGATGACTCTTGTTCCTCATAGCTCGTAATAAATCAATCATCCGGTCTCCGTGATATTTTCGGTACTTGTTTAGACTTTCCACGAAAGACCTGTCTAGGAGCTGATGCCAGTCCTTACCAACAACCAACTCAGCGCTCTCCTCGAACAACTCAAGCAGATCGCTATGTTCCGCTCTGGTGTCATTTTCAAATCGATCAGAAACCTCCAACAAAAAGTCCAGTTTTTTCTTTGGTGACCAAAATAATGGATGCCGAAGTACCTGACCAGCATCTGGCCGCTTCTTTGGGTTAAATGAAATCATCTTCTCAATCAGGTCTCGTGCTTCGGGGTTATTCAGCTCCTGGAAGTCTTCGAGTTCAGCCAAGGAATATGAGTTTTCCTCGATGTTGCCTTCCCGTTTACTGTTGACTCCGAATGGGTGCTGGCCCCGACTCAGTACGTAGTAGAACACACAACCGAGAGAGAAGATATCAACAGCACGAGTTAGCCGCCGATTACTGGTAGACCACTCAATAACCAAGTCAGAAGAACTGTTGCTTTCAGACTCAGGGTATCTACCGCCCATTGAAATTTCAGGCGCGGTCCATCCAGCTGTGCCGGCAGGCTGGGCTGTAGTGGGACGAAAGCTGGATTGGTCACCTTCTAGCCTCTTACAAAGACCAAAGTCAGAGATAAGAAGTCTAACAGGCCCATACACCTCTTTTTTTTCGTTGTTAAGACCCTTTCGGTGCATCTTCTTGGGAGGGGCCACCAGGATGTTCTGTGGTTTGATATCACGATGGACAATCTTGAGAGAATGCAAATGATGAAGACCGCTCGCAATCTGGAATAAAACTTGAATAGGATCCATACGATCTACCAAGTCAGTGAACTTCTCAGGCCGTTCAATAACATCTTCCAGTGTACCGGGACACAGCTCCAGTGCAATATATAGAAATTGGTCACTTTGGTGCTTGCAATAGTATCTCACGACATTCGGATGATCGTCACTATCTTGTAAAATCGTCACCTCTTGAGAAGCCAAATCATAAAAATTCAACAGCATTCTTTTGACCGCAACATCACGATTTTCGAATATACCCTTGAAAACCACTGTTCCCTGACTGCCGTAGCCGAGGGTTTCCTCAGTGACTGTTAATGGGCTGGCTTGCAAACCAGCTGACGGCTGCGCACCATTTTCAAGAATTAATTCAGCATTATCCTCAATAGGCACAACCTTTAAATCATCTTCCTCCTCTTCATACTTGCTGTCTTCGCCATTGGCGTCTGGACTATTCGCCTTCACATTAGCAGCAGATTTAGTCTTTGAGGAACTTTTCTTTCCTCCACGACTGCCTCTCTTTCGCTTCTTGGCAGGAGCAGAGGGAGCATCTGACACAGGTTTCTCAGGTTCGGTGATTGAAACTTTCTTAACAGCCCCGTTTGCAGCTTCTTTCTGCACCCCGACAGGTACTTCACCATCGATTTGAGCAGGCACGAAGTCGACAACTTCTGGAACTGCTTCAGCAGGAGCTTTTAAGATGCTTTCAGCTACCTCCTTTTCGGCTGCACTTATATCCTGGCTGGGCTCTTCTGAAAGGGATTTGGCAATAGAGGCACTTGCAGAATTATCTATATCCTTCGTTGCTTCTCCATTATCAGATATTTCCTCTTCAGCTATCACATCAGACGAAGATGCAGTTTTCGAGTCGCCATTACCAGACCCCTCAGGGCTGACACCCTGTTGTTGGGTGGTTGTTTGCTTCTCAGCGGGAGTGAGCCTCTCTCGAACAGGTTTGTCAGTGACAACTCTCAGGATTGACTCCAAAAAGTCAACAATCTGAGGAAGCCATCCCATTCTTGCTGTTACAAACACAACGAGAACAATGAGCAGTATACTCACAACGTTTTCTAGAAGCCGCAGCATGAAATGACCCCAGGTACCATATGTTGGGGTAGGAGCAAGTCCAGATTGAGGGCTGTCGATGGTAGGGTAGCCCGAAGGAGGCGGAGGAAGTCCTGAACGATAAGAGCTTCTGCCACCATAGTAGTTTCCAACCTCATCCTGACGTCCCGGACGTGTTCTTTGGACATGCTCAGGAGAACTAGGGTATGGTAGAGCGGGCAGGTACTCATTATGGATAGCTGCGGGGGCAGAAGTTCCTCGTCTCTGAGTAGGGGGATAAACAAAGCCGTCATCGATAGTATGAACCCCAATAATCGACCTGTATAAAAGATCTCTACCTCCGGAGAAATGAGCACCAGGATGCCACCGGGCTGATGGGGCTCGACGCACCAAGGAAGGGAAGTTTTTGCCAGAAAGAGCGAACCACTGACCGTCACTAGTTCTGTCAACATACGTTCCAATACTACCTTCATTTGCTTCAGAAGGATAATGTGGTTGAGGAAGAAGAACCAACGGTTCATTTCCGCCTACCGGGGAACGCAGAACGTCAAAGACATGCACTGCGATAGATGGTAAAGTACCCGCCCAGATAGCAGGCTTACCACTGGTGTTAGCTGACAATGCTAAAATGGAATTTTCATGTAGAGGGGTAACATAGAGACTGTCAGGAGACTTTGTGTGTTGAGTCGCAAGATCGCCATCCATGTTGTTCGGGCCCCATGTGGAGAAGGTAACATTCCAGATGATCTCAGTCTTATTGTGGATCTCTAGATGATAGTCGGTTCTACCGATCATAAAAGTACCATCGTTTTTCCAAGCTCTGAAATCTCCATCTTCTTCATCGTAGTCAAGATCATCATCGTTGCACATGGATCGGCACTCGGCACGGCCCAGAGCACCCTTGTTTCCAGCCCCATACACCTTAATAATTTCGCCAGTGTTAGCGTTGATGGAATATAATGTGGTAGATCTCGTTCCTGTGTATATTTTGTCGTCTCCGTTGATGAGGAAAGGAGATTCCAGGACTAGCTGTTTGATAGACACCGGGAGTTTCTGCAGACCAGCCGAAGGCAGGAAGTAGTACAAGGAACCATCGCCCAGAGGCTCTACAATCCATGTAATATTTCCCTCATCTTCATCGTCTTCGGAGACGGCTCCTTCTCTTTTTAGTCGTTCCTGCAGACTTTCCAGAGTAGAGACCTTGACAAGAGGGCCCTCACCAGGGATGGACCACATTTCCAGGCCGGTTTTTCTATCACGAGCATGCAGAGAGCCATCGATAGTGCCGATGAGCAAGAAATCTGACAGTTCCCATCTGTCGATTTTGCGGTGGGGGATAATAGCCTCCGAAGAGTCGGTATAACGATCGTCGTCATATTCATACTCCGACTGGCCCAGGCCGCGAGGAGGGTCTGGCTGATATGAGGAGTGCTGGGGAGATGCAATATGAGCGGACGAAACCGAGTAGATGCTGCTATGCGATTGCTGAGACGCAGGGTTTTTCCAGGGAGAATATGCACAAATGGCCCCCGCCCACAAGATCAGGCCGCACAACAGCGGCAGCACGGCCAATTGATAGCAATGGCGAGATAAGCGCATAGTGCCATACACAGAGTCCGGAGATGGAGTACCCAAAGACCGGCCTAGGTGTAATAAATAGGGGTGGGGATCAGACGGCGGTTGGGGAATCCGACCCTGTAGGATAGACGAGCCGAAGCGAGCGAAGCAACTATATACTGGGGAGCAGGTTCAGGGCTGCGCAGAGCGGCAGGCACTGGGCAGAGAGAAAAAAAAGAGAAGCTCTACTAGACAGAGAGAAAGCAAACTGATCACTGGCGTCGGGGCTAGGCGGGGAGAAAGCTGCCGGTACGGGTGGGAAGCTCGACGCTGGGGGGTTTGTTTCCCTATGGACGGAGTGATTATATGAAGAAAATTTCCAGAAGTGTCTGCAGAGAAGCTAGGGGCATCACCCAGCCCAGAGGAGTGTGTGCAGTGGAGAATGGGCCTAGTGGGAGGGCACGCCCAAGAAGGGCCAAAGGGCCGTGGCGAGGAACACGCGGGGATTGAGCGAGCACGGGAATACCGCGCAAAACAGTGCCAGGACAGCCAGCTTTAGTTCATTCTTAGGTAAGAGAACCTTAAATATGTGAGGGGTTCTCAGCTTCTGTTGTTGTTCTGGGCGTGCTTGCGTGCAGATTTGACGTTTGCTGACTGCTCCCACGTGACGTTTCTCCAGCTCTGGCCCGGATTACTAAAATCATGGCCCGCACGATGGAATACTCTGCTCCGCCGCTGCTTTGGGAATCCTATAAGTATAAAGGCTTGCTACTGGACATGTCCCTTATACAAACAGCACAGATCTATAAACGAGCAATTGCCCGTACTTTCCCGCAGCTTTTCTCTTTGAATTCGAATCCTCCCATCCCTGCACGCACTATGGCTACTGTAAGTGTGCTCGTACCCAGCTCGTGATCTTGCCTGTCGACTCTAGCAAGGCTGAACCACAGACTGCCTTGTGTGCTCTGCTGAGCAGCGTGACGGAGCCCCGCCTTTCCCCCACATGTGCTAACTTTCAGAAAACCTGGTCTTCTGAAGACGGTCATTTCCGACGTCAAGTGGTGAGTGTCCTGTAATTGAGTCCTCTTGGCCTTCGCTGGCTTGGTTTCTGTTCTAACCCCTTGTGTAGTCGTCCTTCCGAGATGTTGTTTCACCGGACAGCTCTAGCAAGTTTGCAGCTGAGAAGGGCCGATACCATTTGTATGTGTCCTTGGCATGCCCCTGGGCTCACCGAACTCTGATTGTTCGTAAGCTGAAGGGCCTGGAGGATCTCATTCCTGTCACTACTGTTGACTGGTTCCTGGGCGATAAGGGTTGGCGATTTCCTGACGATACCAAGTCAGTTCCAGGTGCCCAGCCTGAGCCTCTGTACGGCAAGAAGTATCTATCCGAGCTCTATCTTGCAGCCGAGCCTGACTATACTGCTCGATACACTGTTCCTGTCTTGTGGGATAAGAAGCTCAAGACTGTTGTGAACAATGAGTCTTCCGAGATCATTCGAATTTTCAACACTGCCTTCGACGACCTGATTGATCCCAAGTACAAGGGCTTGACTTTTTATCCCGATGAGCTGAAAAGTGAGATCGATTCTCTGAATGAGTGGATTTATAATGACATCAATAATGGTGTCTACAAGTCTGGCTTTGCTACCACGCAGGAGGCATACGATTCCAATGTGTACAAGCTCTTCGAGTCTTTGGATCGAGTCGAGAAGATACTTGGTGAATCCAAGGGTGACTATCTGATTGGAGACACTCTGACAGAGGCTGATATTCGTCTTTACACTACCATTGTGCGATTCGACGTGGTGTACGTGCAGCACTTCAAGTGCAACATCAGAGACATTCGACATGGTTACCCGAATATCCACAAGTGGCTGCGCCAGCTCTACTGGAACAATGCTGCATTCAAGGATACTACTGACTTCGACCATATCAAGTTTCACTACACCAAGAGTCATATCAAGTACAATCCTTTTGGCATCACACCTGCCGGCCCTCTTCCCCACATTTTGCCCCTGTAAAAAAGCAAGATGGAGTAATAAAAACCACGAAAAACATAGCAAGTCAAATGAATACAATAAGGCGCCAAGCAGACACAATCGTTATTTAGGATTTAGCTCTACGCAATTAAATATGTTGTTGTAAATACTTACAGACCCACCGCTACTTCGGGCTCTTCTTCTTCAGCTCCTTTTCCTTTTTTAGGGTGATTTGCTTGATAGCCCTCTTGATCTCAGCTTCCATTTCATCAACCTTGAGCATTGTGACCAATTCCTTCACGTGGCCATCGTGTTCGAGTAGCAATGCGTCTTCATCACTAGCATGCGATTTGCGGGCCTCCTCAATGCGCAGCGAGTAGAAATTGTCCACCACCTCATCATGCTGCCAAAGAAGATGCTTGTCCTTGAGTAAATAATCCAAATGGTGGCCGCCCTCCATGGCCTTCCAGTGACTCCATGCTCGGAAGAGTAGATAGAAACCAGGCACGTTGGGTAGAACTGGCAGCAGAGCCACTGGCAGGGTCAACGGAGCACCAATCAGCGAGAGCCAAAAAAACTTACGGTCATGGGTAGCAGCACGGTGCACCAAAGACTGTATCTTGGCCTCAATCTGAGGCACACTTGACACAGATTTTACGTATGTCAGAGGGATGTCTTCTATATCGCTGGCTGGGATCTGCTTCTGGTCAAGCTGGGCGGAATGCACCAGATCGGCTGGCTGATCTGCCGTTTCTCCGGTCTGGCGGATTTTGCGCAGTACCTGTGAGCGAGCAGGAACACTCTTGAGACTCCATTCGTCGTAGCTGATACGCTCCAAAACGGAATTGCTCCATGTAACCAATGCCTTTTTCCAGCGGACTTCGGACGCCTGCCAATCTGCCCACAGCTTGTTGGC
This sequence comes from Zygoascus sp. PK3305, assembly GCA_023628935.1. Taxonomy (NCBI): domain Eukaryota; kingdom Fungi; phylum Ascomycota; class Dipodascomycetes; order Dipodascales; family Trichomonascaceae; genus Zygoascus; species Zygoascus sp. PK3305. The sequence goes on from JAMAJS010000002.1 coordinate 327,891, forward strand.
TCGGATGGCCAGCCGATCATCAAGGCGTGGCGACTTACGGGCTGGAGGCAAGGCACCAGTGCGCTGGCAGTACAACAGGCTCTGCTTGAGCGACAGAGGTACCACGATCAGACGCATCACAGACAAACGGCTAATGCAACGATGCTTAGGATAGTGGTGAAGGGCGTTGCGCAGAGCAAGCGAGATGATGTTGTCGAGGGCAAGATTGGTGCGCTGCTTAGCTCAGCAGTGCCTGAACCTGCAACAGCGAGCTACCTGCCTAAATCCACCATGTGCCAGCCACTGTACGCCAATTAGCCTAGCAAAAAAAGACTGCTGGGTGTCTCAAAAATGCATGCAAATATGCAATTCAATCAATTAAATGGGCAGACCTCGGTGGGCTCCTGATTGTGCAGGTGCCGCACACTATTGTGTGCTCCTTTCCATTCTTTCGGCTGGTCGGTACCTTGTATTGTAGTTGCGAACCGATGAGTATCGGCGCCCCACCTCATCTGGCATCAACATCCCAGCATCAGCCATCGTTGCATTTTCAGCGATAAACATCCACTGGCGAGTGCATAGTTTACAAGTGACGCACCAATAAACTGCTTCATTAAATCGGCTCTCGGGCATACTGTTGGTGTAGTATTGCTTGCTTAAGATTCTGCTTTTGTCTTCCTTCTTTCGTCCTGCAGAGAATCCTTGCTGAGTAGTTACCTGTACCAACCTCGCACCTTTGCTGATCTGCTGCTACCTGGTACTGTACCGCAAAACTCCTGAGAAACCCGCTTGCTATCGTCTCTGTTGCTTGTAAATGGCACAGCAGACTAATACCAACGGAGGGATTGGTGGAAATGGCGCTTCTTCCGGGTCCACAACGGTGCGCTCTACTGGCTCGCGGCATGCCAGCAGGAGCACGGAGAGAATGTCACCGGAAAGCGAACACCCCGACGAATTTCTCAAGTCTTCGTACCAACTAGTGGCTCGTCCCATACCTGTATGGGTTCAAAACAAGACCAACCTGGTCAGTCCCGGTAGCTCTAATGCTACTACTCCCCGCACTCCATATCATGACAAACAGGTTTCGCTAGACAAACCTCCTCTGGACTACCACGAGGAATCGCATGATCGATATCGAGGATCATCTGTCATAGATAAGTCACGCTGGAACTCCTTTATTGTGTCTACAGGAAGACCGTTGGTAGGATCCACTACCTATGTCGACGAGAAGACGCTGGATGAACAGGAGGACTTTACCTCTACCTGGATTGGTAATAGCGATAACGAGAATGCCATAGAGCACCGGGATATATGGCACCGCAGATCCAAAACAGACGGTGCTGCCGGTGTTTTTGGGCCCACTCGATACCTTGTCTCCAAAGACTCTCGAAAGGTACTAAAGAACCGGGTCACAGTGATCCTGCTCAACAACCCGTTTGTACCGCTGACTCTTCGACTCATTATATTTATTCTTTCGGTTGCAGCTCTTGCACTAGCAGCCTCTATCTTTGTGCATTCGCGGTCGGCCGACCCTGCGCCTATTCCGCAGCAGCCGTCGACCACCATGGCTGTGTGCGTGCAGTGCTGTGCCTTGGTCTACCTTGTATATATCACCTACGACGAGTACTCTGGCAAGCCAATTGGTCTGCGAGAGCCCAACGCGAAAATGCGCCTCATTATGCTAGACCTACTGTTCATTATTTTCTCGTCGGCCAATCTGTCGCTGACCTTCAACACTCTGTATGACGACTCGTGGGTGTGTAAAGAGGACGACTCCAACCCTCACTCGGTACCCAAGAACTACCCCATTTGCTCACGACAGCGGGGCCTCGCATCTTTTCTGTTTCTGGTGCTGGTGATGTGGGTTCTTACCTTCACAATCAGTATATTCCGTCTAGTCGAACGAGTCAGCAAGTAGCCCCCCCTGCTGGTACCATCACTTTGCTGCTCATTACAATTGCTAGAATCCCACCACCCCGCCTCTTCGCCCCCTGCAACCACACCATAGATTTCTATCCATAGATTCTCCATACGCTTCCAACCAAATAATAGCTTACTATTTAATTGCGCCCTTGTTCTACCCTCTCCCCCTCCTCTCTCCAGCCTGTTCACTCCAGTAGTCGCCATTTTGTTCCTGTGCCCCGTCACTCTTGGCGCACAGCCGTGCGCCTGTCCACCAGAACTTCGGCCACTGTTTACTCCACCGTCACCTACCTTGTGCATCTGCCATACTCCAGCAGCAGCCCTCTTTTTGGTCAACAAACGGAGGCCTGTCAACAACCCACTTTGCCCCCGACCAGCCTTCAATCGAACTTCTGCTGCCAGATTATCTGACTCGTTCCAGGTGCCCAGCATGTCCGCCCCCAAGGAAGCCCCTTTGCCCCGCTCGGCTGATCTTGCCGCTACCTGGAAGTATATTGAGAACGGCATAGACAAAATCCTGGTGCAAAACCTGTCCAATGGCATTTCTACTGCAATGTACATGAATGTCTACACGGCAATCTTCAACTTCTGTGTGGCGCACAATAGCTCCATTGGCTCTGTGGGCTCTGCCCGCATCAACGGCGCTGCTCGCGGCGCTCAGCTCCTAGGCAAGGACCTCTACCATAATTTGGAAAAGTATCTCACCAAGCATATCAGCGGGCTGCAGGTACAGGCGGCAAACCTTACCGATGAGAACCTGATCCAGTACTACATCCACAGCTGGGATCGGTATATGATCGGTGCTCGCTACCTGAATCATATTTTCGACTATCTCAACCGTCACTGGGTTAAGCGGGAACGCGAAGAAGGCAAGCGCAACATCCACGACGTCTATACATTGTGTCTCATTTCTTGGAAAACAAGCATGTTTAACGAGGTCCATGAACTGCTGGTTAGTGCTGTTCTCAAGCAGATTGAGCGGCAGAGAAACGGCGAAATTAACTATGCAAACAACATCAAAATTGTCATTCAGTCCTTTGTCGCGCTAGGTCTTGATCAGAACAATACAAAGAAGACAAACCTTTCCGTCTATCAGAATTACTTCGAGTCCAAGTTTATTGCCGCCACTGGTGCCTATTACGAGCAGGAGTCTGCCGAGTACTTGGCGAAGCATGGCATCATCAACTACATGAAGAAAGCCGATGATCGACTTCGACAGGAGGCTTCTCGTGTAGAGGTTTACTTGCATCCATCTACCGAAAAGAAACTACTCGATGAGCTTGACCGGGTACTCATTGCTGCTCATGCTCCGGAAATGCAAGCTGAATTCGAACAACTTCTCCGGAACGATCGAGACCAAGATTTCCACCGAACATATATTTTGCTGTCCAGAATCCCAGGAGGATTAGAGCCTATTCAAACCATTCTGAAGGATTACATCAACAAGCAGGGCCTTGCATCGGTTGATAAGTTGGTTGCTGAACTGGGAGGGCCATCTGTCAAGGTGCAACCCAAGGTCTATATTGACACCTTGCTCAAGGTCTACCTCAAATATTCGCAGGTCGTCAAGGACGCATTTGAGGGAAACAAAGAGATGGGTAAATCACTGGACAACGGATGCCGCGAATATATCAACAACAATGCGATTGCTCGACCTGCTGGACTTCATGCTCGGGACTCACGAACTCCCGAGTACCTTGCTAAGTACAGTGATGCTCTTCTAAAAAAGTCTTCCAAGGGTAATGATGAACTTGATATTGAAGCTGGCCTTGATGGTATTCTAAAAATCTTCCAGTTTATTGATGAAAAAGATGTGTTTCAAAAGTTCTACTCTAGACTGTTGTCCAAACGTTTGGTTTTCAGCTCTTCAGCTTCTCAAGATGCAGAGGAGAATATGATTACCAAATTGAAAGAAGCCTGTGGTTATGAATATACCAACAAGCTGCAGAGAATGTTCCAGGATATGGCTACTTCGGCTGAGATGCAGTCAGAGTTCCGAAACGTTCTTGAAAAAGATGATACCGACTTTTCAGCTTATGTCTTAGCCGAAGGGTTTTGGCCGTTCCCATCTCACAAGGTAAATTTCAACCTTCCTAACACTCTCAAGGGAACTTTTGATCGTTTCCATAGTTTCTATCAGACGAAACACTCCGGAAGAAAACTGTTTTGGCTATGGAATTTTGCCAAGGGCGACTTGAAAGCCAACTTTGCAAAATCTTCTAAGGCTGGCTATACGTTCCAAGTTTCTGCATATCAAATGGCTATTTTGCTTCCCTTTAATGAAGCAGACACATATACCTATCGAGAGTTGACCGAAATCACTGGCCTGGATAACGAACCTCTCGCAAACTCGCTAGTGATCCTTACCAAAGCTCGGGTCTTGATTCAGACACCCGCACTGGCAGATGAATCGAGCATTCCAGAACCGGATACCACTTATACTCTTAATCTTGATTTCAAGAGTAAGAGAATTAGAGTGAATCTTAACTTGCCTCTTAAATTTGAGCAGAAACAGGAGACAGAGGAAACACAAAAGAAAATTGAAGACGATCGAAAGATGTTCTTGCAGGCGGTAATTGTCAGAATCATGAAGGCTCGAAAGGAGTTGGGCCATGCCCAGTTGATTCAGGAGACCATTGATCAGTCGCGCAAGCGATTTAATCCCAAGGTTCCAGAGATCAAGAAAACGATTGACGAACTAATAGATCGGGAGTATCTGGAACGAACTGATGGTAATAAGTATCTTTACCTGGCATAATACCTATAAATGCACTATCGTATGTAATTAATGAAAAAAATGCTATTGTTATTCAACTATCATGTAGCGACACACGGAAACTTATCCTTATTCAATGATAATCTCGTCAAATAGGCTTTCAGTAGCATGGACTCTAGACATGACGACATTGATCATTGTGATCCACCTTTCGCGATCCTGACGAGATCTGGTCATGAAAATTTGGGATGTGCCCCTGACACCAAGTCTGTCAGCAGCTTTGTAGGTTTCCACTGCTACCCTATGTTTTGTGTGACGGTGGTTCTTCACAGGACGTTTTTTGCCAAACCAAAGAACAAAACACCTGAGAGATTCATCCTCGGCCGACTTCCACCCATCAGCATATACACGAGGCAAAGCATGATGCCCTGGGTGCTCAATGTCAAACCATCTGTCCCTTTCTAGAAGATCATGCTTGGTCAATGGACCAGAGTAAACATAGCAGTTCTCTAATGGAATGCTTTCTGACTTTCGGTAATTAACAATGGTGCCCTTTCCCTGGTGCTTCTTACCATATCTATGCTCATAATGAAATAATATGAGCTCGGTTTGAGTCAATACGACAAAATACTTGTTGAAAGACGCATGCTTGTTCGGCTTCTGGAATAGGACACCCTGAATCAAGATAGCTCTTCCCCACGTATATGAGCCAACATTATACAAGTATGGATCCGCAATTCCCTGGTCAACTTCCCACTTGCTACTAGCTTCACCAATGAAAGCCTCTTCGTCTTCATCGATGTGCAAAATATCCAAATTTTGTTGACGCAGGGTAGTCTGCCGTTTATGGTCTTCTCGCATTTTGCCCTTCCAATATTTTGTCAGATCTCGAAGTCTTGTAACCCAGATGTCTCTGCAAGTTGAATTGTTGGCTCTCAGTCTTACTGTTCGACAATTCTCTTCTGATTCTCCAAGAACAATTTCAAATTCAGCTTCAGGGGCAAAGCTGGCCCGCCTGTTCATTCTGTATATGTCATCTCCAACAGTCTGGGAACACTCTGCACAGGCTCGAACATAAAGTACTCTGGTAAGATCTACCGTTCCCTCGCAACGAGAAATGAGAGCAACTCGCCGTTGGATTTCATTAGCGGCAGCTCTGTCATGAATTTCAAAGTTCTCCAAATCTCCCTCCTCGATCCACTTTACATTTCCATTATCGTCTGTTTCAAAAGGAGCAGTTTCGTAGTGTAAGGGGATATGTCTCGTTAACTTGGCTAACTGGTGTTCGTCCCTCATATCTAGATGACTTTTAGCCAAACTGGGATGAGGGGGAAGAGCTCTTAATGGCCGTGTATAAAATAAGAGATTATCACAGGAATGCCAGTACATCTTAGGAGCGAATGATTTTTTTTCGCCCAGCCATGTGGTGACTCGAGACAAGAATCCCTCAATAGCTGGCGGCTCTTCCATAAGATTCCCTTCAATTGTGATAGGATGGCAATAAGGCAACTTCCGATGAATTTCGATGTCATAGCTTCGTGCCATCGCCCAGCCTGTTTGAAGGTAAATGTCGTCAGGTGTAAAGAGCCACTCAAGCCGATCGTATCTTCTCCAAGCCATACCAACTTTGAAACCCGGGTCTATCCATTTTTGCTGAATACGCTCCCGAAGAGACTGTACTTTCATCAAGCCACGAATCACGCGCTCCAAAATGAGCTCTCTAAGAACACTCGAGCTTGCATAAAGTCCCTTTATTTGTTGAATATCAACCAGATGCTCGTCATTCTTCATTTTGTCCATGGCTCTGATGAAGTTCTCCTGAGGTACGCAAAGTTCGACCGACACTCCTAAATCAGGAATTCTGATTTTTATAGTGTTCGGAGGTCTGACATCAATGATACCTGCAAGAAATGCCAGCCATTGCAAAGAAGACAGCTCTGACCTGGTGCGCAGCAAGTAAATCATAGAACCTTTATGATCTTTCAACTTATACCAGAGAGCAAGAGTTTTGTCCAAAGAGGAAAAAAGATTTACACCAAAATCCTTTTTAAGAACGACATCCAATTTTGACTTCGAAGCTCTTTCAGCTTGAATTTTCTCAACGTGCCGTGATTGATAGAATTGCAGTAAAACAGGTGCTGCCGAATCACCAGTATTACGGGCAACCACTACATATTCTTTCCAGCGCTCAACTGTTCGAGTTTCACAATATTCAACTTCACTGTACCTGGGAGAAAGGTCTTCGTGATCAGTTCTCTTGACCATGACTAGCATTTTTTCGACCATGATGACTTCTCCCTTCTGCTTAGATCGAAGAGCCTTTTTCGTCGAGATCAGCAAGGTCTTACTGAGCTTCTTTGCTCGCACTTTCTTCGACTTTTTGGGGGGCTTTCTGCTTTTCGACCTGCTAACTACCTTTTTGAGTAGCTTGGTTCTAGAGAAGTTGCTGGCTCGCCGGCTAGGCTGGAACCTAACATGCTGTGCCGCAGTTCCTTCAGCGATATGAGAAGCGACGGCAGCAGAAATCTTACCTTGAGGTATATGAACAGAGTCCCTATCAAGGATTTCTGAGAGATAGTCCCGAACAGAAGAAGCTGCGTGGTGCTCGGTAGGCTTGACCGTGACTAGTGATTCTGCGTCATCAGAAGACGGCGAAAGTGAGCCATCAGATATTTCAGAAGCGTCTGGAGGGGATGCATGAGGATTTTCTAAAAGAGACTGAACTCTTGGTGCAGATGCTGTTTCTTCTTGAGGCAGATCACCGTGAAACGGCTCTGGAGGTGAAATATCCTCTTTTAAGTCCAGGCTGCTTTGCAAACTTTCATGAGCTGTGAAAAAAGAGGCATCATCGATTGATTCAGCAGGAATAGTTCCGGCTGGCGACTCATAAATTAGACTAGTGCTAGTGGTGTTGGTGGTAGATCTGTTCGTCTGAGAAGAAAATGGCTGGCGAATAGGCTGAGGAGGAGTCGGAGAGGAGCTATTTGCAAGAAGTGGAGAAGTAGAATGATGCTCAGCAGAATTGTCAGAGCCAGCCCATGAAGGGTCTATAGAGTCCTGGGCGGTGCCCGTAGGAGAGGTGTGAAAGTTGGCATCGGTGTTCAGGACCTCTGGGTGGCTTTGGCCTATAGCAGTGACTACGCCTACCATGGGAGGTTCTAATTCCGCCAATTGCTCAGGTGAACTTGTTTGTCCAGGCAAGCCATCTTCGTCGGTGAATCCTTCTTCCGTCTCGTCTTCCGCATCGCCGTCCTCGTCTTCGATTTCCTCGTCTTCGGACCGTAATTCGGTCAGATCCTCGTCATCTACCATATTCGAATAATCGCTGATATCGCCATCGGTTAGGCCGACTGTGACGTTCAGTGTATTGTGATTTAACTGAGCTGCCATGGTAGTTTCCTGGAAGCCGGTAGCCATAGCATTGATCGGGTGCCGATCAAAGAAGGCACTTTTCAGAAGCACTTTCGTCCATGACTTCTTATGTCTTTTCATCCAAAGAAATGGAATTGGTCCAACAAAAATAACCCGGGTCTCCAAGTCGGCGTTCTTTGCCGATGTATTGTACAGCCGGAGAGCGCTATAACTTCCCTTGCCGATTTTGAACGGTTCGGCGGACTTCGAAAAGGCCACCGAACTGCCGCTGGCAGTAGTAGGATTCGACTGATCCGGATTCTCAGTTCCATTCTGGTCTTCCCAGTAGGCACCACTACTAGCCATAGTGAGTCTGCTTTGTGCCTAGTTGAGAAACCAAAAACCGTACGATGAGCGGCCCCGATATTGTGTTGGTATGCGGTCGTCATGTTGGTTACATAATCTAAAGCCCTATGTATGCCGTTCATGGCAACAAAGAGGGGGGAGGGACAATTACTGGGCTCTGAACCATAGACATAGTGACTAAAATTGGGAAATACGTATAAAATCAGCTTCAAATAATAGATGCGAATATTCCGAGATACATTGGGCTAATTTTTATGGCAATTGTGTATTCCGCTGCCGAGGAGCTCTTTTCGGCCTGAGTTAGTTGGCTGGCACAATGTGAGTGCGAAGACGTGGAGAAGACAGACAGGCACTGCAAAAAGGACACAATACCGAGTCAGCCGGCGAGCACATTTCGCAAGGCGTTTGACGGTCAATTGAGATCAATTGCAATGGCAGCGAGTAGATCACAGTTGAGATGTAGAGAAAGCACCCCAAACAAGACAGTGGGACTCTTTGAAATATTGTTAATTGACTATTTTCATGCTAACTAAGCTGCTCTAAATGCTGTCGGTCAGGACCTTGTTGAGCTTGGCAATCTTAGAGGACACAGAAAGGTCGACAGTTTGGTCGCCAACCTCGACAACGAGGCCACCGAGAATGTCGGGGTTAACCTTGTTGACGAGCTCGAGGGTCTTGGAAGATCCAACGAAGGGAGAGCCGGCAATGGCAGTCTGGATTCGGCCGAGAATCTTCTTATCGAGGGCAGCAGCAGAGGTGACAGTGGCAGTGACCTTGCCGTAGTGGGCCTGAGACAGGACGGAGAACTGCTCGATAATTTCGCCAATGAGGGGCAGACGGTTGTTGTCAGCCAGGACCTGGAAGAAGTTGGTCAGGGTCTTGTCGGCCTTGGAGGAGCTGGCAAGAGCATCAACAACCTTCTTCTTGTCGGAAGCAGACAAAGAGGGGTCGGAGAGCACAGAGGTGACCTTAGCATCGCCTTCAACGGCAGCCTTGATGGAGGACAGGGACTTGTCGACGGCTTCGAAGCTGCCCTGCTTGATGGCAGCGGTGTACAGAGCAGTAGCGTAGGAACCCTCGATGCCGAACAATTGGACGGGGACCTTAACAGGTTTATCGGCGGTAGCGTAACCACGTCGGGCAGCAGATCGCATGGCCAGCAGGGCCGCAGGTTGTCGGAATGTTCGAGACAGCATTGGCGTGTATGAGGTGAACAACGTCTGGTAGCGAAAAAGTTGAATGAAAAGGGACGAGTACAAACTGACGAATGAGGGCGCGTTCACGACTTGCCGGGTAACCTAGCCGGTTGGGAGGAACCGTAGCGGCCCAAACACAGCCAAACACAAACCGCACCACCATTTTGCGCTGGTGGGAGAATGCTGCTGGGCCGCACCACGCTGAAATTTTTGAAATTTCAACCTAGTCTGTTCTCTCACCTCACTCTACCATCATGCTAGCTCTCCGTGCCCCACGCCTGCTCAACGCCGGCAGGATGCTGCCACGGTTTTACTCGAGTACTGCGGGAGCTGCTCCTGAGGGAAATTCCAAGCCTCAGGCCCCTCAGCAGTTTCTTGACTCGGAGACCCTGCAGTCGAAGCTGGATCAGATGCGGATCGTGTCGTTTGGGCAGCAGGACAACCTCAATGAACTGGAAAAACAGGACCAGGAGATGAAGCGACAGCTCAAGCTGTTCAAGACGGCGGTCAAAATGAAGCAGCCCAAGCCCATTTCACCTTCACTGCGATGGTACAGGGCCCCCATCTACCCCTACCTGCACAAGGGGAAGCCCGTCAAACAGCTGACGGTGCCTCGAAAGCAGCACAGTGGCCGAAACAACAGTGGTCGAATCACTGTCCGTCACAGGGGTGGTGGATCCAAGCGACGTATCCGGTTGCTCGACTTCTTCCGAGTCGAGCAGGGCCCCCATGTTGTCAAGCGCATTGAATACGATCCTAACCGGTCGTCCCACATTGCATTACTCGAGAACCAGGACACACAGGGCTTGTCGTACATGCTGGCATGCGTTGGTATGCGGCAAGGAGATGTTGTCGAATCATTCCGAAATGGCATTCCCCAGCGAATCATTGAGAAGATGGGTGGTGAAAACGACCCTGCTATTCTGGCCTCGCATACTGCCAGAAACGGCAACTGCCTGCCTCTGTCCATGATCCCCCTGGGAGCCGTGATTCATAACATTGGAATCAGGAAAAACGGTCCCGGAAAGCTCTGCAGATCTGCCGGTACTTACGGCCGCCTCTACGAGAAGCTTCCAGACAAGAAGCGTGCAGTGATTCGACTGCAGTCTGGTGAGTACCGATATGTTGCTCTCGATGCTTGTGCTACCATTGGCATCGTCTCCAACCCGGATCATCAGCATCGTTCTTATGGTAAGGCTGGCCGATCCCGAAACTTTGGCATCCGACCTTCCGTCCGAGGTGTGGCCATGAACAAGTGCGACCATCCTATGGGTGGTGGACGAGGTAAGTCCAAGGGTAACAAGATTCCCGTCTCTCCTACTGGTGTGCCATCCAAGTCTGGTTTCAAGACTCGACGGGGTCCTAAGGCCAACAGAATGAAGATTCGAGATCGACCGCGAGGCAAGAGCAGACGATAAAAGTAGAATCCACTGCTGGACCTAATGTACATATCGAAGAATAGACATACTATTAAAAAAATACAACGTCATATTACGCCCAATACGCCCACCACCAGTTGAATATACAAATTGTTATTATTAAAAAATACTACAATGTGGCATTTCACATTCACATAGTTCCGTCCTCAGCGCTACTATCAGCCTCATGATGTTGTCTTACGATAGAGTCACCTCCCGTCGTTTCCAGCAAAAACTGATACCAATCGCCAATGTTCACATTGTTAGGCATAGCCTTTAAAGCCTCATCCGGAGAACCCCCAGAGTCCGCCAAATAATTTATATTCTCCGCGTTCATAAACATATCAGAGTATCCAAAGTCCGTGGCTCCACCACTGACATCGCTTTTAGACCCATCATTACTACCATCGCTACCAGGGCCCTTGACATGGGTTCCCGTCTTGTTGGGCGTTGGATGACTCGTTGATTGCGCTGAACGGCTACCTGTCGAACCTGTTTCAGGAAACAGCTGTGAAGGTCTGAAGTTCTCTGAGGCAATCTGAGCACGTGGAGAAGTATTGGTCACCAAAAACAACTCTGGAGCAAAAGAAGATTGAGCAGTAGGATGCTGAATACTATTGTTTGCAATATCCCAGCCAGGCCCTCTCTTGCCAGCGGCTTGTGGGGATTCACTGGCTGGCATTGTGATGTGATGATGCCTTTCGTCAGCTGGTGAAATACCGGCAGGAGTAGAAACACTGGATCCAGTCTTGGGTCGCTTGAAAATCGGTCCGGGAGATTCTCCTGATACTGTAGCAGTAGGAGCTCGGCCATCAGAATTTGACGTTGGGTTGGTTGTACTAGTGTCCTCTGAGGTGAACCGCTTTGCACTTCTTACCACGGTTTCTCTCAAAGTCTGGTCTTTATTGAGCACTTTGAAGAGCATCAAAATGGCTCTGGCAGAATTCCAGTTGTTAGAGACCTGCTCCATAGCTGCGGTGCACGTGGAAAGAGCCCGCTGGGCAACTTCCTTAACGTTTCTGGAGGACGACTCAGTCTGATAAATCAAAAGAATCATAGCCGAAAATGTCGAATAAACGACAAAGGCCGGGCAATCTTCAAGCTCGCCGAACTTTAAAAGCATGTCCAAAATTTTGGTGATCATGTGAGCAGCTTGGAAGGCAATGCCCCAGGATGGATAGTCTGGAACTTTCTCATCTCTATTCACAGGCCGATGAAGAATATTTGATCTGTGAACCAGACAGAGAATGGTGTAGTACTGCAAGTGAAGATATGCAGATATAAAATTATGCGTACGCTTCTCCTTGACTGAGTATTTTAAATCAGCGGGCAACGAATTGATCCAGCTGGCCATGGCCATGTCACACTGAGAAACATCGACTACCCTATTCATTCTGCGGGAGACCTCGGCATCGACTGAGAATTGCTGATGTAAAACCAGGCCCATGATTTCACAAAGCTTTACCTGGTGAATGAAGTAAAGTGCATGCTCCTTGTTGACGGGGTACAGAGAAGGCTTACCAGGCTCGTTCTCGATAAAATCGTCCATAGTAAGCATAGCCACGTCACAATCTTCCAGATTAATAATAACCGGTCTTCCCAGGGCTACTGCTGTAGTGCGGTCTCGTGTGAATAGACACCACCATAGTTTTCTCAAGTGTCGCCGGTCAACCAGCGGGATCATGGAGCCTTTTATATCACGGTGCAAACCAATTCCTTGAGCCAGTATGATGGCAAGACGCGTCCAATAAAACACATTGCCCATAGCGACCTGTGGCTCGTCATTCCACCATCCAAGGAGCAAAGCAGCCTGGATTACAGCAATTCTGTCAGTTTCGTAGTTGCAGTCGAACAGAGCCTTTGCACGTTTGTAGAAAGTAAGTGTAGCCAGCTGCGACGAGCCAGACATGTCGAAAAGCGAGGGGTTTCGGCATACTTTAGAGCCAGCAACCAACATTGCCTGGATCAGCAGCAAAGATGGTGAATTAGTAGGGTCGTTATAGCGTCGCATAAATCTGGTCTTATTCACGACAGGACAGAGAGGATGCACTTTTTCGAAAAAGGACTTGATTAGGTCGTCACAGAGTTCACGCGCTGGAAGCAGAAAGGCACCCTTCATTTTCAACAGTTCAAGATCCTCCTTGTCCAGCTCTTCAGCCCGCGTAGTAGTGCCATTCTTGGCCTGGGGGTCCTTGAGTAAGATATACGAATTTTCTTCGTAAACCGAGTTTCCCGACCCGTAGATGAGATTCAGATTGGAAGTTGCGCCTAAAAAGGACATTGACCCCGGTTGCTTGACAGGGTGGTTCAGATGCCAGTCAATCGTGTCCTGGCCACCAAACAATTGGGGCACATCGTCGTCACTGCGGTTCAAGTACACTGACGAGTCCCTGGAGGCAGGTTCAGTTCTGAACTTTGTAATGGGTGGATCATCGCCAGGGCCGTCATCCTGCTGCAGGTCTTCATCTTCGTCTGGAGATTCGAGGCCTCCATTTTGAGACCCATCAGCCGGCATGCCCGTCTCTTTTTTGACTGATGAGTCCATAGCACTCATGGCACCCTTTGCACGACTATCTGCGCGCCGCCGCTTGCTCTCATGAATGGCGGCGGCTGCTGCAGCAGCCTTGGAGCCGTCACGCTTTTGCCGTCCCTCAGGAATGCGGCATTCCACACCAAATGCTGCACAATTCTAGCGAGTTAATAGGAGCAAATCCAGACGGAATACAAATCGAAATACTTACTGTGCATGGCATGTGTACTGTCACATCGCATCGCACTTTACGCGCATGGCAACTGGAGGTTGGTTAGCCTACCTTGGTCGTGAAAAAAAACCCGGCACCTTCGCAGTGGAGCACGGACAGGAATAGGTCCGGTTGCAAACCTACATTTCGCACGCGCGAGACGCACGGCTCTTGGCCCGGCGGAAACTGCCCTTCAGCTTGCCTGACTCGTCCAGCGCCGGGGAATCCGCTGAAGCCATAGGGTGGTGGTAGTCAAGACTCAAACTACTATGTTAGTTTTTTGCTGCAGCTTTTTTGCTGATGAATGGAGTATATGGGAAAGGCGGTTGCTGACACAGATTGCCAGATTTGTACAAGCGACCCCGCCAAAAGTCCTTTTAAAGCTCGCGCCGCCGGGATACAACACTAAAACCACAAGCTTATACACACTGATAAAAATAAGATAAATTACATAACCCCAGACTTACAAACCCACGCGGCCCATCGCTCCAGACTGTCCTTGTACACTTGCGTACGCTGTCTGCTGTCAATTGTCTTCACCTTGACCTTGTAGAGCCCCACCACGGGGCGGTGATCCGAAGCCCGGCAAGTCACACTGGTATAGTCTACCCCGCTCACGTCTCCACGGAAGAAGATGCGGTCGCACCACGCAGGCACCCGCTTCTTTTCGCTGCTGTCGTACTGATCCGACCCAACGTCAAACTTATACGTCGGGGCAAACTGCACCTTGCTTTCTTCAAACTGTCGCAGCCGTAATCCCGGGTTGCTGCGCAGCTGCATGGTGAGCTGGTCATTGTTCAGCAGAGTCTGCAGGTCCCCGTTTTGTAGGGCCCTCATCACCACGGGCCGCATTAGATTTATTCTGTAGTTCATGTCCCCGGACATAAACACAGCCTCGTGGTCCAAAATCTTCGTGCCATCTCCACCATTCACAAAGATGCCCTTGCCAGTGTACTTGGTATTGTCACTCTCGTCCAGAAATCGTGTCTCTAGAATCGACTCAATGTCCTTGTTTCGGTGGAGCGTTCCTGTCTGACCGGCTGCTAAATGGCAGTTCACAAAGCACAGCGAGGAGTCATCAACAATCACTCGAACAACCAGTCCCCCCTTGTTCCCGTGGAGTCCACCTAGACCCGTCTTGATCTCGCTAGATCGAGTGCCGCGCAGGCGGGTAGTGCTCAACGATTCCTTCATAAATACACAGGTGAACAAGCCAACCATATTGCTGCTCTGAATCATCTGGTACCGCTCCCGGAATTCGCCCCCAACTGCGACATCCAGGCATTCCTGCCAGTCCTTATACTGAGGCGAGATGTGCGATGCTACGCTAACCTTCTTGCCGGCATCCTTCTTCTTGTTCAGAAACATAGATTCTGCTTTGTTAGTTTGTATCCCTCTTGTCTTGCTGCCATTTCATTCCTTATACCTACTGGCTGTCAGCGTTCGATTCTCTAGTTCCACAAGTTCTTGAAATCCAAAGACAATGATATCTGGAGACTCTCCTTCAGGGCACTTGAGTGCATTATGCAAAAAATGGCGATCTGTACTGCTCTTTTCCAAATCTGACGGCTTCGCAGCTCCAGCATTCCATGTCACGATCTTAACTAGCAGATCATTTTGAGCGGAGAAATCCTCATTATGCTGCTGCATATCTCGTTCTTAAAGTTAGCACTTACTTCCCCTCTATTCCGTCGATTCCATGAAAACCGTAACTCACCTATCCAGTCCCTCTTGAGAAGACCATCCCAAAACAGAAGCTTAGAGCCACTAACACTGGCTACCGGTAGTAGGACATCGCCTTGGCCGTGCTGACCGCCAACCAACATGGAAACATTGCTGTCATGAGGCTTCCATTCTTTCACTACTTTCCATGGAACAGTAGTTACATCGCACACAACTACAGTTCCTGTCTTGAGACCTATCCAGAGGTTCGATCCTGTTCCAAACATGCTAGTTAGCTTGTGAATGGATACGTTGATACTGCAGTGTACAGCCATGGATGACTGAGAATATACCGTAATAGTACCATCATCATGCCCGAAATATAAATAATCGGGCATACCAGCTACTGACGCTCCACATGTAAATTCACTGGTGCTTGCAGGTTTTCTGTTGATTGTGGCAGCTGGCAATGGCCGCGGAGTCAATAAAAAGGGAATGTCCGTGGCAAGGGTCGGCTGGTACGCAAATACCTGGCGATTCCGTCCAACCCATAGTATATTGTCGCTTGTGATTGCAAAAGCTTTGAAGTTCGGCGTAACTCTAAATGGTTTCGGCACAGAGGTGATATCATATCCGCTCCACAGACAAATTTTACCGTCATCACTCAGAGTCCACACAATACCATCATGAACTCCAATATGAACTATTGCATGCATGTGAATATTCTTTCTCTGCTTATTGTAGCCAGGGTCAGAAATATTCAAAGCAATAAGCGCACCGTCTTTCGTTCCAATCCATATCTCTTGCGAATCCTCAGTACCTTTAGTTATAAATCCAATAGAGGTGACTTTTGTATCATTAGAGAAAGAATGACCCCAGATCTTTGTACCATCTGCAACATCATATAGAAGTACTGTATTTCCAGTTGCAAAGCAAGCCAAGCTACCATGGATAGCAATTGCAGAGGGCTCACTCTTAACAGGCATCTCATGTGATACACCTTCAAACACAGGCTCTTTTCTATTACTCTGGGAAGAGTCAGGAAACCCGTAAGTCAATTCTTCTTGTACAATCTCTGTCATGTCCTCCACCACTTCGTTATCGGTATCGCAGGGAGTAGAGGTTCCCGAGGTGACAGAGACACTGTTCATAGGAGTTGCAGTATGAGCAGGTGATACTTCAATAGGTGGTATACTTGCACTGTTCATATGATTCGGTGTTCTCACCGCAGGAGGAGTCTCTACCTCCGGTCTGGGAGGTAGTACTGGAGGTGTATGCAACGGTGCAGGAGGAGGCATCCATCCTGACTCAGGGATTATGACTGATCTTCTAGAAGGAAGAGGAGGGGGCGGCCCCATGCTTGTGGTAGGAGGGACTACCGCAGAGGCAGCTCTTTGGTGGCCCATCGCAGAATGGGATTCATTGCTCACCAAATCCTGCCCCAGTGTTTCACATCTGGAAGTAGCCAGAAAAGCTCCTTCCTGAGAAGCGTGATCCGAACGAAGCGAAGCAGTTGAGATAGATGCAGAAGAGCCATGCGAATGCGGCGGTACTTTGGGCGATGAGGGTATTGGGGTATGGGACTTTCGGGGAGGAGGAGGCATGGGTGATTTTGGAGGATTTGGCGGTGAGTTCTGCACTACAGGGGTAGTTGGACGTTGCGGCAAGGCATCTGGTCGCGGGGGGAGCGATGGAGGAAGGCTGGGTGCCAGTTGGTCTGAGATTCGACTGGGCGAGCTGGTCGGATCATGATCGACAGGAGCACAGCCCACGGGTTCGACCGAAGGGCTGCTACCGTCAACTTCTTTGCCAGACACGCTGGCATCATCCAAAGATAGCTGTGTTGCAGCATGACTTAGTCTAGCGGGCTTTGGGGGAGCAACAGGTGGCTTTTTCTTTGGCTTTTGTGGAGAGATAGCCAACTTCGTAGATGACACAACGGGAGAGGTGTTTTCCAGCGAAACAACACCAGATGCAGCATTTCTGGGTATATCGAATGTATTGATACTTTCAGACACTGCTAGATCAGTGACTGGAGAGGAGCTGTGCTTCAATTCAGATATAGGCATTGTCGCAGCATGCGAGACCGGTTTTAGCGGAGATGCGGTATCGTCTAGAGAAGCATTGACAGGAGCGGTTTGAGCTCTGTGCAGATGCGCTGTAGGAGTGTCCTCAGCGTTTTCTGCAGCAATACTCTGCCATTTGGCAAGTATGTTGGACACAGACGGAAGCGAGCTATCGTCCAGATCCATTTATGCAAGCAATGTGAACACAGCAGCAGCAAATAAATAGGCCACACAGCAGAGAGCAGCGGCCTACAGCGTGAGCCGAGGTGGGCCAAAGTAGCTTTGCAGTAGAGAAACAATTACTGCACACTGTCTCTAGCCTGTCTCACAACCTGTCAGAGGGAGCTGTTGTAATGTTGGTGCAGAGCTGTGGTTTCCAACTGTGGGTGGATGATGTAGAGAGGGTCGATGAGTTTGGTTTTGGCGGACAACGGCTTCGGGGCTATGCGAGCAGGGCAATTGATAGTCGGCAGGAAACCATAAACATGAGGTCCAGGGGGTCGCCGATCAGAGATGCAGTAGAGAGAAAATTGCTTGGAAGCAGGCTCGTGCTATTCGGGGCGCGGGGTGGGTTAGATGAGTAGACTAGGAGCAGGAGCAGCACAGTACTTGAGTGTTGTTAAGCTCATCCGCTTAGTGCTGGTGTTCGCTTCGTGTATGTGCCTTAAATAGGTACTAAAGTATACATATGTTGGCTGGAGCCTGACAACACCACTTTTCAACCACACAGTGCTTGTCAAGTCACTTTACAGCAGCGCACCCACGTAGCACCATGAAGGCCACGATCAAGCAATGGAATGCCGTGGCTGTGTGGAAATGGGATATGCCAGAGGATGAGGTGTGCGGTATCTGCCGTGTGCAGTTTGACGGCACCTGTCCTACATGTAAATATCCTGGCGACGGATGCCCGCTGGTCAAGGGCCGTTGCCTGCACGCTTTTCACCGCCATTGCGTAGTCAAGTGGCTAGCTGTAGAAAGCTCAAACGGACTTTGTCCAATGTGCAGACAGCCTTTTGAGGTGGATAAAGAGGAAGTTGAGGAAGCGTGAGATCTGGCTACAATTGCTGCATAACAAAACCTACCCATACGTACGCATATCTACAGGTACGGTGGTTGGTGCAATAACTTTTTTAAAAAAAATTCTACTCTCGCTACACAGCCACTAGCTTGTACAGCTCGAGCAGTCTATTTTACATTCACGCTACACCTAGAAATAGTTGCCTTTTCCAGCATACGACTCGCTGACTGGCGGAAAATCTCGCCTCTCCAGGCCTTTGGCTAAAGGCACAAATGCATCTTTGGCGACAACCACCTCTCGGCCAGAAGGCCACGGCTGATCTAGCTCCTCCAACTTGAGAACTGGCTGAAATGCCACCGCATCATTCTCTGCCGTGTACATTTTGAGAAGCTTTTGGGTGTTGTCCTTGAGCTGGAGCTGTACGTCGCTCATGCTCGATGACTGCCATGATCCCGACCCGGACGACGAGGACAGTGCCTTTTTCACTTTATTTCCCGTTAGCAACTGAATAGCTGCTTTTAGCAGTGAAATCGCATTTCCAATATTACCCTTGCTGGCTTGCTCCATGGCCATGAATCGCTCAGCGCAAGCGAGGGAGTAGTTCATAGCATCCTGGAGCCACGAAGTTAACGCTACAGGAGCCTCTCCTTTGTCTGGCATTCGCAGCGCAGACTCAAACTTATTTAAGCTGAACATGGCCACACGTGACATGAGAACCATGGATGCACTGGTCTTAGGAATGGAGTAGTACTCGTCGACTGCCTGCTCAACGTCCTTGTATAGCATAAGCAAATGCAGTGATCCTGATAGCATAGTGGACATCATATTAATTGTATGCGGATGAATGTCCCACGGAATGTCTTCAAAGTCCACGGGGTTTGACATGAGATACATTGCAGCGCTCTGTGCTTTCAGAAGATGGGCTGTGGCTTGCTTCCACTTCAATTCCCCGCCAGACGTAGATGATCGGGAAGCTGCAGTCTGAGCAAGTCCCATATATCCCATAATATATGTCAGCATAATCATTCCTCGTTCTAGTTCAAACGATTTACTCTTAGCTCGGTCCATGATGTTCCTCTTTTTCGACCGTGAAGGCAGTTTCCACGAAAATTCAACTTCTCCAGCCTCCAAAACCACTCCTCCTTTCCTAAGCTCCTCAATGACTGCAAATAAATATGGTATGTATTCTTCTACGGCTCTGATCACCGACAGAAAATCCACATGGCCGCCCTTGGCCTCCTTGGCCTCCTTTAATGTGCCGCGCACTAGAGCCCTGGCAGAATCAGCCTGGAGCAACAAGGGGCGAAACTCATCACTGTTCAAAACCCCGGTAAATTGCACCGCCTTGGTACTCGGTAGAACAAATGGATAGCAGACGCTCATTTCCTCTCTGCTACAACTCCAACTGTACTGGTTATGTAGTGGAGCAGATGTGGTCTTCCGCAAGCGGCAGGCTCTGGCCCAACCAAGAAACAGAGGGTGACCGAAAGTGGCTTCTTACGTCAGCACAGCTAGCCGACAGAACAGAGAACTGTCCTGTGTTTATAGCAAACACAATATGCTGAGAATAAATAGTAAGCATATCTGGAAAGCGAGGTCAGACTCCCTTTATATTTTGTAACACGCTATATTGAAGTCCAGGATAAACGCATACCGGAATACCAGACAGTACTGAGCAATGGTTATTTTCCCTACATGGTTTTATTCAAAATAGCACCTGTGTATTGATAGCCGTGCGGAACAGAGATGCAGATTGATCTCCTAGAAAAGTGAGCCTGAAAGCACACAAAACAGGTCTCCTTACTTCCCCAGGCATGCAGAGGACATATTTACTATTTAAGTAAACAAGAAAATGATTACAGTATCCCCACCTATTTTCACTTTCCTCTCTATTCAATCGAACATATAGCAATTTGGTAAAAAGTTTGAAATCACGTGATCAAATTGAGCGTGGGTATGCTGGGCGATTTGCCAGTATCCTACTTTCAATATGCGTCCCTATGCCGGATGATCAGCACAGCGAGCAGCTGTCCTACTCATGCACGACTCTGGTATCGTCGGATAACATTGTGTACCAGGATGGAGCTGCTGCAGTTGTCACATGCATTGAGGCATTGGGCCAGTCTATTTACGTGGGAACCAAGGCTGGTGAAATTGTACACTTCTTCCGGGCAGACGACGGCATTGGGGCCCAGACACCCACTTATATTATTGCATCATGGCAGAAAACGTATACTAAGAAGCCTCGGAGTGTTTCCCGAATTTTGCTGTTGCCTACTGTCTCCACAGCGTTGGCACTTAGTGCCTCAATCACTTCGGTGTTCACGCTACCTGAATTTGCACCTTGTGCGGATGTCGGGTCAATGCGGGAAGTTAGGAGTGTCTCTAGAGATATCGACGAGGAAATGAGAGAAAAGGCATCTTCTGATGGCGCGGATCAGTTTCCAGAGAGGGGTGTCCTTGTCACAGTGTTCACAAAGAGTGCGATAAGGATCGTGGGCGTTCGGTCCAATGCATTGGTGCCTTTCAAGAAAATCGACTACAAAGGTATTGTAGTTGGTGTACGCAGGTCATCTTATGCCCTTGTTTCTAATTCTGAAACATATGATCTAATCGACATGGAAAATATCCAGAAGATCCCTCTGGTGCCAGTTGCGACTGCGCCCACCTCACCTCCTGAGGAAGAAGATACTCCTGATTCCGCTACTATTCAAAGTAACGGCAGCATTGATAGCCATATCCTCAAACCGCATATTTGCCCTGTTGGGACAGGTGAGTTTCTCATTTCAACTGGAACCCGACCAGATGAACCTGCAGTTGGATTGGTCGTCAACACCAACGGCGACATTACCCGTGGCACCATTGCCTGGGATGCATATCCTTCTTCAATTGCAGTAGATTACCCGAATGTTGCTGCAGTAGTTGGAAAGGAAGTCCATATACATTCTTTGGTGGATCAGACACTCATTCAGAAGATCGGCTTCAAGAACTTGCCTGTCGTGTCGAATGTCTACTCCCCCTACTCAGTTCCTTCACACACTCTTGCAGAAAAGCTAAGATTGGTACCTCTTCCAGCCGCTGTCACTGAATCGTATGATGATATTTCAACTCGGGAAGAGGTTGAAAGAGCGAAGGTGCTAGCTCTGTCCACTATTTCATCTTCGGTATTTATATATTCTAAGGACCACGGGGTACAGTGCCTTGTTTCGAGTCCCGAACTCTTTAATTTTGAGAAGCAGATTATCGATGGAAAGTCAGAAGCTGTTCTTGGTGATCTTGAGAAGATGGAGGTCAGTACAGAGCTTGGACTACTGCAATTAGAATATCTGAACCTCATTACAGCTTTGACCTTTCTCAAGAATGATGACTATTCTGCTGCTCTTTCCTTTTGGCTGGGAAATCAGTCTCTTGACCCTCGCATTATCATCTTTTTGTGCTATCCTGAACATGTTTATGGACAAGTATGGCTCCCTCTCGGAGTCAGATCGATGGTGACCGAACTGCAGAAAAGGTTAGGCAAACTGGAGCAGAACGACAAACTTTTGGAATTTTTTCATTCATTTCTTACCTCTTGGCTCAAAAAGCGAAACCTGGATAACATTACGGATAAGCACAATACGTTTTTGAGTATTGAATTGGCGAAACTGTCATTAGTACTTGATTCACGGTTCCATACTGGAAGCCTGCTGATGGTTGGCAACGAGCTGAACGACATGATTAACAATCAAATAGTGGAGTCATATGATATGGCTATACCTCTATTTGAAAAGCACCACCGATACTTTGATTTATCTAGGCTCTATCGACAAAAGGAGAAGCACGTGGAGATGCTGGAGTTGTGGAAGAAGCTACTCATGCACGAGTACAAAGATGAGAGGTTTATCAGCGGGGAAGATAAAATGTCTCGATACCTTACCAAGCTCGATGATGAAGCCTTGGTGTGGAATTATGGTCTATGGTTGGTCAAAATGTATCCGAAGGCTGGCTTGAAAGTCTTCACAGATCATGATGCCATCGTGAAGTTTGATGAAACCAAAGTTGTAGAAGCTCTGAAAGAACTAGATGATGATGGGCCCTGGAGAAGATATCTCAAATTTCTGGTCTATGAAATGAATAGCAAGCTATTCACTGGGGATCTGATTTTTGTAATGATCGATGACGTTATAGACAAGCTTGAGGAGCAAGTTACACAAGATTCACCAGCAACGGCCAAAGAATCCGTTAATGATAGGAAAGCTAAAATGACCAAGAATTCAGCCAAGAGAAAGCCTTCCGATGCCAAAGACACTGCTGAGGTGGATCCTCCAGCTCCAGTAAAAATCAGAGATACAGTGAAAAGTGGAATAGATCAGTACAGACAACTGACTTTGCCCAAAAGGAGCTATATCGAGTTTCTTCGAGGTCAGAAGACACTGGCTGTGGAGGGAGCAGATTTTGGAATTTTGAGATTGGAACTAGCAGAGCTTTTGAGCACGGATGATAATTATGATCTTTCCAAAGCAAGGCGGGCTCTAGAGTCGGAAGACGCTAATTTACTGATTCTGGAGAAATGTATAGTATACGGTAGACTAGGGCTATCGGAACAGTGCCTGAACTTACTTTGCCATGAGCTCACCGATTACAGCACGGCGACATCTTATTGTGATTTTGGCAAAATATTTATTCCACCAGCACCTGTGTCAATTTCACAGGGCCCTACCAGAAGGGTAAACTACCCTAAACCAGCGGATGTGGGCGTGCAAAAGAATCTGTTCAGCATGCTGTACAACACTTTGATGGACATCGAGGACCCAGCGATCCAGAAGCTATGTGTTGGCACTCTCTTTGGCAAGTATGGACAATTCATTGACCTGGATACGGTACTAGGCAATTCTGTGGACAGCTGGCCCCTGGAGCTGCTGGGGACCTATTTGGTGGGGATGTTCCGCAGCATGCTGGAGGAGAAGAATGAAAGCGTGCTCGGGCGAACAATGGCACGATCGGAAAACGTAGCTGTATCCAAACAGCTGACGAAGTTTCAGAGTCGGATCGAGGAACAGAGCGAGGTAACGGTAGCTCGGGAGGAGGAAGAGAGGCAGGGGGATGGAGGAGGACAAGGAGTTGCATAAAACAAGCTGTGGCAATGATTCACTATTTACCAGCTGACTTGCATAAACCTAGATTATTTCAAAAGACTAGCACGCGAATATAAGAAAGCGTGTATGAAACATAATGTATTATTTACAGATTTGTGAGTTGAAGACATGCCAGCTTCCACTTGTAGTACCATCCCATACATTATTTCTGAATAACGGACGAGACAGGCGCCTTTCCAATGGCAACCTGGAGCAATGCGTGTTTGACATCAGCGGGAATGCCAAAGTTGGAGTTGACGGCATTGACATATGAAACGCTGCCGATCTGAGCCGACTTCGTCGATAGACTACCGGGAGACAGGCCCTTGAAGGTGGTATCTAGAGCAGCTTTGATTTCTTCCTGAGTAGCTGAACATGGGAGATGCTTGAGAGCCGACCACAATGCAGCCTCTCGTGTCAAAGTATTGCTGTCGAGCTCAGCAGTCAAAGCAGCAGGGTCCAGTGAGTGGACCAGAGCAAAGTCAGTCTTGACAGAGGGATCGTGTATAAATCGGTTGATGATGGAGAAGCCTTCTTCCGGAGTCAGGGAAGAGTTGACGAATGCAGCAGGCTGCTCAGCAGAAGTTCGAGAACGTCTATTGGAGTTGTTTCCGGACTTGCTGGGGCCCTTGGCACTTCTGTTGAACGGGGGACCCGACTTCCTGCCACCAAAAGAGCCACCAAACGAATTTCGGGGTCGGAACCCGGAGCCGGTTGGACGTGAAAAACCATTGGCCTGGGACTTGGAAAAGCGCTGGGGCCGTCCAAATGTCTTTTTCAGTGCTGCAGTCTGCTGAGCAGGGGTGGTCTCGAGAGCAGAGTCAATATCTGATCCCAAGCCCTGTAGACGCACATTTTTGGTGTTCACACCAGGAGTTGGCCGAGATTCTGCCTGAGCCCGACGCTGGCCCTGCTGGCCCTGCTGGCTCTGCTGGCCATTTGCATTTTTATGGTTTGATCTGCTCCTCTGAGGGCGCTTTCTGTTCTGGTTGTCGCCCTGCTGCTGCTGCTTAGGCTTTGGAGAAGCGGCCTTGAACTCAATAGAGCTGGAAAGAGGCTGCTTCTGCTGCTGCGCATCATATAGAGTCTCGATTCTGGAGATGAACTTGAGAACATCGAAGTTACCGCCGTTACTGCCGGCTGCGGCCGAGTAGGCGCGCGTGGAAATCTTGGATGCGAGCATTGACAAACTGGAAAATTTGAACCTGTCGAATCAAAATCAAATCAAACCCGGCCTGCTGGGTGTTTTTAGAGAACCTCCCAGCGCAGCAGGACTCTCACAGTCGCTGACAGCATGATTACTAATCCATGCACAGTAAATTGCCCTATCTGACTAAGCACGGAAGTGCAATTGCAATTTCAGCTAGCCTGTGAAAAAAAAAACAGACTAGAGACATTTGGCAGGCTTTAGCAGGCTTTAGCTGGCAGGTCCTCGGCACGCGGCGGAAGGAACATAGTGGACATTGTCCCGGATCACCGCTAGCCAGGCGGGCCCTTCAGCCGGAAGCTCTCCCCACCGCTAGCCCAGTATACGAGCCTCCTTGCGTAGAGGGGCAGCAATACAATGACATGCGGTTGCGGTTTTGGGTGAATTGTGGTGCGAAAACTGATGCCCTCACCTGAGGGTAGCCGCACCTTGCGTTTGCACTGCGGAAGGGGAGGTGGGCCATTTCGGCTTTTGGGCATCGTGACTTTTGCTGCAATTTGACCTTCTCCACCACTTAAACCCGAACCGACAGAGCGATCATGGCAAGCAGGTGAGTGCGCACAAAACGAATCCGCCAGCAGCAAACGTGACCCTGGCATCTGATCCACATGTTCAACGGCCAGACGCTTGTCTGCCGGTTCTGCTCAGACAGAATGCTCGGAACCCGTCTATCTGGACTGCTGCGCATGGTGCACAGGCAGGTTGCCCTCTGGTGACCCGACGTAACCCGCTAACTAATTTCGAACAGCGTACTGCCCGTTGAGAACCCGCAAGGTTCTACGCCGGACCTCATCGACAAGGACGATGCCATTGATATCAACGGTAAGTAGTAGCCGGCTAATACTCGCGTGCAATCTGTCTGGAGCCGGTGGAGGCACTGCCTGCATTGACCCGACTGCAAGGCTTTTGCTGAAACCAGACCACTGGGACAAGGCGCATGATGCCTAACGAAAACCCACCAGCAGCCTACCGGCGAGTTAGTGCACGGACGGGGGAGACCCCCCAGATAGAATTTAAAATGATTTTTCCTCGCTGCGCGCGTCGGCTCAGTGTACCTGCTTACTAACTGCTATAGATTCGCTGGAGTCGTCGATCGCCAATCTCAAACTAGTCGGTGTCCTTCGGGCCGGAAATACTGAGCAGCTGGACGTTTTCCTCCAGGAACATCCCAGCCAAAAATCGCGCAGCTTGCTGCGACAGGCAGTACAGATTGCGCCCTCTAAGACTGTAAGCTGGATTATTGCCAATTATGTTGATACTGGCATTCTGGATATCAATGCTGTCGACAAGCAGGGCAATACTCCACTGCACTTGGCTGCCCTTTATGGTCGTCAAGACGTGGCTCTGGAGCTCCTCAACTCGGATCACATCAACGACACGATCCAAAACCTCGAGGGCCGACAGCCTGTCGAATTGTCCAAGTACCCAGAGTTGGCTGAGTCCATGCAGATTGCCCGTGCTCGGTATGTCGAGAAAACGGCCACAGGCCTCAAGGCGTGCCTGGAAAAGCAGGACATTGCTGGCCTGGAGGAGATTTTGTCTTCTCCTAGGGCCACCGCCCTGCTGGATATCAATGGCCAAGATCCCGATACAGGATCAACTGTTCTTCATGAATTCGTAAGAAAGCGTAACTACAAAATGGTGGAGTTTATTCTTGCTCATGGAGGTGATCCTTTCCGACGAGACGTGCGAGGCGTTTTGCCAGTTGATCTCGCCAAGGGAGATGATGCCATCAAGAAGCTTCTAAAGTCGTCTATGAAGCTACAGAGCGTTATCTCACCAGCAGGAAAGAATGTGAATGAACATGCCCCTGGTGAAGCCACCGGCCACGATTCTTTGGCTGTACCCGGCGCTGCTGGTGGTCCCCACAGCCAGCAGCTTCAGCCTGGAAAGCGCCTTGTTGGTGACCCTCCTTCTATCAAGGGATATCTTAAGAAGTGGACTAATTTCACTGGTGGATACAAGCTCCGATGGTTTGTGCTTGAAAATGGCGTTCTGAGTTACTACAAGCGTCAGAACGACACTGACAAATCATGCAGAGGCTCAATCAATATGAGAAATGCCAGCGTTCATCTTGATTCCTCTGAAAAGCTCAGATTTGAAGTTATTACTCAGGGAGGTACTGCGAAGTTCCACCTGAAGGCCAACCATCCTGTGGAAACCAGCCGATGGGTGTGGGCGTTGTCTAATGCTATCCAGTACTCTAAAGACCTTGAAAAGCTCAAGAGCCTTAATGTGTCCGCCAGCACACTTGCATCATCTTCCAGAGCAAGCTCCGTTTCCAGCAGATTCATAAACACCAAGGCCAGTAGGCAGGGTTCGAAGACTGAGGACGAGCATCCTGTGCTCATCACCGACAATAAATTTCCTGAGTCTGGCACTGAATATGCCACGGATCCTACAAATGATAGCGATGAAGAAGACTATGACTATGATGATGATGATGACGAGGAAGAAAATGGATCCTCGTTCGAAATTCGATCCAGTAACCAACAGTATGCTGTTGAAGATGGTGTCAAAGTCGGACTCGATGCTATCAGAGATGTTGTTTCCAATCTTACTTCCCACTCTGAGAATCTGACTCCTTCCGAGGCACTAGAAGGACTGAAGGCTATTGAGCAGGGTGTTGGCTCTCTTGAGGAGGCTGTACGACAGTATACTAAGGTTGTCGAGTACCGTGAAAAGTCCTTGCAACGACGACTGGAGCAGGCAGAAACCAAGGAATCTCTGTGGGCAAAAAACCTTGAATCTCTCCAAATTGAACACGAGAAGATTCAGGCGGATTTCCACAAGGCTTTGCAGAGAAGGAAGGAAGTTTACAAATTGCTCCAGGACTCTGCAGTGGAAGACACACGTTTTGCCAACAGACCTAAATCTGTTACTATTACTCCAGAAATTGCTCGAGCACTTGCTCAGAAAGACTACGAAGAAGAGGGTGAAGAGGATGAAGAGGAGGAGTTCTTTGATGCTGAAGGAGAAGCTGATGCTGATGCTGGATCCATCATCGGCAGTGCATCTATTGCATCAACAATAGAGCGTGTGCCCGAAGCAGATGGAGCCGGGCATGTCAGGGGTATTGATGATGCTCTTGGCCCTCTTGAAGTTGAGGGTGAATCCAATATGACAGCGGCTCAGAGGAAGAAGCAGGAGCTTATCTTGGACCAGGATACTTTCAAAGGTTATGAAGATCCCCCCCGCAGCAAGCTCGACCTCAGCGCGGATGAGAGACCTAAGATATCTCTGTGGGGTATCCTTAAGAATCTCATCGGTAAGGACATGACCAAGATGACTCTTCCTGTCACATTCAACGAGTGCACCAGTTTGCTACAACGGTACTGCGAGGATTTTGAATACCCTGATCTGTTGGACAATGCTGCAGCAGCCGTGGACGATCCTGCTCTGCGCTCAGTATGGGTAGCTGCATTCGCTCTATCTTCATATTCTTCTACGCTTCGTCGTGTTGCTAAGCCATTCAACCCACTATTAGGTGAGACGTTTGAATATGCTCGGCCTGATAAGGGATACCGTCTATTTTGTGAACAAGTCAGCCATCATCCTCCGATTGGAGCCATGTACGGAGAGCATCGCAAGTGGGATTACTATGGATACAGTAGTGTAAAACCCAAATTTAATGGCCGAGCCATTGATGTTGTACCGGCCGGATGCTGGTATCTTGTATTGCGACCAGATGCCGGTGCCCAGGTTCAAGAAGAAGTTTATTCATTCACCAAGCTGACTAGTACTGTGGTTGGCATCATTACAGGCTCTCCAGAAGTGGACAATCATGGTACGATGGTGGTCACCAACCACACACTGGGCTATCAGTGTGTTGTTAAATGCAGGAAACAAGGCTGGAGAGGTAATAATGCATATGAAGTTCGAGGCTATGCCAAGAATCCTGAGGGTGTGAATGAATGGGCACTGGGAGGTCACTGGGATAAGCGGTTGGTTGCCAAGAAGCTAAGCAGCTCTGAGGACAGTGATAAAGCCATGGATAACATTATCAATGATAAGGACCATAAATCAGGTCAACGAATAGTAATGTGGCAGGTGAAACAGCGCAAACCATCTCCGTTCAATCTCACTGCCCATGCAATCACGCTCAACGCTTTGCCAGCAGCTCTCAAGTCTTGGCTTGCTCCTACCGATACGAGGCTGAGGCCCGATCAAAGGGCTATGGAGCTTGGCCAGTTTGAAGTTGCATTCAAAGAGAAAGATAGGGTGGAGGAAAAGCAGAGAGCAGCCAAAAGAAGACGAGATGCAGAAGGGGTGGAATGGACGCCGCAGTGGTTCACTAAGACGATCCACCCCGATAATAAGAAGGAATACTACAAGCCAAACGAGAAGTACTGGGAGCTACGAAAACGGCATGATCTGGCAGACAAAGGTGATATTTTTTAGATTTAGATTCTTAGAATAGAACATAGCAATGCTCTCAATATATATGAAAATGTTTTTCTCTGTCTACTCTACTAGTTGATAGGATCGTGTGCCCCTCCACCTAGGGAGATCTCGAGACAGTAAAAAATATAGGAAAAAAAGTCTGGGCTGCTGTGCAGCAGATAGATCTGGCTGCCTCACAGTGGTGCTGGCGTCGGTCGTAAAGGCGGGGTTCCTATTGTAGTCTCCTCTCAACTTTTTTTTTTTTTTATCTTTCCGATAGACGCCGGTGCATAGAAACAGGAGTTTGCAAGATGTATTTACTTACTGCATCCATATACTGCATCTGTGATTTGCTGCCCAGGCTGCCTGCCTCGTTTGCAGTGTAATTCTTGCAGGAGCCGCATCTTTAGTGTTGGCATCAGGCTGTGCTGTTGGGCTCATCAGTTGAGGTGCGGAAAGATGCGCTTGATGAGCAAGCTTTTGGTTGGCCCAGATATCCCGATATCTAATCTACAGCCAATAGGAACTGCATGTAGCTTGGCACACTTTAACTCTAAAGCTGTTTCTGATCAGAGCATTCCTATAAGAAGCAAGCCAAGGAACCAGAATTGGCCTGCTCGTGATTTCGCGAAAATCGCTGATTTATTTCTTCGGTTCTCTGTTTAGCTGTGCAAGCGTTGTTCTCATCTTCTAAGGCGAACCTTGTTCCTTTGAGTGTATTAGCTGTTCTAAGGAATTTTTTTTGTCAAGTCGTGAGGCTCAACACACTATTCCGAATTTAAGCGGCAT
The DNA here is from genome assembly GCA_023628935.1 of Zygoascus sp. PK3305. Lineage (NCBI taxonomy): Eukaryota > Fungi > Ascomycota > Dipodascomycetes > Dipodascales > Trichomonascaceae > Zygoascus > Zygoascus sp. PK3305. The sequence continues at coordinate 357,820 of JAMAJS010000002.1, forward strand.
CGACTTGAATCTTTCTGGCTGCAAGTTTTGTTTGACCACCTACTCCTCCACCCTTTGCATTATATATTTTCAAGGTCTCACGCCTTTCCCACCTTTTGTTTCGATAGGTTGCGTTTTCCGACCTAGAAAATTTTACCTTGATATCCCTGCTTTCTTGTTCTAGAGCTACCTGCTGGTATTTTTGTTGAAGAGACTCCGCGATGCATCCCTACCAGTTCGCCGAGAGCATAGCCAAGAGGCGCCTGGACTTCTCCAAAAGAACCGATTTACACACAGGAAGTATGTTAACAACTTGCTATATTTTTGCCTGATTTTTTTATATGTCTCCTGACCATGCTAACCACTTCTTTCTTTTTTTTTTAAATAGCTTATGATACAGGTGATGTTTCCTATCTGCTTGTCTCGACATGTATGGTCATGATCATGATTCCCGGCCTGGGCTTTCTGTACTCGGGCCTTGCTCGAAGAAAGTCTGCCTTATCCATGATTTGGCTTTGTCTCATGGCTGGCTGCGTTACCATGTTTCAGTGGTACTTCTGGGGCTATTCTCTGGCCTTTTCTGGAACTGCCGATAACGGCTATATTGGCAACTTGGACTCTTTTGGTTTCCGAAACGTTCTGGGAGGTGATGGAACCTATCCTGAGCTTTTGTTTGCTATTTATCAGGGCATGTTTGCCGCTGTCACAGTGGCTATTGTGACTGGTGGTGCTGCCGAGCGTGGCCGTCTATTCCCCCAGATGATCTTCTGCTTTGTGTGGGCTACCTTGGTATACTGTCCCTTGGCTTGTTGGGCATGGTCCTCTGAGGGCTGGGCGTTCAAGTGGGGCGTTTTGGACTATGCTGGAGGTGGACCTGTCGAGATTGGCTCTGGTGTTGGCGGTTTTGCCTACGCCATGGTTCTCGGACGAAGAAAGGAGAAGTTGCTTATCAACTTCCGACCTCACAATGTTTCTTTAGTTACTCTTGGAACTATATTGCTGTGGTTTGGATGGTTGGGATTCAACGGTGGATCTGCCCTCGGTGCCAATCTTCGATCAGTATATGCCGTGTGGAATTCATGTATTACTGCTGCCTTTGGTGCCATGAGCTGGTGTTTGCTTGATTTCCGACTGGAGAAGAAGTGGTCTACTGTGGCTGTCTGCTCAGGTATCATTTCTGGTCTGGTGGCTGCTACTCCTGCCTCTGGTGTTATTCCCTTGTGGGGCTCTGCCGTCTTGGGTATTGTTTCTGGCGTCGTCTGCAATTTCTCGACTCAGATCAAATACCTTGTACATGTCGATGATTCTATGGATACTTTTGCCGAGCACGGAATGGCTGGTATCATTGGTCTTTTGTTCAACGCTCTATTTGGTGCTGACTACGTTATTGGCCTTGACGGTGTCACCGAGCACGATGGTGGATGGGTCACTCACAACTACAAGCAGCTGTACAAGCAGTTCACCTACGTTTGTGCTACTTGCGGCTATACCTTTGTTATGACTGCTCTCATCTGTCTTGTTCTTGATCGACTACCTTACTGTAAACTCAGAGTAACTGAGGATGCTGAAATGAGAGGCGTTGACGAGGATCAGATCGGTGAGTTTGCCTATGACTACGTCGAGGTTCGACGAGACTTCCTTGCTTGGACTCCTCCATCACAGAATCTGACAGGTTACTCGGGTACTACTCATGTCGCGGAAAAAAACGTGAAGGATCAGGAGGGATCTGAAGAATCTGAAGCTAGAACGGAATTCAATACCACGACCCCTCCTGCCGAGGCTGAACAGGTTATCACATCTGAACCGGCATTTTCTGAGAAGCCTTAATGTGCGTCTCAGTCCCATCTATATATATTATTATTTCCTTTGTTACTTCGTGCTTTGTACATGATAATTGATAATGCATTAATTATTAAGTTTGATAAGTCTTTCCATTCTTCACGCAGCATTGGCCGTACCGGTGATATCCTGGTGTAAATACAGCACAGACTTCACCCATTGTGATAGGGCCTGCCGACGCTCCCGTTCCAGTCCTAAAATGCGGGTATTGCGAGAAGCCACGCTCAGAGCGACTGAGGAGTCCGTAACCAGAGACTGTTGCTCCAGTTGCTGCTTAAGGGCAGCATCGTTTTCCGTGTATCTGTGAGGCAGTTTCTTCAAGGTTGTGGTAGACTCCAACTCTAACCTATCAGCTTTGCTAGAGTTGACGATAAGCACGCCTTCGATAAGGTCTATTCTTGAGCCAGCCAATCTGCCATCCAAAATAAGCCCCATGATAATGTCTTTAGTTTCTTCAGGGGTGAGATCGCCAATAAGGTTGGCTAGCTTCGTAAATGAGATTTTGCTGTATGGTCTGACGCAGGACAACGCACTGAGCGATCGAAGCGAGCTAATCAGGTCACCAAAGAAGTTTTTCATAAAAGGATCATTGATAACATCATCATGCTCTTTCATCACTCTTTGGAACTGATCTATATCTGACCGTTGAAATGCACTGACTAACCGTACAACGCCAACGACTTGTGGGTCATCTCGGTAAGGCTTTGTTTCTTGTGAGTCAAAGGGGTTGATTCCAGACTCTGACAGCATGCAAGCAAGTACGTAGTACCTTAAAACGCAAATTCTACTTTTTGAACCTGCCTCATCGTAGTTCTTGAAGGATTCGAAGAAGTCTTCGCGAGCTTCTGACCACATTTTTTCATGCATATGCAATTGGCCACCAAACTCTCGAATGACGCCCAGGATCCTCGGATGCGGAATGGCAGCTGACTGCACAGTGAATGCCTTTTCATAGTATCGACGTAGCTTGCGGAGATTATTGGTAAGTGATGCCAATTGGATCTGCGCCGCCAGAAACTCCAAAGTGTACGTATTTTTGTCGGAAGAGACAAGAGAAGACGCCTCTTCCGCTTCAAGTACTGGGCGAAGATCTTCAAGAATCCTTTCTGCTTTGTCGTAGCTGGCACTATCGGACATGTATAAATTGGCCAGCCTGAGATTAGTCCGGACAATTAACCGTTCATTACCCGAATTCTGTAGACCCTGGATGGTGCATTCAAGTATCTTCTCCATAAACGGGAGATTGTCAGACGACAGAAAGTCCAAAATACTCTGTATGCTCTTCTCAACGTAGTTTTTGTTCATTGTCGAAGCCTTCATACCGTCGATTCTAATAAATAATTGGGGATATTCATCCTGCAGTTCGTCAGTTCTGCCCAGGCTAAAGAGCAACTTGATCAACTGCTTGACTGCCTTGAACCCCCACTCCGAATCGTTGGATTCGCTCTTAATCATGGCCCTGAAATTCTCAATTGCAAGCTGTGGATTGTCTTCCCTCTCTGCTTTCGCATTGTAGTATTTATTTTCCGCATCCATATCGGTCGAATCATCGCCGATTTCCTCATCGTCGTCGTCGTACTCGAAGTCGTAGTCCTCCTCATCGGCAGACATCTGAAAGTCCGAATCAGACATTGCGGTATCAGTAGTTAAGCAAGGCGAAAAAGTAAAATATAATGGAAAGTGAGTGCAAAGTGAGCCTCGCCCCAAAAAAATTTATATCTGTGGTATGCAATCGCACGCCGAAGGCCCTCCAGAGTTGCTATACGAAAACGAGGCGTGAAAAGGGAGAGCGAAGTGGCCACAAGTGGAAGCAAGGCTGAACAGCGAAAAGTCCGCTCGCTTCGAGAAAGCTTGTATTTTTGATGACATTTGAGCGGCGGACACTGGCTGAAGATCAACAGATTTTCGACACCCACCAACAGACCAGAATCTCAGGATTCATCCTAAGTTCGGATATTTATTGATATCTCCGAAATCTTTTCCGTTGTGACAGAGCCGTGAAGTAACCTTTAGACCGTGGTGGCCACGGCCCTTGTCGCTCCTGCAATGTGCTCGGAGTCCGGCTGAAAACTCCAGCTAGTATTGCAAATCAATATATATAGCCGTGAGCCTATTCTATCGTAAGCTCTCTTCCCCGCCCACCACTGTTTGACCATGGCTGATATAGAAGCGAGTCAGGAAAAGGCTGAGAAGCCGCCTCGCAGACTGCTGAGGCCGTTCTTTAGCAAAGGAATCCCGCCCATTCCTGAAAACCCGGGGCTCTACCCCGAGCCGACGGCATCGATTTATTCACGATGGACATTTTCGTGGATCTACCCTATACTACGAGTCAGTATTTTTACATGGAATAAGAACCTGACCTATTCCTTTTTATATATGCTTATTTTTTTTTATATCCAGTTAATTAACTGTTATAGACTGGCTATCTGAGAACCATTCAGACGGAGGATTTGTGGACTGTTGAGGGCACAGATGCTTCGGTAGACAAGCTCTATGCCAAGTTTGAAGCAAAGCTGGCGAAATACAGGGAAAAGGCCCAAACAAAGGCCAAAGCTGAAAACTCTAATATAACTGAAGAAGAACTGAGAAGCTTGCCTCTGCCAAAACATGCAGTTATTCTTGCTCTCAACGATACATTTGCTTACCAATGGTGGTCAGGCGCAGTGTTTAAAGTCATCTCTGATGTAGGCCAGTCAACCTCGCCGCTGCTCTCCAAGAGACTGATTGAATATGTCATGTACCGTGACATTGAACCAGAAGGTAAAGGTATCGGATATGCGCTGGGAATCACTGCACTAACAGCTGTTTCGGCCTTCTTCATGAATCTTTTTTTTTATCGAGCAATGCTCACGGGTGCTCAAACCAGAGCCGTGCTGTCCCAGGCCATTTATCACAAATCATTAAGGCTCTCTGGAGCTGCCCGATCAAAGTTCACAAATGGTAAGCTCACAAATCTGCTTTCAACAGATTGCCATCGAATTGACTTTGCCTTGCAGTGGATGCATTTTGGTTGGACTTTTCCCGTCTCACTGGCCATCTGCATTGTCATTGTCGTAACCAACATCGGTGCCTCAGGTATGGTTGGTTTCGGCTTCCTTTTTGTATGCTTCTTCATCGTGACAATATGTGGCAAGAAAATGGCTGGTATTAGAAAGAAGGTCAATGTCCTGACCGATAAGCGAGTTTCTATCATGAGGGAAATTCTTCATGCCATGAAGGTCATCAAGTTCTATTCATGGGAAGAAGCCTACCAAGATAGAATCCTCAGCATCAGAAAGAAAGAAATGCACAAGGTAAAAGTAATGTTGACTGTCAGAAATATGTTGAATGCTGTTTTTACTGCAGCTCCTACAATTGCTGGCCTGTTAGCCTTTGTGACCCTTCAGAGAACTGGTCATCACCTCAATCCTGCAGCTGTTTTCTCTTCTTTAACAACTTTTAACATCACCCGTTTGCCGCTTATGTTTTTGCCCTTGGCTTTAATGACCTCGTTTGAGGCCTATCTTGCTGCCAACCGTATCCAGGAACTTCTGTCTGCTCCTGAGCATGAAGACTATCTTGAGTATGATTTTGACCAGAAGGATGCTGTTGTTATCGAAAACGGCAGCTTCATCTGGCAAAAGGGTATCACTGATTCTGCCAACAATTCTACTTCATCCGTCAATGAGAAGGGGGTTGGTAGTGATGATGAGAAGGAAACTAGAAGCGATGAGACTGTTTTGACCCGAATAGAAACTGAGGAGTATGCTAGTAGTGCTTCTCAGGTTCCTGCACCTATTCCCGAGAAGATAGAACCCTTTCCCGAAGGAGTTGAACAAGACTCTGAAAAGGAGGACTCTAGCGTTGCCGAGTATAACAGATATTTTACCGGCTTCCATAACCTTAATCTCTCTATTAAACCTGGTGAGTTTGTTATCATCACTGGACCTATTGGTTCCGGAAAGTCTTCCCTTCTGAATGCAATTGCTGGTGGCATGTACAGGACTGGAGGTTCAGTAACTCTCAATGGCAATCTTGTGTTCTGTGGCCAGCAGTGGGTTCAAAATGCTACCGTGGAGCAAAATATTCTTTTTGGAAGAGAAATGAATCGAGAATTTTATGAACAGGTCATCAAGGACTGTTCTCTTACTAGAGATTTGGAGATTCTTCCTGCTGGTGATCAAACGGAGGTTGGTGAAAGAGGTATTACTGTATCTGGTGGACAGAAGGCTAGAATAAATCTTGCCCGCGCTTCTTACTGGGATGCAGATATTGTTTTGCTTGACGATGTTCTCTCTGCTGTTGATGCTCATGTTGGTAAGTACATTATTGACAACTGTATCACTGGTCTTCTTAAGCATAAGACCAGAATTCTTGCTACACATCAGCTTTCCATACTGCCATTTGCGGACAGAGTTATCTTTCTCAACAGTAGAGGTGAAGTTTCTGTTGGCACAGTGGATGAACTAACTGCTTCCAACCCGGAATTTGAGCACCTCCTTATGTTCAGCAATAACACTGAAAAGAAGGAAGCTGAAGAGGAAGAGGAGGAAGAGGAAAAGGAATTGAAGGATGAGATTGATGAAATTAAGAAACATCAAACTCAGCAAAGTGAGAAAGGCAAGCCTAAAGGCAAACTGATGCAGGCAGAAGACCGTGCTACTGATAGTGTCGACGTGCGTGTCTACAAAGACTTTTTCAAGCTTGGTGGTGGGTTTTTGGGCTACGGTATAATACCCTTACTACTCATCACTATCATTATTTCAACTTTCTGTCAGCTTTTCACCAATACTTGGCTTTCCTTCTGGACCTCGAACAAGTTTAAGGGCAGAGATGATAACTTCTATATTGGAATTTTCACAATGTTCGGTATTCTTTCTGCTCTTATTTCGTTTGTTTCGTTTTACCTTATCACTTATATCGGTAATGCTTCTTCTTTGAAACTGCACCAGCTGTCTGTGAAGCAGGTACTGCACGCCCCAATGTCGTTTTTTGACACCTCTCCCCTGGGGCGTGTGATCAACAGATTTTCTAAAGATACCGATACTATGGATAATGAGCTCAGTGATCAGGCACGTCTTTTGTTTTTGTCTCTATCGTCAGTGGTTGGTGTCTTCATTTTAATCATTATCTATATTCCTTGGTTTGCTATTGCCCTCGTAGGACTGATGGTTCTGTACTTTACTGCTTCTGGATTTTACAGAGCATCTGCCCGAGAAATAAAACGACTGGACTCTTTGGGCCGATCTGTTATGTTTAGCCATTTCTCTGAAACACTGAACGGCTCTACTACGATAAAGGGCTATAATGATGAAGAGAGATTCGTGAAGCGAATGAAGGAGTGTATCGATAGGATGAATTCTGCTTATTATTTAACTCTGGCTAACCAGCGATGGCTTACTTTGCGTCTTGATTATATTGGAGCAGCTCTTACACTGGTGGTCACCATGCTTTGTGTGACTAACCAGTTTGAAATCAACGCTTCTTCAGCAGGTCTAGTTGTATCTTCCTTGCTGCAGGTGGTTAATATGTTGTCTATGGTTGTCCGGCAGTCTGCCTCAGTTGAAAACGAGATGAACGCCGTTGAGCGAGTTCATGCCTACGCATTTGATCTTCCACAGGAAGCTCGCTTTGACATCCGAGAGACTGCACCCCCAGCAGAATGGCCCCAAAATGGTGCAATGGAGTTTAAGGATGTTGAATTGAAATATCGAGAAGATACACCACCTGTTCTACATGGAGTGAATCTTTCCATCCAGGGAGGCGAGAAGATCGGTATTTGTGGCCGAACTGGTGCTGGTAAAAGTACCATTATGGTCGCACTATATCGATTGGCCGAGCTGTCTAATGGATCTATTCAGATTGATGGTACAGATATCAGCAAGCTGGGACTTCATCAGCTGAGATCTAAGCTGGCAATCATTCCTCAGGACCCAGTTCTTTTCCAGGGTACTGTTCGAAGCAATATTGATCCTTTTGGAAACTCCACGGATGAAGATCTTTTAGATGCTCTCCGGAGGTCATGGCTCTTGTCTGAGGAAGAACTGGATCTGATAAAGCACGGTCACAGTGATGAAGTGAAATTTTCGCTGGAGAGTACTGTGGAAGATGAGGGTGCGAACTATTCACTCGGCGAGCGTCAGCTGTTGGCTCTCACTCGGGCATTGGTTCGAAACTCGAAGATTTTGGTGCTTGATGAAGCTACCTCGTCGGTCGACTTTGAAACCGATCATAAGATTCAGACCACAATTGCCAAGGAGTTTGGCCATTGCACAATTTTGTGTATTGCTCATCGACTGAACACAATTTTGGGCTATGATAAGATTCTGGTGCTCGATCAGGGCGAAGTTGCTGAGTTTTCTGACCCAGTTTCACTCTATGAGAAGAAGGACAGCATTTTCAGAAGCATGTGCGACAAGAGTAAGATCACATCAGAGCAAGTCTATGCAGCTCAAAACGATAATTAGTGCATTGAAAATTTTGTAAAAAATAGTAAAATCATTTTTATTTGATTTAATAAGTCTGGTATATGATTCTATTGTCTCACCAAATGTATGCAAACACCAATCGTGACACCTGATGATCAAATTGAATTGGTAAAGCCAGACCTTTTTGAATACAGTGATTTTCAGCTAAAACCTCTTTCAAAGGATTTCAGTAGAAAATTCCATTAGAAAAAATGCACGGATTTAAAATGATTCAACAGGTTCCACATGCTGTCGAAGAAACTGCTGGACATAATAAAAGTATTTCGGTTGGATACAGGTATCGTTATGAGTCCCCATGGGGAACTCCACAAAATCCTTATCAGTAGCAGGACAGAGATCATATAGGAGCTGCATATGCCGTGGGGGTACCAATTCGTCGCGCTGTCCAGCCAAGAAAAGGAAGGGTACATCCTTTGAAATATTCGGGATAAGCTCCTCAGATCTCCATTTTTCTGAAACCATGCACGTCAAGAAACTCAGAAATGGAAAAACACCAGGAACAACATTTGGCAGAGATGTAAAAGTATTTTCAAGGATGATTGCTTTAACGAGTTTTGCACCCAAAGGCAGCGAAGCAAAATAGACCGAGGCTGCCCCACCCAAGGATCGACCGTACAGGACAAACGAGGTGTCCTGCAAGATGTCATGATTCGACAGGTGCTCAGCTACAGCTTCAAGGTCCAGCTTGATGCCTTTTTCAGAAGGGTAGCCTTCGGAAAGCCCGTAGCCACGGTAAGACACGGTGACGACATTGTAGCCCATATCATAAAAGACGCGAGCAATAGGAAGAGAATGCCCCATGTTGCCAGCATTGGGCCCGAGCATGATGACTGTTTTGCCAGCGGCTTTTTCGCTCTTTTCCGACGTGTTTATAATAACATATAGTTTGATTGAAATGCCGTCCTGTGTTTTGAGAGAAACGTCCTCATACGGCATGTTGAACGAGGACGGCTTATCGACAGATGATCTGCTATTTTCCGGAAAGCCCGACGGATAAATGAGCTTGCGCTGAAACAGGTATAGCGAGCCCAGGGAGGCCACTGCCAAACCGAGTACCACCTTGACTGCAATATTCAGAATAGTCATGTGTGTGTGCTGTATGTAGTTTGTTGAACAAAAAGGTGGCCCAGCGGCAACCTACGCAAATCAGGCCAGGAAAGAGAAGCACTGCTTTGGGCCTGGCCACTGCGACAATGCAATGCATGGGGTGTTTTGTGGCCTTTCGTGTGTGTATGTGTGCTTGCGCGCGCGCTTTCACCCAAACCCAAAAACGTTTACCCGGCCCAGCTCAAGGGGCGCGGTTAAAATTTTTGAAATCCCAGCTCTTCTAACCATTGTAAATACCGAAACATTCAGCAACATGACTGATCTCGAACCCCAGGTGCCAACCGAAGCCATTACCGAGAAGCTCAAGGATCTGTCTGTGGACAATGCAGAAGGAGCGGACAATGAGTCTGCTTCCCCCACTGTGTTCAGATCAATCGAGAACTTCTCCGTCATACATCCCTTGACCTACAAGTGGACCCTCTGGTACATCAAGCCCCCCACTACCGGCCAGGAAGACTGGCATCATCTGCTCAAGGAGGTTGTCACGGTCTCGTCTGTTGAAGAGTTTTGGGGCGCTTACAACAACATTCCCCGAGTGTCCGAACTTCCCGTCAAGGCGGACTACGCATTCTTCAAGACTGGCATCAAGCCAGAGTGGGAAGATGCCCACAACTCCAGCGGTGGAAAGTGGCTCTACCAGTTCCGAAAGAAGCCTGTTGCCATTGACGATGTCTGGCTCAGAGTGCTGCTTGGCATGATTGGCGGCACCCTCGACAATGAGTCTCTTGACCAGGAGGAAGTCAACGGCGCTTTTGTCAATGTGCGAAAGGCTGGTGTTAAGGTGAACTTGTGGACCAAGAACACCTCTCAGGATATGTTACGACCCGTGGGCTTGAATTTCAAGAAACTCTTGGATCTTGGCGACCGGGATGAAATCGAATTTAATATTCATGCTCATGAATCTGGCCGGGGTAAATCTAAGATTACCTTGTAAGCAGTGTTTTTATTATATTGATGAATTCAGAATAAAGCGAGATTGCTTCATAGCTGGTGTTTATAAAGGCAGGCCCAGATCTGTCGTCTTTTGGTTGCAGTTGCTTCGTATGTCTGGTACTGGCTCCATTATGCATTTCACCTCCTTGATGTTGGTTGCAGATGCCTGTATTAGTGTAGTTCAGTACCCCCCCCCCCTCTAAAACCGTTATGATGCTGTGTGTAGATTTTTCTGAGTTCCCTATTGTTCATTAGCTTGGATATTATCTTTTCAATTGGCTCGTTCCCTTTTACATATATACTTTCACACTTTGCTTCCGGTGTTGCGCAGAGCCTATATAACAATGGTTATGCCATCGGACCAGATGGTGGTCTTCTTTCCCCCTTGATGTTGGGGCATAGATACATTTGATATAGCTTAGAGATGTCATCAGGGAGCTCATTCTCTCTAATAAACCACTCTGCTCTCTCTGAAAGATCATCTTCCAGTATAGGAATGGTGCACAGGCCATCGGGGGTGTCGACTGTGACCTGTCCAGGTTGGTTGGTTTGCACTAAACGACTTTCTGTCTTAACCAATTTGTCAAGCCCTACTTCTTGAAGCATTTGTTTCTCACATCGCCCTTTAAGAAACGATGGACCCATTTGTCTATGGATTCGGTTCCAACGGTTTTTCCAGTCGGTGTACACCACTTTCTGGAGCTTTTTCTGATCCGACAGCGTCAAAGCATCTCTTCGATCTCTGAGACTTCGGATATATCTCATCTGTACAGCCTGCCAACTATGCCTATTTTTAATACACTGGGATATAGTATACCAGTTGTACTTTTTCTCCTCCTTTAAGTACACAATAATCCGATCTTCAGTGCTAGTCCACGGGGCTATCTTGGATGGTTTGGACGTTGGAAATGCCGAAGTTGATGATTCCTGATTTTTGGAATGGTCCAAATCCAGATCGCCATGACTACTTGTATGGCTATTTTCCATTGTTTTTCCAAGGGTATTACTAGAGGTATTTGAGGCTTGTTGAAAAGGATGGTTTCGAGCTCGTTTGCGCGAACGTTGCAGAGGCTTTCGTCTACGTTTTCCACGAGGCATATAATAATCATCTGAATCTGACAAAGAAGAGGCGGATATATCTGATGAGGGCGAGCCATTCGGTGGGGACGAAATAAGAGTTTTGGCCTGGCTGCCCGGTGCTTTGGTGAGCGGTGCCTTTTTGGTAGTAGCAGGGGATATATTCTCCTTATTAGTTGATGCTTCTGAACCCAAAGGAGGAGAAGAATATCGAATCGGTATACTCGAAGGTTCCTTATGCATGGGGTCTTTGGGAGAGCCATATGGGTCATGGTATATCAGGTTGTCGGAAGACAGGGATTGGTTGAGATGCCGGTCTAAAATGAAATCCAGGGACATCCTGAACACGCGGTCATGCCCTGGATCACGGCGGTCTAAATCAGGTACGGACTCATGTTTCTCTGAAGAACGGAAGTACGGGCTGGACGCTAGTTCTCTGTCTAATAGGAGGTTCTGGCTGCTACTGTCGATGTCGACTAGAGTTTCATCTTGTTCCTGAAATGTCTGGCGAACACTGTGCCTCAGAGGCTTGGGCGACATTAATAGCATGTGCGTACAGACCGGATCAGTAGGAGAAGAAGGAATGGTATTGCGGAAAGGGAGAGCTTTTGTTGGAGAAGACGATGGTACGAGTGAGACATGGGTGTCCAGCTCCAGGTCACGCATCGATACATGGGCGAGCGGCCCCCGGCCAGGACTATGACAGATGCCATGTAGCGGTCTACGAGAGCCGAGAAGGGGCGGAAGTGTAAGTGTGTTGTTGGCGAGAAGGGCTGGCGTAATACTATTGGCAGGAGGACCGGCTGCGAGAGCGGTGCGGAGACGGGACTGGTTGGTGGACATTATTGCTTTGAAACGAAACGAGGCCAGGCGGCAAGCCGAGAAGCAGTAAGAAAGACGTTTTGAGGATTTGGGGAACGCGTATGTATTTATATTCGTGCTGCTGCTACCTGAAGCTTGTCAGGAATCATCTCACAGGGCAAGGGTGGGGCCGTGGGGCCCAGCAGAGCGAAAGCGAAGCACAAAACCGCAACACCAGCCAAACTGGCCAAGCCGGGGGCCACCGGCGCGAGACAACAAGGACAGAAACGCACGAGCTTGAAAGCGCGTACACACGAGCGAGCCGAGATGAAGACAGGAAAAGCAGATGTTAAATAACGGGACAAAAATGGGGGGGTGCTGTTTTTTTGTGAATGAACAGAGGGTGGGCCTGCTGCCAAGGTGGGCAGGACAAACCACCCAGCGATGGGATATGCCAGAAAAAAGGGTATACAAGGGCCAGCCCGATTCTATGAGGTTGATGGGGGCCGGTTTTATAGCCATGCCGATTATTTTGCAGCGCACTGGCATTTTTAGGCTTGCTGGGTCTCGTAGAGCGCGCCTCTGGTGACGGGAACGGTGCCGGAAATAGTGCCCAGGCCTATGGAGCCGGAAGGAGGAACCGCGACCGATTCATAGAAGGAGTGGAACGACTGCGAGTAGACGACGGGGATGGTGGCAATACCGCCAGCAGGAAGAGTCGTAGTGACGAAGACGGTTGTGGGCGACGCAATGATGGTGGTGGACGACGTGCCTAGTGACAGAGTGGTTCTGTCGATGGCAGCTGTTGGTTGTTAGTATTGCCATTTTGACTGCCTCGCCTGAGCTAACAATAGCGACAAACACCTACCTGAAGCCACGCCGACAAGAGCGACGAGAGCGGCAGTCCACTTCATGTCAAACAAATAGTGTACAGGAAAAAAAAAAATTTGAAATGTATATAATAAATAGCCGTTTGGCGTCGGAACTACAGCGGCCAAGAAAAAAGACTGCTGAGCACTGGGTTGGCGGTTGTGCACTCTCGTCAGAACAGTGCGTGGTGATGCGAAGAGTGTGTTTGTAGTTTGCGGCGGGAGGTGAAGAACGCCAAAAAAAAAAAGTCAAGGGCTGGTGCCTTGTTGATGTCGTCGCCCACTCAAGAGAAGGGTAATGTGGGAAGAACGAACGTGCGCGTGCGTGGGCTCCCTTTTATTAACCCACCCACCCATCATCAAAAGAGGGCCGCCTCTGGTTAACCGCACCTGCACCTTTGTCACTCTGCCACTGCACATTGCCTGCACTGCACACTTTGTGGCTGCTCTGGTCTGTCTGTTACTAAATTAACCTCGCGGCTCTGGTCCCTGCCATGTCTGAAGATAGTCCCATTGCGCCCAGGAGCAGCAGGAACTCGGTGGCTCCCGCAGCGGCCGCGGCTGGAGGATCCTCCTTGAACTCGGAATCAGCATCCAAGCAGCCAGCTGCTGCATTGGCCAATGCGAAGGCTGCTCAGGCCGCTGGCACCCGCCGACGGAACAATGACCGCCCCGCCTCAATCCGCAGATACAAATATTCCACCGACGACGATACAGAAGAAGTTACGCAGGACCGCGAATATCGTGAAGGATATCAGGACGGTCTGAAGCGACGGCTGAGGCAGCGCAGCTCCGTGGGCGTCGGAGTCAAGCTGCGCTCTCCTTCGGTCGCTGCCGCCAGTACCACCGCCATGCCCACACCGTCAGATATTTCCATTGACCCGTTTCGACGCAAGTCCACCGCTCTGGATGCTTCTGTCAGCAGCAGTGCCCAGGACGAGACTGACGAGGGCGAGTCCGTCCACTCGTATCACGGACCTGACCATCACCATCCACACCACCACCACCACCACCACCACCACTCCGAACACAGCCAGGAAGACGAAGATGATGAGGATGGAGATCCCGAGGACGAGGACGATAGTGGATCCATTTTGACCAATTCCTCCCAGGAGACGTTCACTCTACGTGAACGGCAGGACGCTATCAACACCACCCACCCGTTTGGTATCCGTATCTGGAAACCCGCAGTGTACAAAAAGACCCGTTCCGTCCAGAAAATTGCTGAAGGCGACATCCATTCTCAGCCGGGAAGAAGCGTCAGCTGGGGCATTTGGTTCGGTAACCTCTTGTGGACCGTGCTGTTTGGCACAGTCTTATTCTTTGCATGTTCTCTGGCCGCTGCTTTCTGCATGTCTGCGTTTTGGTCCGAGTCTTCCCATCAGTATGGCAAACTCATGTTCAAACTCGGTACCTATCTGTTCTTTCCGTTTGGAAAGTACGTCGAACTTGCTCAGGATGAAAACTATCTCGATGAAGACGAGGGCCAGGGCCGAAGCTTGACAGAGTATCAGCGATGGCAGGCTGGAGACATTGAGCACGGCAGACTTTTTTTTGCTGCTGAGCCCGTTCACGTCCGATCAAATTCTAATGCAAACCTCATTGTGGGTCCTCCGCATAACAACACTACTGTTTCAAACAGGTCTGTTCTCAGCGTTGCCATTGGTGAAACTCCTCAACAGTCTACGTCCAATCTGCCTGCAAATCTTGCACAAGGCGCCTCCAGCTCTACTTCAACTCCTCAGGTCAGCTCTGTTGAGGCTGTTTCTACTCCTAATTTGACGGGTGTCAATGAAGATGACGGCCTTCTGAATCACCAAACTATTGCAGGCAGACGTCGGTTTTTTGGCCGTGGACAGTGGAATATTGGCCGAGTACTTTTCTACTTTTGGTACTGGGCTCTTATATTTCCTCTCATGGGTCTGATTAGTGTCATCTGCTGGTTTGCTGTATTCTCAGTGCCCATGGCTAGACTCAGCACTATTCTTGCTTTCCATCTTCGAAGACATCCCTTGGCTTTGTCTTTCAGACCTGCCAAGAGAGGACTGCGACCTTTGTCCGACGACAGAAACTCTCCAGGAGCATCCGCAGTCTCAGAGGAAGAAACCAGAATTATTCTTTGTACATACAGGGCATGGGGATGGAAGTACTACAAGTACACTATTGATGGTACTAACATCATCATTCTGAACCTCATGTTCCCTGTTCTTTTTGTCATACTTGACTATTATATCTTGTATGAAACATTTCACTACGATGGCTTTATTGCCAGTACTTTGTTCTTGTTCTCCATGAGTCTTATGTCTGTCGTGCCCTTGGCTTATTTCATTGGCCAAGCCGTGGCTTCCATCTCCGCGCAGACATCCATGGGCATGGGCGCCGTTATTAATGCCTTCTTCTCTACAGTCGTTGAGGTGTTTTTGTATTCTGTGGCATTGAGTCAAGGCAAGGGAGATTTGGTGGAAGGAAGCATTGTCGGTAGTTTGTTTACCGGCGTTCTGGTACTTCCTGGGCTGTCCATGTGCGCAGGCGCTATTAAACGGAAAACTCAGAGGTATAACCCTCGAAGTGCTGGGGTAAGCTCTACTATGCTGGTGTTCGCTGTTATCGGCGCATTTGCTCCAACGATCTTCTACCAGATATTTGGTACCTATGAGATGATCTGTCCATCATGCTTCCCTGGAGATGGTTGCAGACAGTGCTATTTCGCTCAGGTCCCGCTGGAAGGTGATAGCTTTTACTTCAACGTTATTCGGCCGTTCAGTATCTTCTGTGCTATTGCATTGTTTGTGGCCTACTCTATCGGTCTTTGGTTTACCCTTAGAACCCATGCTGCTATGATCTGGGCCGCAGGTGAAAAGGAACCTGTCGCTCCTCCGCCTGGTGGTGCAGTGGCCTCAACAACGCCGAGCAGAAAGCAAAGTGTTGTTGGTGGAGTTCCTGATGCACAAGAAGCTGCTCCTGCTGAGGGAGGAGGACATGATGCTCCTAACTGGAGTAGATCTAAATCTACCATCATTTTACTGGGTGCGACAGTGCTGTATGCTATTATAGCTGAGATTCTGGTAGCTACTGTTGACGTTGTGTTGAAAAACGTTTCTATCAGCCAGAAATTCCTTGGTATATCTATTTTTGCTGTTGTTCCTAACACAACGGAATTTTTGAATGCCATCTCTTTTGCTATGAATGGTAATGTTGCTTTGAGTATGGAGATTGGTTCTGCTTATGCCTTGCAGGTCTGCCTGCTTCAGATTCCAGCCCTGGTGATATTTTCGACTCTTTATTATTCTCCGGAAACTATTACAGGACCCATCAAGGACTATATATTTACGCTGGTATTTCCCAGATGGGATCTTTACATGGCTTTGTTCTCTGTGTTCATTTTCACATATGTGTATGGTGAAGGCAAGAGTAACTATTTCAAGGGAAGCATTTTGGTTCTGACATACTTTGTTGTCATTGCAGGCTTCTGGTTTGCTGATCTGCCGTACTTGGCTGAGAGTATCCAGCAGTCAGTAAATCTCAGATAAAGTATATTTCAAGCTGTTTCCCAGTGTACTATCATATGTTTGGTGCTTTTGGAGAAAGGTAGTCTTCTGGAGGCTACGGTAATACTATGCATATCTTGACCTTTGACAAAAAGTAAATGAATAATAATGAAATATATACAAGTAATCAAAGACTACTATACAGAGACCCTTCTATTTTACGCTTTAGAAGAAACCAGGTCGCTGCGACTTCTTCTGCTCCAAGCGCTTTCGAGTAGCAGCACCCTTCGCGTCAATCATGACTTGATCGGCGTTAGCAATAGCCTCTTGGACCTCCTGTGCACGCTGCTCTCTGATTCGTTCGCCCTTAGATAATTTGAATTCCAGGGCACCCTTAATAGGAGCCTTGGAGTTGTACTTCTCCTCGTAGAACTTCTTGTTGTTGCCCAGCTTGGGGAGCAGATGCTCAATGCCAAATCGGTATGCTTCTTTGTAGATGTCGGACTGTCGTCGAAGAGAATACCTGGGCGCATGCCACCTATTGGTTATAGGATGCTTGTTAGGCAAGAAAGGGTTGGCGTCGGCAGCGTTAGTAGCAGTAGGCTTTTCCGAGTAGCTGGCAAAGGGAGCCGGGGGATATTTTTCAAAAAACGTAGAGAGTCGTTTAGGAAGCAACTGAAAAAGGGATGCACTGGGATCAGTAGCTTTCAGTGTTTCCGCGGCCTTTATGAGGTCAGACGCAAGTGCGATTCTCTGGCGGGGAGCCATGGTTGATTGATGCTGGATGTCTAGTATGATGTGAAAATTGTATGTGAAATTGTTCACCTCTAGTTCCCAGCCGCGCCCACTCAGTATAGCGAAGGTTTCCTACCGAGTTATTGGCAGCCAATAGGAACTGGTTTAGAGATAAATGGCCGGTTTGTCACAGGGGACTTCATCTGAAATAAAGATGGCAGGCTACAGCAAGAAAAAAAAATTCCTTTTATTCTATAGGTAAACATATATTTATTTGCGTGCACGTGAATGACGTCTATGTTGAGCAATCAGATGCTTTGAGAGGAGAGTGTGCAAGTGGAGTCGCGGGAGCAGGTGAAAAATTATGGCGCGGCTTAAAATTTAATGGCTATCAGTGACTCTATCAGACTCGACTAACTTATTGTCCTGAATAATGAGATCCACCAGGGTAGCCAGACAGACTGCAAAGGAATTCCTGCAAAAATACGATAAATACACCGTCACTACTTATGCTCGACCTGAACTAGTGATCACCAAGGGTGAAGGCTCGTATCTGTACGATTCTACCGGCAAGAAGTACATTGACTTCTTTGCCGGCATCTCTGTCACTGGCCTTGGCCATTCTGAACCTGGTGTTGCTGAGATCCTTGCAGACCAGGGAAAGACACTTATTCATGCTAGCAACTTGTACTATAACAACTGGACCCCGAAGCTGGGAAAGGAGCTGGTTGAGAAGACCTTGGCTAGTGGAGGCATGAAGGATGCTGCTCGAGTTTTCTTGTGCAACAGTGGCTCTGAAGCCAATGAAGCAGCTCTCAAATTTGCTAGAAAATGGGGCAATTCCCAGTCTGCTACTAAGACAAAGGTGGTTTCTTTTGAGAAGTCGTTCCATGGACGAACCTATGGCGCACTGTCTGCCACTGCAAACCCCAAATACCAGAAGCCTTTCTACCCTATGGTCCCTGGATTTGCGCACGGTCAGATCAATGACATTGCTGCTCTGAACACCCTTGTTGACAATGACACATGTGCTGTCATTATGGAGCCAGTCCAGGGTGAAGGTGGTGTCAATGTTGTTACTCCTGAATTCGCCAAGGCCCTTCGAGCTCGATGCGACGAGGTGGGTGCATTCCTGATTTTCGACGAAATTCAGTCTGGATTGTCTCGAACTGGTGACCTCTGGTCTCACGCATATTTTGGCCCCGAGGCTCACCCTGATATCGTCACCATGGCTAAGGCTCTAGGCAATGGCTTCCCTATCGGCGCTACAATGATCTCTGAGCGAGTTGAGCAGGTTCTCAATGTGGGCGACCACGGAACTACTTATGGTGGTAATCCTCTTGCCGCCCGAATTGGCTGCTACGTGCTTGATCAGCTCACTCAGCCTGAGCTATTGCAGGGAGTCTCTGCCAAAAGCTCGATTTTCCAGACCAAATTTGCCGAGCTGCAGAAAAAGTTCCCCGAAACTGTTTTGGAAACTCGAGGCCGTGGTCTTCTTCTGGGCCTTCAGCTGGCAAAGGACCCCTCCGCCTTGGTTAACCAGTGCAAGGAAAACGGCCTGCTGCTCATTACCTGCGGTACCAACACCTTGCGATTTGTTCCTGCATTGAACATTCCAGATGAGACTGTGAAGGACGGTCTTGACATCTTTGAAGCTGCATTAGCCAAGTTTGCTCAAAGCTAGGTTTGGCCATGCAGCCAGCAACAGGAGGTAACGGTTTAACAGGGACGGGCTGGAGAAGGTTAGAACCCGTATAGAGAACACACAGTCATATAAATATATTTCTACAGATGCCCCTTATATTAATATCCGGTTAGATTAGATGCAAAAGAGTCCCAGCAGGGTGCTGTAGATTGATGGTATTACTGGTGCGAAGGCTGCACAGTGTGGTGAGGTGAGTGGAGAACAGCGCGGTCTTACCACTGAGCTCTTCCGGCCGACTTCAGCTTGTTTCTGAACCGATCCGATCGGTCTGTATGTCCCGGGGGCTGCTGCTGGGTACTGGGCGGGTGTTGGAAGCTCTGGGCTCGGTCGGGCATGCGGAATCGATCTCGGGGATCGGGCGGGGCGGCAGTCTGGGTAGACGAGCCCACACTGCCACGTTGGTGCCGATTGTAAATGTCCTGCAATGAAGAGCTCTGGGTATTTGTTCTCCTGATGCCCTCTCGGGGATTGAACTGCTCAGCCTGGGGTCGGCTATCCAGCGAGTGGCGGTACTGAGGAACCGTTTCTATTCCTAGCCAGGGGGGCATGGCCTCGTTCTTGTTTGCATAGTACCGGGCCAATGCATTGTGGACAACGGTGTCAGATTCGGTAACACCGTCTTCCTCAGACGATGAAATGGTCAGATTCGACAGTGCGTTACTGGCACTGCCGTATTGCGTCTTGATCTTCTCCCACAGTTGAACCATGCTGACGTTGCGGTGAGGTGGAAGCCAAGTTTAGGTTTTCGTACTGGTGAAGACACAAACAGGAGTCAGCCACCAGCCGTACCTGCCCTGCAACTTTCACTGACACCAAGCTCAAGCTCAGACTCAATCTTGCTTGTCATAGCTTTGACAGACACACCCAGCTCAAAGGCATATAACATCTATGTCGGCCAGCAGCGAGTACCTGGTTGATCGGGGAATTGTTAAAAATGGCACGACTATTCACAGTGTCAATCCAGCACAGCTGATAGAAAAAATCACCAGAGAGAGAATCTACGAGTCGCAGTACTGGCGCCTCAGCTGTTTCAATCTGGATGCTGCCACCATTTGCGATCGGGCAGTCGAACTCACATATGTTGGTGGTCAGTATTCGAATCTACGCATCGCTCCATTTTTGGTGCTGGTGTTCAAGCTGATCCAGCTGCAGCCTGAGCGGGAGATCATCGAGGAATATATCCAGCAGCAAGATTTCAAATATTTGAGGGCCCTTGGTGCATTTTACGCCCGACTATTCTTTCCACCCGCAGATGTGTATAAGACCTTGGAGCCGTTGATGAAAGACTATAGGAAGCTGCGAATACGTACTTCTGCGGGTGTTCGGCTGACATATATGGATGAGTTTGTCGATTCACTGTTTACCGATGCCCGAGTGTGCGACACCACTCTTCCCCGGCTGCCGAAACGAATTGTGCTGGAAGATCTCGATCTTCTTGATCTGAAAGATCCTCTTCTAAGCGAAAGTGAGGATGATGAGGATGACGAGAGCTAATGTACGGTCCAATAGAGTGGTCTACTGAAATGCTCCTGAAATATGTTCGTTTGCCCTCGCGATGAGTCCATTGACATTGGCCATGTTCATATACTCTTTTATGTACTATTTATTTAACCTTCTAACGCCTTTACAAAGTCTTCTCAGTCAAGTAGATGTCGTAGTCCTTCTTAAGCTGCTCCAACAGAGGGTAGGCATACTTGGGGGTCAAAGGAGAGTGCACACCAGGCTCGTTGATGGTGCCGTTCAGCACCTGCTTGACAGCAACAGCGCAGGGGACACCGACCAGCTTAGCCATGGCAGAGTAGCCACCAGGGACACCGTTCTCAACCAGAGTAGAGGTTCGAGTTTCGGTGGTTCCGTCGGCCCACTCAACACCAAACTTGTGCTGGAGCATGACCAAATCTCGCTCACCAGGGCCATACTGCATCTTCTCCTCCAGAGTAGCACACAGGGTGTCCAAGGGGTTCTCTCGGGGAATGGTCTTCTCATCAGAGAAGAGACCGAGCCACTTGAGACCGGAGATAATTCGCTCCTTGTCAGCAGTGTCCTTGAACTGGGTCTTGGAGCTAATAGCCCAAATCAGATCCTTCTCACTGGAGGAGTCGGCACCAAGCAGCTTGGCAGTGGCCTCCTTCCAAGGGATGGACTTGGAAAAGTACTCGCTCTTCTCCTCAGACAAGAAGCCAATGTCAACAAAGGTCTTGATGAACTCGGGGAATCCCTGGTATCGGAGGGTACCTCGAACGACCTCCTTGGCCTCAGGGATGTTGTAGAGCTCCTTGTAGGTGGTGGAGTCTCGGTTGGGGTAGCAGACAAAGGCGTAGCCAGGGAAGATGAAGTAAGGCTTAGCAGCGGTCATGAGATCTTTGCCGGCAACGTCGACAATCTCACCGTTTCGCCAGAACTTGGCAGAGTTTCGCAGAGCCAGCAGGACACCTCGGGAAGACCAGGAGAACTTGTATCCCAATGGGTTGTCAGAGTCCTCCGGGGCAGGCAGACCGCCACAGTAAGACAGGAAAGAGACCACCTTACCTCCAGCCTGGTGGATCTCGTCAATGGCCTTGACAGCGTACAAGTGGTCGAGACCGGGATCCAAGCCGATTTCGTTGAAAATGATGACGCCAGCCTTCTCAGCGTCTGGTCCCAGAGCCTTGAGCTCGGGAGAGGGATAAGAAGTGGTGACGACGTGGACCTTGTTCTTGATGGCAGCCTTTGCAACAGTAGCATGGTAAATGTAGGGGATCAAGGAGATGACCACCTCCTTGCCCTTGAGAGCAGCATCGAGTTCAGCCTCGTTGGTGACATCAATAGAGGCGACCTTGGCCTTGTCACCAGCCAATTCCTTGGCCTTGGCGATGGTTCGGCAGGCTGCAGGTTAGTGGGATGCCCAGTGGTGGGGGGAAATGAGTCAGGCTGTACCTACCGACAGTGAGCTCGATATCGGGCTCGGCAGCCAGAATATCGACAGTGGGCTTAGCGACGAAACCGCTTCCGAGAAGGAGAACTTGTCTGGAGGAGAAAACGTTAGCAACAGAGCCAATTGCCGGGGTGGAGAACAGGCGGGTTCGGGGTGGTGTACGTACTTGACCATTGTGTGTTTGGAGATTTGTGAGGAAGAGAAAATTTCAGAAGGGTGCAGGCTGGTGATCCACCCAAAGCGCAAAGCAGGCGCACCGCGGACGGACGCACTAGGGTGGAAGCAGGTGCACACACTTATTACAATCATTACAGCTATAAATACACAAGTCGGGCACACGGTGGCGCACCTATGAAGCAGGCTAGAAGCCTCGACCCCGGCCACGGCCACGGCCACGAGGTCCTGCGCCCCGGCCGCGAGCCACTGGAGCATCGGCAGCCTTGCGCTTGGGTCGCGGAGTGTCGTCGATCAGCATCGTATCCAGCGGCAGCGAGTCCGGCAGAACAAAGTATCGAATATTGTTGCCTCGAATGTTGATGTACTGCAGCGTGATGGGTTCGCGGCCCTTGATAGTCATCGTCACCCCCCGCAGCGTGGTGTTCATGTTCGGCGAGACCGAGACGACGGTGCCTGATACTACAGTGCCTGTCAAAATGTTAGCGGGTGTGCGTGTGTGTGCGGGTTCACGTTGGCTAGTCTATCGATTCACCTACCATTCTTCAGTTCGACCTGCACATGCTCAGATGTCAATTTCATAAGAAACCTGTACCAGTTAGCTTATACCGCCCTGCGGCCCTCCTCCGCCACCACCTGCCATCTCTCGCTCGCCTTCACCTACCGAACCAGCTTCATGTTTGCGTTGGCTTGTCACAACGACACAAAAAGTTTCAGTCTCGCTCGCCAAACATCCCAACCCCACGGCTGAGCAGCGAGCGACCCAACCAACTCCCACCCAACCCAACCTAACCTAACCTTTGCACATACTACCCACGCACGCAGCAGCCATTGGCGTTTGATTTGATTTGATTTAACTTGACTGAATTCGACTTGGTCCCCTAACGTTACTGAAAATGGTGAAACTCGCTCTCAAATCCCGTGGCAAGCCTATTCCCAAGCTGCCGGAATCCCTCGTGGTGGGCCAGTTCGACTCCACGGCCGAGGTCAAGGAGCTCATCTCTGAGGAAACCGGACTGGATGTCAACCGAATCCGAATTGCCATCCCACTCGCCGACAAGTCCGGCGCAAAGAACGCGCCCCAGCAGGTGCTCAAGGACTCGGACAAGATTGGCGACTTCTCTCCCGAGCTGCTCATCGTCAAGGACCTGGGTCCCCAGATCTCCTGGCGCCTGGTTTATGTCATTGAGTATCTGTGCCCCATCATCATCAACATCTTCATCTTTGCTTTCCCCAAGCTGGTGTACGGTGTCGACTTCACCCACACGTCTGAACAGGCTCTGCTGTTCGGCATGGTGCTGCTCCACTTCTTCAAACGCGAGTTCGAGACCATTTTTGTCCACAAGTTCTCGCTGGCTACCATGCCTCTGCGAAACTTGTTCAAGAACTCTCTGTACTATGGTATCTTTTCCGGATTCAACCTCGCGTACTTCCTCTACGCACCCCCCGCGTTTGCCTACTCCGACAGCCCCATCAAGCGTTTCTTCTATGGCAAGCTCATTGAGCTGCCTCAGCAGGCCACTCCCGTGTTTGCTGGCCTGTGGTTGTTTGCCGAGCTCTCCAATTTCAACACCCATATGACCCTGTCCAATCTCCGAACTCCCGGATCCACCAAGCGAGCCATCCCCTACGGCTACGGCTTTGATCTGGTTTCCTGCCCCAACTACTTTTTCGAGACCCTCGGCTGGTTTGCCGTGTCCCTCATCTCTCAGAACTGGTCGGCCTACATTTTTATGGCTGTTGGCACTCTGCAGATGTTCCAGTGGGCTGTCGTTCGACACAAGCGATACCACAAGGAGTTCAAGAACTACCCCAAGAACAGGAAGATCTACTTCCCCTACTTGCTGTAGAGCTGGCGAACCTTGTGCGCGGAGCCCGTCTGTAAGATGCTACAAGAAAAGTCCACCACTTTTTTTTTCTAACGCGAACATGTAACTCAGGGACAATATATATTCTAATTGATATGGCAAGGAGCATTTATTCATGCCATTATGTATGACCATTCTCTAATAGAATGTAGCCTACTACTGGAACAATTCAATTTGTTTGGTTCAATGATAAAGCATACTTATTCCTCTCCACCAGGCCCCCTTACAGCATTTAGCTTATTTATTTTTTGCTCCACGCCTTGAGAGCCTCGGGCTCAAACTTAGTCCACTCAAACAAGCCAGGGTTAACGTAGTCGTTGTCAGGGTGAGCAAAATAAGCTCCCTTCTCGGTAGTGACATTGACAGCACCAATGATCCACAGGAAACTCCAAGCCGGTCCATTGCCAGCAACAGCCTCATCGGACTTCTCGATCCATTGCTCTTCAGTCAGAGGAGCGTCCTTCAGCGTTTTGCCAGAAGCCTTCTCGTAGTAGGATGCCACTTTACCGGTAGTCACCACGTCAGAGTGGACGAGAATCCTGGGCTTGATCTCATCAATTGGCTTGGTAACAACAGATGCAATAACCTTTCCAAGATCGCTCAAAAAGGTTACAGAGGTCTTCTTATCCTTGTTGGGGGCAAGAACGGCCTGCTGAGCAATTGAGACACCGAGGGCCAAAGGCTCAGCCCAAACCCAGTCAGCAAAGAAAGAAGTGATAATCTCACTGGTCTTGAGACCGTATTCCTGGATCTTCTTCTTATATTCAATCTTGCCCTGGAAAGCGGGAACATTGGTAAATCGGGTGCCCTCATAATTACTACCGTACTCAGAAAGCAAGTACAGCTTGACGCCAGCCTTCTTGGCAGCGGCTCCGAGATCGGAAGCACCACCGGCCCGCAGATCGATCAAAATGTCTGCACCCTCAAGACCCTTAGCCACTTCGGCATCATCCTTGTAATTGAAGTATTCCTTCTCGGAAGTATTTGCAGGCTTATCCTTGCCAGTGAACAATCGCAGAGGGAACTTGACCTTACTGCTGAAGGTTGCCGAGGTCAGAGCCTCAATGACGTGAGGGCCAATGGCACCATTAAGACCGAAAATTGCAAGTGTAGCCATTTTGTAATAAAATAAAATATAATAAAAAACTCAAACTGTTAAAACAAGTTTAGTGTTCTTGATTGAGCCCCCAAACAATAGGGACAGGAGCCGCTATTTATGTTGGCGATGGGGGTGTTTCCAATCATTGAGCTAAACATTGGCGTGATTACATGATTGCTGCGGCTCGTTAGTAAGGATTTGAAATCACGGAAAACTACGTGCCAAAACTGTCCGGCATCCTTATTAACTAGACGCCGTGCATCACCAAATAGTTACCCATATATAGGTCCCTATTCGTCATGATTGCTGGATTAGCTAAACAAGCGGCCGGCTTATCAATTATTGCATTATCCTTGTAATAATGCTTGGTCAACACTTTAAGATATTGCGCAGATCAGCTCAGCTCAGCTCAGCTCACAGCACCCACCCTCAATTTATCAGTTGCCGCACCACCTCCACACATTAAAGGCATCGGCCCTGATGTTGTCATGGTAACCGATAACAAAATGCCAGAAACCGTTGGACGTTACACTGCTCTGGCAAAGGTAGGATTCTGCTAGTAGCGGCCATCCTTCTCGGAGAAGAATCCCCTCTACCAGATACCATCATCATGTCTGCAGAATTGATTTATCGGCTGGGAAGGCCCATGGACCTTGGTGAAGGTATTGTGTTCCGAGAAGAGGACAATACTCTTCACTACAATGACTGTATCACCGAACCTCCTCAGGTCCACATTCTCAAGCTAGGGGAAGATGGCGCTGCAAAGTACTCCTCAGAAGTGGATAAGTCTTCACGATCTGCTGATGCAAACACTTCTCAAAAGGGCCTCAAAGTATTTGAAGTAGAAGACAGTGTTACGGTACAGTTGTTCCGGGAAAAAGTCCCCGGATCGTACATATGTCTGTACTACCAGGGAATTGCGTACCTTGACGAAGTGACCGGTAAGTTGGACATTCTGAAAGAAATTATTCCAAGCAATGAGCGGGACATTCGAAGAATGAATGATGGTGCCGTCGATCCCTACGGCCGCTTCTATGCTGCGGAAATCGACAAGTATGCGCTGTCTCTTGGTGCCGGGAGCCTGCCTAAAGACTACAAGCCCATCGGACGGCTTTGGCGCTACGATCCCGATGGATCTCTGCACCAAGTCGACGACGAAGTTGTTTGCGGCAACGGCATGGCCTGGACTGTGGACAATTCATTGATGTTCTTCAATGACTCGGCAGGCCAAAAAATCTGGAAGTATGACTACTCTCAACAGGGTGAAATGTCCAACAAGACTTTAATCAAGAACTATGCGGGTACATCATTTGAACCTGACGGTATGTGTGCGGATACCAAGGATAACTTGTGGTTCGCTCTTTATGGATCCAGCTCTGTGGTTCAGATGGATACCAACGGTACTGTTCTGCGGACTATTGATGTCCCCGCTTTCGCAGTTACTTGTCCAACTTTTGGAGGTCCAAACAATTCAATTCTGTATGTAACATCCGGCTGGAGCGAAGGTGAAGAAGATGGGGGTCAAGTGTACCGAATTGAGCTACCGGGTATACAGGGCCAGAGGAAGTTTAGATTTAAGGGATAAGCTGATAAGGGATAAACTAATATTTGACTATACAGCGATCAAAATAAAAACACCTAAAGTAAACAAAGCAAGTAAGGAAAAGCAAAATAAAAAATATAAACGGTGGCCAGAAACTTGGCAAACAAATAAAGAAGAAACAAATAAATTAAATACCGGCTTTGACAATCCTTACAGTATTCTCAAAATAATAGCGGGATATGGGCAGGCAATGTACGGCCCGGCTCATTGTTTGGATGCAGATGCATGCAAGACAGAAGAGAAAATCTTCTCGTCGATCTATCCTATCCGAGGAATTCGGAGGTC
The DNA here is from genome assembly GCA_023628935.1 of Zygoascus sp. PK3305. Classification (NCBI taxonomy): domain Eukaryota; kingdom Fungi; phylum Ascomycota; class Dipodascomycetes; order Dipodascales; family Trichomonascaceae; genus Zygoascus; species Zygoascus sp. PK3305. The sequence continues at coordinate 384,763 of JAMAJS010000002.1, forward strand.
GCTTTCGTGCACTTCTTTGCCTGATTCGTCTTCGTGCATCTCTTCATCAGTCCTATTAACGGGATAATCTTCCACTTCTTCATCTTCGTCTTCATCCTCGCTCTCTTCGACCCTGTGCTTGCTCAACATCTTTCGCTTCCGCTTATGCGTATGCATTCGCTTTAAATGACGATTCAGAGAATCTCTTCTGCTGAATACCTTTGAACAGCCTTGGTGCGGGCACGTCTCTCTGGACCCATGCTGTGATTGTATATGCCTTCTCCAGTGCGGCCTCTTCTCAAACCCCAAATATTTCCATGGGCAGTCGGCATACTCGCATAAAAATGGTCGAATCACTTTATACTTTGCCAAATGTTCGGCAAAATCGATCAGAGAAGCGTACTTTTCTGGGCAGTGATTACAACAGAACAGTCCTTTCTTTCCCTTTATAATATTCTCCCATAAAGCACTACCCTTTTCCAAGTTTGGAAATGTCTCAGAAAGAGCGTCGCCCAGAATAGGAGAACTAGAAATATTTTCCAGCTCTGGAGATAGCACCATATCCATGGGGGGTTTGATCTGATTGTTTGGTTCGATTTGCGGAGACCCAAAATTAATTTGGCATGGCGAGATACTTTCGCCTTCAGAAATGGATTGCCTTCCGGTTCTCTGTGTCGTATTGCTACTGAGTGAAGAGCAGCACGAACTTAAAATCTCATCTGATGTAGAATATTCAGAATTTTCAACCTGTGATGATCTTGGAAGTTTCTGATTCAATACTGCAGCCATTAACGGACTGCAGTATCGCGAAGTGGGAGCGGAGTGGCTCTCCTTGTTAGCAGCTTGACCCCGCTCCACTTCAATGGGAGATTCTTGGTTTGGGTCCAGAACTATTGTGTACTTTTCTCCATTGAGAATGAAATCCTGGGTTATAACCAGATTCCCGGTTTGAGGATCTTTTCGAAAAAGTGACGACATTTTGTTCGGGTTGTACCGAATCACCAAGGCAGACGGGCCATTGTAGATTTCCTGTTCCCATCGGTCAGCAAGAGGATAAAAACTATCAAATTCAGAAGACTCTCTGTTGCCTTTTTCGGTAGAATTATGGTATAATTTATCCTCCACTGCCCGTTTGGCTTGGTGCTGCTCGAACTCTCCACCTTCCTCGAATTCGTTGTGCAAGCTATCGGGCGAACCAGAGAACTGGGAGTTCGTATCTCTCGGGTTGACGTACGCAAGATCGTCGGCGCCGCGCTCTGGTGCAACCACAGTTGGGCTTGCTGGTGGGGCCACTTTGTGATGTACGGGATCGGTAGATCCTGCAACTGGAGGTTCCACTTGTTGGGGGATGGTCGGTGCAGAGCTGGCTTCCTCAGAGTCCTGATTGTGTGCAATCTCATTGTTCGGACTAAAAGACCCAAAGTTGTTTTTATGATCAGCACGCTCCTCACCCACGCTAATGTCAGAAAGGTACGGGTGGTCCAAGCGAAACTGGACGGTGGGTGACAATGGCGATTTGGCCTGCATAGTGGAACCTGCACCAATGGTCGTGCCAGCAGCCATTAGAGGCAAGTCGGCTGGAGTAGGCATATCCTCAAAGAACTTGCTGGTGGGCGTGAACAGCGAGATTCTGTAGTTGCCGCGGCCCCATACACTCACAGACGGTGTAGTTGCTGTAGTCGGCGTGGTGAGCTTGCATGCTGAAGATCGAGATTTGAGGCTCTTCAGCTCGTTAAACTCCCGTTCGCTTACAGGCGGCGAGAGGAGTGGACTGGGTCGTTTACGCCGAGACAGCTGTGCAGACTTCATCATTGCACAGGAGAACACAGATAACTCGGACAAACTCGCAAGGCTCGATATTAATAAAGGATGCTAGAGATACTTGCCTCTATCTCTTGTTTATATATATGGAATAGTTAAGTTGGTGGCTGCATCTCGGCCTAGTATGATTTCTGTATATCCGAGGGCTGATCCACAAACCCAGTATGGGGTTTGCTTTTTTTCCCGTACTGTTGGTCCTTTTTCTATAGAGGTGAATCTTAGCTCCACGCCAAAAAAAAAAACGGGCGTCTCTATTACGCATTATTATCTTATCCTACGGTCGATACGACAATGCCGATTCAGATTCAGGTTTAGGAGCTCTAGAGGTTAGGTACCTCTTTTCCCTGATACCAAGCACATGAGCATAATTTTGACGACGAGGGCTCTAAAAGAAAAAATGCTGCTCTGAATCAGAAAAACGGCTCAGAGCCCTTATGCTGAAGCGAAAAGTTAAAAAATAAAACCCCCCCAAAAACAGCCAGCCCTACTTGGGATATTCAAGGAACAGCAGAAAAAAAGAGTGAAGCTCTCAACGTGCAAGCACGTTAGCTTGTCTTTACTACGGCAACAAGATGGATCTGAGATAGGCCGATATGCGTTTATATTCCCCGTTCTGTAGGTATCATTCTGCACTAGACTGTGCTCCGTTGAAAGAGGGGTTGCCTCATGCTAGTCCTGAATCACGTGTGCGGCGATGGCCGCTAAGCTGCGGTCGGTCGGAATTTTAATGACAAGAGCTATTATCCATCCATGATAACTGCTACAAGGAACACTGAGCCGAAATACCGCGACGACCCAGATTCACGGCTGACCACTTCTGCCCTTCAGTTGCAGATCAACCGCAGTGCGTACTTAGAGTAAGGATTAGGTCTGTAGGTTTGAGCTACTGGCTACTAGGCCTGGCATGGCGGTTTTTTGTTGATCCGATATCTGTAGGTAGAAAAATGTTATCTACAGCCCCTCTTGCACAACCGATAGCTGTGCCAGTGATTCGGAGTTACTGCAGGTTGGCTCCCCACTCCTCCTGACTTGCACTTTCGTGGTATACTTTAATAACCTGGCCCTCCTATCCCACGGCCCATCATGTCTGCCTGGAACTAAGGGTAGGGCCCGATAGCCTCATTTATCGGACCGCAAAAAAGATATCGCATTTCTAATGGACCCTCTCGTTTACGCATAGTTAGCTTTTAAATTTTACCGATATTTTTTGAGGTTTTTTTGTTTTTAGCCAAACCCTTGTAGCAAAAATTGCGGACAGACTCAGTACTATGCCACGATCTGCCTTCTGCGCGGAGCTGCCATATGTTGCAGCAGGGAATTTGGGCCCGACTACTAGCCACTTTTGTGCCTGTGCATAGAGTTGGTGCGTAATAGACTTCTACATTCAGATGAAGGCTAGCCAGAACCATCCAAACAATAACAAAAACCAATTATCACCAACAGCGTATTTAGCCACCATACGTCAGAGACTACAAATAGAAGGCTCCTAACTAGCCCATACAATGGATTTCACGGTTGTATTTAGGCCTATATCAGAGACTATCTCCAGAATAAGTGCATTAACGCGCAGTCATACGGAGAAAAGAGGCCTCAAACAGGAACAAAGTGAGCGAGCGAGCCTTTCTCTATCCCACGCACTTAGCCGTCAGAATGTCAGCAACCTCGGCTCCAGCCCATTAATAAGTAAAGTAAATATTTAAAAAAAGGGGCAGCAAACTTGCCTCACTAACTCTTGCGATTATGCAAGGGCGCCCAAAGGATCCCATCGCGGAAGCACAGAAAACTTCTTGGACTTCCAAATGTTGGTGTATTCCTTCTGTGCATATTTGGCCGAAGTCACCACCTGGAACACATACTCATTGAACCAATCGTCGGACATAATCATGTAGCCCTTGTTGCCAGTGGTTTCGCCCCACGAGTTCTCCACTCGCCACTTGGTGGGTTTGCCATCCACAATATGTACGGCCGTTAGCACCATAGCGTGTGTCATGGCGGACGAGGCTGTCTGCAGTCGCTCAGATTTGGTCAGGCCCATAGTAGTGTTGAAAGCCACCTCAAAGTCCCATGCATTGGTGTCCATAATGCCGGTTTCTCGGTCGGAAAACTTGCCTACATCCGAGCCAAAAAACACCGGTTCATTGTTCTGGATGGACTTGATGGCCGCCTGTTTGAGCACATCAATCTCTGCATTCACATATTCAATCTTCTTGCCATCAGAAATGTTGCCGAGTCGGTCCACAGTGTACAGCGCCTTGTAGGCATTTCGCGGATCGTGGATCAGTGAGTAGTACTCATTGGCATTGAAACCAACCACCGACTTGTAAAAGTCAATGGGCGAGGTTGTCACCGAGTGGAACTTATCGTCCTTATCGACATATTCCCACACAATGGTCTCGTTGGGCTTGGGTGGCACGCCCAGCGCCAGCACCAGCACATTGTAAATCTCGTGCACAAACTTCTCCTTGACAGCAGAGATGGAAGCTGCAGTTACGGACGAGTCCGTAGCAAGCTTACGCAGAATCAATGCATATTCTCGCAACTTGTTTACTACAAAATAGTTCAACTTGCTGCTGTTCTCCGCATTGAAAGAGTCAGGGAACACAGTGTGGGGTACCAGGCCATACTTATTCACCAGGTTGACAATCATGTCCCACTGGCCACCGTCACTGACAGGGTCAGAGAGCAGGGTCTGCACCAGTCGGGAGTCTAGAGCCTCGTCGGCCGTATCAATTATATTCTCCAAAAAGAAGTTGGACTTCTCCAGCTTGTCGTAGAAGAACAGATAGGCTTGGGATAGCTGAAAGTTGGGCACATTGTACTTCTTCTGGACAGACACTCGAAACACATTGGTGGATGCAAAGATCCAGCATCGGCCAGACGACCGCTGGTTGGTGATGGGGTTGCCCTCCAGGTCAATCTTATCACTGAAAACATGGACAGAATCGCTGACGGCGGCCGATCGGTTTCGGATAATCGTGGACAGGTCCACATTGTTGACGGCATTGAGAGCCAGACGGTTCTTGGGGTCACTCAGTAACTCGTTTTCCCAAGATGCAAAGTTGGTCAGGGTCAGAGGGTCGCTGGATCCGCTAATAGTGCCGTTCAGAGTCAGGTGCTGAGCCAGCCGATTGGCCAGCTCCTCGTCTGTCTGCTGGTTTGCACTAGCATGACTTCGGCCAGTAGAGGTCAGGTACACTGCCTTCTCATTGGAAGCAGCGGCAGCTGGTCTGTCGCCGGTCTCTTTGGAGGTGTTAGAGCCCATAATAGATATGATATAGAATAAAAATAAGACTAAAGTGGTTGTTAAGAAGAATAAATAGCCCAGGCTAATGTATACGGCTTTATGGGCGGCGGTCTAGATAGTCACCACCCACCAAGGTCTGTTGCGACATTTCCTTATCGGCGCGGCATCATCGCATCATATGCGGGGCCCTAGAATCATGCGCACCGGAGCCCGAAGAAGTGCCTGGGCTAGTAATGACAATGACAACGACAACAAGGCTCCGCTGGAACGGATCGGTCATGTCCATTCGCCCCGTGTCAATCCCGTTCGTCTGTACCCGTGTGTGTATGGAAAGTTGCTATATACTGAGTCAGACGATAAGCACTGGGCCACTCAGCTTGCTAGTCGTGGGAGTTGCCGTGCCAATCTGCTCTGGCCCGCTGCTCCATATAGTACAAAAAAATAGTAAAATTAATAACCTTCCGTAATTGGAGAATCTTTCATGCTATCTGATTATTCACAATGCCTAGGCCCGGTGTAGTCCAGGTGCGATGCGCTCGCCCCATGTAGAGTGCCGCAGGCTAAAAAAGCGGGATGAGCTCTTCAGCTACACACGCTGTGCCTACGCCTTCCTAGACTCTCTCTTGAATGCACTACTTCGTTTGGTAATTCGCTTCTTCTTCTCTCGTTTCTTGCCTGTCAGGCCCTTGATGACCTCGCCAGGCCGCGCCCGATGACCTTCGGTCACCTCCGACAGCTGCGATCGGCCAGCCTTGTTTAGCACAGATTTGGCTCGTCCAAGCTGGGATTTAGCGTCAGCCGTCAGCCGCTGCTTTTTGGAGCCTCTTTCCACAATGGTAGGCTTTTTGATGTTCTTAGATCGCGAGACCCGCAGAGCTCGCTCGGTACCCTTCTTCTTCAAGCTGGGCATCTTCTTCTTGTCAAGCAGCAGCGCCTTGGTGACGCTGAGCGCATCTTTGAACTGAACGTAACCAAATCCTTTGCCCATATTGGTCTTTGTGTCTCGTACAATACGCACATTTTCAATATCTCCGCATTCACCGAAATGCCTCCATAGACTTTCCTCTGATTCTTCAAAATCCATGTTGCCCACAAAAATACATCGCTTATTCTCTTGAGGGAGAGGGTGTGCAACACTGTCGACACGAATGTGGTTCTCCTCAAATACGGTACCATTCAGATTGCTCACTGCGTCTCTAACAGCAGATTCCTTGTCGTACACGATATAAGCATTCGCAGCATCTCTGCTCTCATGGAACTTCTTCTGAGCAAATGCTGCCTTACGGGGAAGCAACTCTGAAAACGCAATTGATCTGAATCGGACAGACTTGACTTTGCCATACTTGGAAAACACATCACCGAACTTCTTGTATACAACCTTGTCGATAATGACGGATCGAGGCACATTGCCAATAAAGATGGTAAGCTTGGCCTTGTCCACCTCGCTCTGGTTGGGCAGCAGACTCTCATGTGTGAGATCTTCCTCCTGGTCCTTCTCTTCTGCGACTTGGTCATCTTCGTTTTCAGAACTACTACTGGCGTCATCAGCTGCAGCCGCCTTCTGCTCCTCGTCCTCTTCTTCTTCCTGCAGAACCTTGGCCATATATCTGCCTTCCAGCTCCTCGTCGTCCTTGTTCTGCTTCGATCTCTTTCTCTTCTTGCCGACAAAAGCAACCTCCTGGGCTACCTCAGAGATTTCCTCGTCCTGATCTTTGGCATTTTTTTCGCTGTCGTCTTTCTTTGTTTCTTTTACTGGTCGAGGTCGTGCAACTGTGGGTCGCTTGACAGGGCCGGCCTGGAAGAGTTAACAAACAGGCAAAGAGTTATGTAAAAAAAATAAAATAAATAAGAAACACACATACATTACCAGAGAACAGATCAGATACACTGTTGCTGCCTTTGAGCTCTGTTATATTGCTGAAAAGCGGTTTGTGTTCGGTCTTGGACATTTTTGATGCAGGCTGTCGCAGTGAAAAAAAAATATCCAAGTCCAATTTTTTTTTTCAGGAAATTTCAGCCAGCATCCACAGTGTCAAGAGATGGGGGGTGCACTGATAACCACCGTGGGCACACGGCAGCAGCAAGATCAACGTTTCAAAACCAATATATTTAAAACTAGCTATATTTTCTAATTACATATCAGAATTGACTTACAACTTCTGCATGGCAGCAACGTCGGAAGACTGGACGTAGTCCTCAAACTCCTCAATCTCGGCCTGGAGGTCGGAGACGGAGACCTTAGCGTCCTCAACAACACAGTTGATCTGGAGCTTCTTGATACCGAAACCGATGGGGATGAACTGGTGGCCACCCCAGACAAGACCCTCCATCTCGATGGACTTGACGGACTTGAGCATCTCCTCGAGGTCGGTCTCATCATCCCAAGGCTTGACGTCAAGGGTGACGATGGACTTGGCAGCGGGGCCAGGGCCCTTGGCAGCCTTCTTGGCTCGGTACTCAGCAAGTCGCTGTTCCTTGAGCTTCTCGGCCTCCTCATCGACCTCCTCGTCGTCAGAGCCAAAGAGATCGACATCGTCCTCGTCCTCAGCAGCAGCGGCAGCAGCAGGGCCGAAAGAAGAGGCCTTGGCGTCCTTGTCACCGGGCAGAGAAGAGAACTCAGACTCCAGAGAGGCAATCTGAGAGTACCATCGGGCAGCATTGGGGTACTTGGTAGCATCGGGCTTGGACTCGACGGCCTTGAAGACAGCAACATCAGCCTGAGAGGCATTGACACTGGAAACGGGGGTTAGCAAGCGCAACGCAACACACGGCAACAACAAACAAACAAACAAACATACCCCTCAATGTAGCTCTTCTCAGAGAGGAAGGTGTTCAGAGACTCCAAACCTGCAAAATAGTTAGCATGGTATTCCTGCAAACAGTTGATTCAGCATGCACGTGGTCGGACCGAGTGCCCCTGGGGGGACTGCAGAGCAGCTCGGGAAACCACATAAGCCGGTTAAACCCACATACCGGAAGCAGAAGTAAGATCAGAAAAACCCATTATGTGTTGAAAGTAAGTAAATTAGACGCTCGGTAGTGATCAATTAATCGAACAGTACGTTGACGAAAAGAAAAGGAGAACAAGTTGCCAAAAAATTTTGCATATTAGTGGGGTGCCAGCCGCAGCTCTCAGGGTAATTCGCCGTCTGGGCTGGTTGTGTGCGGTGCGCTGGGTTGATTTGGGCTCCAGACCCGCACTTAAACACCCTAAACACCGGCTGGAAACAATCGCTCGAACCCCGACACTCGCTATGTCGGTAGAAATAGACTGGCAGAGACTGTTGGATGATAGTGGCGAGCTGTCGGCGTCAATTCGGGACTGGCTCGACAAGCAATTCAAAGCGCTGGAGCTGCCTCCGTACATCAAGGACCTTTCGGTCACCTCGTTTGATCTGGGCGATTCGGGCCCCGAGATCACCATCAAGCATATTGGCGACCCGTTCTACGAGTTCTACGAGGACTCCGATGAGTACAGTTTCTCGGACTCGGAAACTGCGGTCGAGGATCCGCCATTGGCGCAGTTCCCCGAGGGTCTGGGAATGCCCCCGGCGCCGGCATCTGTAGCTGCCAGTGCCATTTCGCCCAGCGGAGAAATCCAGTCTCGGCGAACGTCGAGAGTTTTGAACACCGACGAGGCTTCGGCTGAGCGCTCTGCTGTCGATGGATATCTGCATTACTTCCAGCCCCATCTGCGCTCGTCGCTGATGACCAACATGCGGTCCCCCGTCTACTCTCCGTTTCCCAATCGAACGTCTACTCCATTGGGCTCGCCCATTGGCGGTAGCACTCCTATACCAGAACTGCAGCAGCAACAGCAGCAGCAGCAACAGCAGCGCCAGACTACTCCTGCATCGGCGTCGTTGTCAACTTCCGAGGCAGACACGCCGTCTGCTAGCGACAGAGTGCATCGAGACGACAACGACATTCAGTTTTTCCTCGAGATTTCGTACTCTGGCAACATGAAAATGGGTGTAGTAGCTACTCTGCTTCTCAACTACCCGTCTCCCAACTTTATCTCTCTGCCTCTCAAGCTCAGTGTCACTGGACTAGAGGTCCGAGTGCTGGCCGTGCTGGCCGTGATTCAGCAGAAGGTCCATTTTAGCATCATCTCGGACAACGAGAACTCAACTGACGAAGATGGCAACAGGAACGTTATACCATCTGATACAGTGGATATTATTAGGAACGTGCGGATTGCCTCAGAGATTGGCGACGAGGGCAATGGCTCGGTTCTCCGCAACGTGGGCAAGGTGGAGAAGTTTCTGCTGGAGCGCATTCGGTCCATTATCCGCGACGAGCTGGCCTGGCCAGGATGGATCACCATTGAACTTTAGTTCTGCTATTCTGGGAGTGTGATGCTTATAGTAGCTATTTATTAATGTATATTGAGTTTCTATTGAGTTGGTGGAGGGCGTGACTAACGACTAGACTATTTCTTGGTTGGACGTAACCTACCACTGCGTACTTATCACGTCACTAGTAGACGCCCCTACAAGGCACACTTCAAATGTGTAATAGTTGACGCTTATACGGCTTATAATATCGTAAGGTTCAGTTTGGTTCTGGAGCTAGGTGAATTGATTCAGGCGATTGGCTATTGACCAGGCATCCCGAGCCCGAATATTTTCCTAACATTTTTCTCAGCATTGAAGATAAAGACAAAATTCTAGAACACTTTCAATAGCATCACGTACCTCCCACTGCTCCAGACCTTTTATACATTTTGGCACCGGAATAGATCGAAATTCACCCTTGAAAAATCAGGGCACTAATAAATACGGACTTTTCATCCATATGATGTTCAAATATAGCCCTGCTGGCGCAATGGTTAACGCATTCGCCTCCTACATGTGATCAAGCGAAAGACTGCGGGTTCGAGTCCCGCGTGGGGCTTGAACAAACTTTTTTTTTTGGTGCATCTGCGCATGCATCAGAACCTGTATTTTTTTCAATACAAAGGTGAGACATGGGTGGGAAACACCAATCAGCTATCGAGCTGTGCTATGCAACTAGGTAAAATTTTGTCCGTGATAGGTGGCTGAATGAAGTGAATCTGGTAGTTGGTAGTTGCTGGCCCCGCGTCGAGACAGCGCTGCGCCAGCCTCATGTTGATCGTATGCGGGTTTAGCTGGGCGATGCAGGAGATGCACGCACGCAGATGTGGGCTGAGTGGCAGGCATGTACAGCGGCAGGTGAGCACAAAACTTTCTACGAAGTAGCCGGTCTACCAAAGCGTTGCACGGCGCAACTGGGACGTATGCTTGGAAGGCGCCTTTAGGGCATCAGCATCGTCCGGTCGTGATGTACAGTGGTTGTGCGTGTGGAGCAAAGATACGGTGCTGGTGTAAGGCTGAGATGCGAATCGGTGGAGGTTAGTGTCTATAAGTGGAGCTGTTAGTGGCATCGATAGGGGGGTCAAGCAGAGCAGACCAGAGCGCACCTGGCAACTGACGGACACGCACGCACGCACGCATTGCAGCAGCAGCGTAGCGTTCGCCTCGCCTGAAGGACTTTGCGTGCGCAAAATAAAAGTCAAATTCGTAGCGAAAGCTAATTACTGTGCTCACCGGCAGCAGGGCTTGCTGTTTTCGGGTGGCATCTGAAACGAAGCGTTGGTCGGTCAAGGGGTGCGCCCCGAAAGGCACCCACACAGCAGTTTGTTTACTTTTGCGTGTCGAGAGCATCAACAAGCCGCCTAATGAAATAAAATGAATAAATGAGCACAGGCCGACCCAGCTGGCAGATGGCAGGCCAGCAAGGCGATTGCCTGGAACTTGCGTACTTTTATTCCGGCTCGGACACATGCTGGCTACACCAGCTGCACTCTTCTCAGTCTTGTCTGCGTGGCTTCTGTTGGTCTGCTCTACTCGTATGTGTTTGGCGTGCCTTTTACGTTCTCGTTTTGTTTGGCCCAACCGCATTTAGAAACACTCTGCTGTGTTGTTGAACTCACCGACACCCCACCACCATCTGGCTAGCGCCTGCCACTTTCCCTTCTTCGTTCTTTACCTTCCGTCTGGTTTATTCAAATAGCTTCGTATAGACTGACACTGACCGTGCCAACCAACTGTACCAACTCTAAGAACTCTACCAACAACTTCCTACCCCCCGACATATATTCGCTGCGCTACATATAGACACCTTCAACTCGACTCAACGCATACAACCCCCAGGCCAGTCTCACCATGTCTTCTCCTGGCAACGACCCCCGAAGAAGAACAGGTACGTCAGCCCCATCTGCTGTTTTGACAGCCATGCTAACCTCCAGACCATGTCACAAACTCCTCGGACACCGTTTCCAGGTCCCCCATTCCCGCTGGTCTGGCTTCTCGCACCAAAAGCATGAGATCATTCTGGTCCGACCTAGAGCGCAGCGGCAGCCAGCAGTCTCCACCAATGCCGCAGAGTCCCGGAGCATTCCGGCCCTCTTCCTCTCCTACGCGGACAGCTTTGGATTCCGGCGTGGACTCATCTTCGCCAGTGCTGCCGTCTCATGCATCGTCATCTCCCCCTCCCGCTGCTGGCCAGCAATCCAGCTCGAGCAGGCGATCTCCGTCCACCAGTCCCGAGCGCAAATCATCTCTCGCAAGGCAGGGCTCGCTCAGCAGACTCCAAGGCCCTCGGCAGCCTGGCTCGCCTACCAAGCTCAAGAAGGTGGTGACGTTTGAAAGCACCCATGAGATCATTCAGTACGAAACGCAGACCCCCGAGATCTCGTCCGCCTCAGACAACTTTGACAGGCATGACTATTATAACGACGACGAAGACGATGATAATGAAGACGATGACGAAGATGACGACGACGATGACGACTCGGTCAATGTCCCGGTCATTGAGCCCTACAACTACTCTGAGGATGAAGTCTATCCCGCCATATCCCCTGCAAATGCAGCCAATTCGGCCGGCTCACGACCTCTTCCTCAGCTGCCCGACGATATCAGCCCCGAAATCAACAATGGCGCCTTTTATTCTCCCGAGGGACAGTACGACGCTCCTCCCGATCTGGTCTCAACCAAGCCAAACCTCCCACCCACTGTCCAGCAGTCGGAGCCCCCTGAGCCCATTTCCAGCCCCGCTGTCGACGAGCAGTTCCGTGATACCATGGGCTATAGGCCCCAGCCTTCTCCTGCCATTTCAATGATGTCTGATGACGAACCTGATGTTGCTACTTTTGGCCCCGATGGAAAGCTCACGGCTGGTCCCGCGCTGTCCAGAAAAGAATCCCTGCTTGATTCCCAAAGAAAAGTCGCTACAGAACATGTGGCCTCGGTCCCTTATGCTACAGAGCCATCTGCAGCTATGATTCAGAGATCAATGTCGCAAAAACGAAGATCTCTCAATGTCGCTCTGGAACATGCTGGAAAGACTCCTGCGGAGTCCATCCAAGAAGAAGAGAATGAGCCTGCTGAGTTCCCCGCCGCTGCAAAAGCCATCTCTACCCCGGTGCTGACCTTGGATACTTCCACTAAAAGCTTGGATGCCGTTCATCTGGCTGATGGCGATGAGGTTCAATCAACCGATGATCAGGTTGAGAAGCTTGACATTGCCCCTGTTCCTGCAAGATCTGCAGAGTTCAAACTCCCCAAGGTTGAACCTCTTTCTGAAACAGGGTCTGAAACATCTGCTATAGGTGCTCCCGCGCAAATCGAATCTACAGTGGTAACCCCACATGGCATTCCTGCCTCTGGTGAACAATCAACAACCCATCAACACCTTGCACAAGCACCTACTGCGGCAGAAGTTGAAGGCTCTTCTTCTATTATACCAACACCATCTATTTCCATGGATCATACTCTATCTAAAGCTCCTTCTCTGCCCGAAATTGGCTCTAGCTCCGATCCTTCCCCACTTCTCGTCTTTGCTTCTCCCGATCAGGGGGACAAATTTGAACACAATGCATCCGTTGAGTACCGCTCGACGCTAGATACGGTGGAATCCGTGGTTGAAACTGCCACTGAAGCGCCTATTGGTACATACCAGGCTGGTATTAGAAATAGCAAGTTGTTGGATGAAGAAACCCTCGACTCGATCAAGGATGAAACAGAATCGGAACATTTCAACAAAGCCCCAGCTGCAGACGTTTATTCTACTCAAAACCTCGCTGAAGTATCGCTAGACAGATCTAGAGGCTCTCTCAACCGAAAAATTAAGGTAGAGGGCCCCTCAACCGTTTCAACTGCTCCTCATATCGCTACCCAGATGCCATCTCCTGGACAGCTGTTCAACTTCGAGCATCATCTACCGGTCCCTTCAGGTAACCCTTCTACCGCAGGGTCATCCCCTGCGGTTACCACTTCTAGCGTTAAAGAAGTTGTGCTACCTCCTCAATCTACCCAAGTTAATGACGAAGAAACCGTTCCTCCAGTCCCGTCCGGGTCAGATAGTGAGCCTGTTTCGTCGCCAACAACGGTAGTGCCCAAGAGAAAAACCCCCGCTCTGCCTGATATGGATACTTGGAGCCCGTTTAAGTTCTCTCCTGCTGATGGTGAGAATAGCACCTTTTCTTCAGCAGCGCCCACACCGAGTGTTGATGCTTTAATGTCACCATCTGACTTTCTGCACGATAAGGACGTTAAAAAGGACCTTGCACTTGGCAGTGAACGTTTGGAAGAGTCGCGGACAAATGTGGTTCAGCGAGAAGTGGAGGTTGTCCCGAGAAATGAGGCTCCTGGTAGCGATAACCTTTCCAGACCCGTTGATATACCCACTATCAAGCAAGAGCCTGGTATTCATTCTCATGCAGCTGATGCTGGAGCTGATGCTGGAGCTGATGCTGAAGAGCAGTACGGGAGCCCCATCAAAAGTGAAGAATATGATCTGTTCTTGCAATCACAAGGCTTCCTTGAAAGTAAGGATGGTAATCCTGGCTCAATTCCTAAGCATGATTCTATGCTTGACCTTCCACAGATTTCTGATGATTTCATCGACGGATTTTCAGACATGCTAGCCGATGAAGGTGATATTTCGACGCCTCTGGATGACGACGGGCAGATGGATACTAGCAAAGTTGGGAAGTACGGTGCTCTAGCATATGGAAAAGAGAATAATCCACCCGTTTCCACTATAAGGTCGTCGTCTGGTTCGGCCGCTAGACCTAGCTTGACTCCTGAGGATGTGGAAAGAATTGCTACCTCTAAAGGTGCTGAAGAGACAGACAACAATCGGCACATTCTTTATGAGCTAAGCAAACGTCCCATACCCGTACCGGTGCTATCTTTAGCTGATGAAGACTTGGACTTAGTATCTGATAATAGGAAGACCATTTTCTTGGATGATATGAATGATGAACTAGACAGAATTCTTGGAATCCAAGAGAAGAAAGGTTATACCATCCGAGAGCATGAAGCCACATACGTCGCAACGAGAAGCACTTCGGGTGACCCTAAGTTTAGACGGATAAGTGGTCCCGTAAAGCCAATTTCAGATGATGAAGCCCTTAGTAAATCTAATGGTGGAAATGTGCCTGCTGATGTGCTTCCCGAGGTGATCGAGGCAGATGAGGCTTCTGGAACAACCAAATTAAGTACCAATTCTCCTGATATCAGAAAGGGTCCCCTACTTGGAGATAATACTAAGACAGGTCCAGCTAAGGATACCATTTCTCATGGTCTTGAGAATCCCATGCCAGAAGCGGAGCGCGGCCGTTTGTTTGTTCGCGTTGTTTCAATCAAGGATGTAGGTCTCCCTGATATTCCGGGTAAACGAGCCAACTTCAATCTGACTCTTGATAATGGTATTCATTGCATAACTACTGAGAGTCGGCAATTGCGTGATCAGGCCTCAACCTTAGATGAAGAGTTTGAACTTACAGTCGGTGACGATTTGGAGTTCATTTTCACATTGAAAGCCAAGTGGAATAGAGTCCCAAAGGTTAACAGACGGCCAGTCTCTGTTCAAACTGCTCCAAAAGCCCAGGCCCCTGTCAAGAAACTGGAACCTCCCAAGAAGCATGGTTTTGCTAGACTATTTGGAGGATCTAAAAGACTGGCTTCCAATGCTTCGGCTTCCAGTACTACTTGGGCACAGCAGCAACAGCAACAACACCAGCAACACCCCAGTAAGACAGATAGCAGTCAGGCGGAAGCTGACAGTTGGGATTCTCTGGTGGCAGCTGACGGGTCATTCGCACGCGCCTACGTTGACTTCAAGCAGTACGAACAAGAGATTTTTGGGAAGCCTGCAACATTTGAGTTGGTATGCTTCAATGAATGGGCAAAGCAGCCAGGCTCCATTCAGAGACGTAAGCCACCATATCGTGTTGCTAAGCTGCAGGTGCAAATGATGTTTATTCCGCGGGCAAACAAAAAGGAATTTTTGCCGAGATCCATTCAAGAGGCGGTGGATGAAATCAAGGCTGCTAAGAAGGCTGGGCCACTAAGTATGGAAGGCTACCTTTCGCAGCTTGGTGGAGACTGCAAGTATTGGAGAAGACGATTCTTCGTCCTCAGTGGGGTCTCATTGATTGCCCACAGCGAATCAAGCAAAAAGCCTCGGGCAGCCATAAACCTTGCCAAAGCTAGTAAGGTGGTGACGGATAAAAGTGCCCTGACTGAGCCAACGGTGGTGGTAGGCAAAAACCGGCGTAAGTCCGCTTTTGCTGAACAGGAGGATGCCTACAGCTTTGTGGAAGAAGGCTTCCGTATTAGGTTTGCTAACGGGGAAATTATTGATTTTTATGCAGACGACAAAGAATCTAAAAAAGCATGGTTGGACGTGCTAGAAAGAGTGGTAGGAAACCCATCCTATATGCACA
This sequence comes from Zygoascus sp. PK3305, assembly GCA_023628935.1. NCBI lineage: Eukaryota > Fungi > Ascomycota > Dipodascomycetes > Dipodascales > Trichomonascaceae > Zygoascus > Zygoascus sp. PK3305. The sequence goes on from JAMAJS010000002.1 coordinate 400,563, forward strand.
GTCCCTGGATTGACCTAGTGCTAAAGGGCGCCACTACGTCCTCCACCAACAGCGATTAGAGGAAGGAAGAATGAGGATGGCTAAGCAAAATCGGAGTACAGACAGCCACATAATGATGTAAAGCGGAAAATAATATTTGAATAATGTGCATAGGGCACCATTAAGCATGCTGCCACAATGCAGCAAACAAGTCGAGCAATTCCACTGTGCTATACCCGTGCGTGGGGCCAATATTAGCAATTAAAATTTTACCATCCCGCGGAATAGACCAACATATTTAAGAGTACATTCAAATGCTACTAAACTGTTGTGCACAGCTAAAAGCCAAGAAATGAAAAATTTTAGAAAGTGGCTAACGTCGAGGGGGCTTATGCTTAGCGCTTTTGTCGGGTCTTCTTCGTCCGAGGCCTCGGATATAAGAGGTGGAGCTAACGGGCTGGACTGAAATCTTCTGTGCAATGCGGAAGAAGTTTGTTATATCCATCAGCCCTGGTCCACCTTTTTACCGTTTGTAGTGGCTAAATGTTGCAATGTGGCAGGTGTTATTATCTGATAAAACCCCAAATAGGCAGCCGTCCCTCACTACTCGCGTGCCTAGGACGGTACCCTCTGCCGATGCCAAGTTGCGTGGCAGCAGGGTGCCGTAGCATGGAAAAAATAGTTGGGCTGCACAGCTGGAGAGAACAAATAACAAAGTTTCTTTACCAAGCGCAGCTGTCGGTTCCGAGTCCCGACCAATAGTACCCTAAACTACATTGGTAATCTTTGGTAATGAAGGCCTGCGTCTCTAGTATGACCCCTAGGATTCCATTTGACTGATAAGTGCTACGTCCATGGGTGCAGTAGTAGGACTTAACGAGAAGCAACTCCATCCCTGCAGCCGAAAGGCCTTTTGAAAGGAGAAAAAGGAGACCCTTACCGCAATCGGAAAAACGATGTCAAATAGCAATTCTGTCGTTGCCTTAGACCTGCAGACCCGACGGATCTGATTGCTCGAGCCAATCACAGGAAGGGCAGCTAAAAACTCTCATCAGATAAATGGTTGGGCTCTGCAGGAATCAGGGTTAGGAAAGATCAGATAATCACAGCCTGTCCAGACCGGGTCCCATTTCGACAAGAGGCGGCTGATCACAAAACAAAATCTTTCACTACATCCATATAATCCACTGCTTTGGTTAGTTGAGAATGATGCAGGGCTTATAAATCTGAGGGTTCATTTTCATAGCTTCAGATTTATTTTCTGGTACGAATTACCTTGGCCCTTCCATCTGCTTGAGAAATCATAAGCTTCCCGGTGGGTACTTTTTGGTACCTGTACTATGCGTTACAGACTTAGATCCCTGATGTCACATATCCCACCTTTCCATTTTTTCTTATTTTGGCCCGAAGTCTCTATGTCTGTTTCACCAGTATCAAGTTACAACTCTGGTAAAACGAGAGAGAGATTTACTCATTGTCACTCAGAAGCCCAGGGTCTGAGAATATAGGATTAGTTCCAATATACTTTTGCAACCTGTTTAGTCTGTATTGCAGAGTTAGTGGGACCGCAAACAATTGATCCTCCGCCAACTTTTTTTTTATTTTGGCTAGCTTGCTTGAGTTTGAAAAAGTGATCGACGCCATACTTCCTAAACCGCTATGTTCGGTACTCTGGCTAGCTGGAAAGCCAATAAGAAAAAAAAAACAATTCTGCCGATGCCGTCCCGATGTATAAAAGAATCTGATAATCCTGGTAAAGTCGGTTTCCCCTACGGGAATAATTTTGATTGATAGAAATTGCTAGTACTTTTCTTCTCTGAAGATCTGCTGGCTTTGTTTTTTTCTTTCTCTCATTTTTGAACTGAACTCTACAGACAATGAGGTTTCAAAGCTCTGCATCTTTGTCAGTTATTTTCGTCCTCCTTTGCCAGCTCAGCTCAGCCCTTGCAGAGGAGGTCCTTGACTACTACGGTGACCCCTGCCAAGCTGCCCTTGCCAAATTTAACTACGGCTGCACAGGTGACAAGGCTGCCAAGCTTGAATGTCGATGTACGAACGACGTCTTTTTGGAGTCATCTGTATATTGTGTCGATTCTCATACTAAGAATGAGGAAGCCCGAGAAGTTGGTTACAAATCCATTGTTAAGCCATGCAAGAAATATCTCAAAGCGAAGAAGCTTACAAAGATTTCTAAGAACCTTGACATCTCAGAATTCCAAACTAATGTGACGGTTAAGCAGCTGAAGAGCGAGGTTCTCACTAAGCCCGTTGTATTGCCCGCCAGCTATCTCAAGCCCTACCTCAAGTCCAGAAAGGGTAAGGTAGAGAACCCCGGCATTTCGCGAAAGCTCGGTGGTGGTTTCCTAGCTTATTGGGCTTTAGTTCTTCTTCTACGATCTATCTCAAACCTTGTTTCTAAGTATGCTTTTCCTGTTGTCCGATCTTTGGACAATCGTGGTATTCGAGCTTTCAGAAAGAAGGTCTTGCTGCCGCCTACGTTCAGTTACAAGCACTCCACTGCACATAAGATCTTCAAGCACTACAGCTTTAGCATTCCTGCTAGATTTCAAACTCTGATTCTGATAGGATTTTTAATTGTTCGAATTGTTCTATATTTTACCAACTACCCTACTTCTATGCCTAACTATATCAGTGATACTATTGCCAAGCAGATTGCTTCCTTCCTTGCTTATCGATCTGGTGTTTTTGCTTTGTCTCAGATTCCTCTTTTACTGCTGTTCGGTGGACGAAACAATTTTCTACTTTGGATCACAGGCTGGCCCCTGGATACTTTTAATGTCTTCCACCGATGGTTGGGCAGATCTGTCATGGTTGATCTTATTATTCATGGTATTGCTTACACCTGTTCTTCAATCAATGTCCATAAGCTGAAAAGTAGATGGCACCAGCCTTATTTCCACTGGGGTGTTGTCGCCGTCCTGACTTGTGGTTTCATGATGGTTCAATCGGCACACGTCTTCCGAGCAAAGACATACGAGGCTTTCCTAGCAATCCACTTGGTTTTTGCTATTGTATTTTGCATGGGTGCTTGGTATCACTTGAAGCTTCTGGATGGCGAGCGGGAGTACACCTACGCCATGGTTGCGGTGTGGGCTTTCGATAGATTTGTTAGAGTCTGCCGCTTGGTACTGTCTGGTCTCAACTCCAAGGCTGAAACTCAGCTCTACCCCGATGGCATCATTAAGATGAAGATCAGCTATTCTGGTCTCTGGAAGGTACGTCCTGGTGCTTATGGCTTCTTCCATATTTTAAAGCCTACCTTCTTCTGGCAGTCTCACCCCTTCACCATTATTGATTCTCCAAGTGAGGAGGATAAGGGCAAGATGGTTATTCTTATGCGTGTAAAGAACGGCATGACCAAAAAGCTGCAGCTATCCCTTGAGCAGTTCCCTACCAGATCTGCCAACATTCCAGTTTGGATTGAGGGTCCTTACGGTTCTAACCATCATGTTGATCATTACGACAATGTTGTTCTAATTGCTGGTGGTATCGGTGTTACTGGCGTTTATTCATATGCAAGCACATTAAGAAAGAATCCCAATCCCGACAAGCGATTCTTGTTTATTTGGTGCATTGCATCAGAAGAGCCCCTCGAGTGGTTTGGTAAGGAGCTGAGCTATCTTGCAGCTGATCCTCGATTCGACGTGAGAATATTTATCAATGGCGATCGTCCAACTGATCCTGTCTCTGACCCCATTACTGAAGTCAGCGACGATGACGATGACGATGTGACTACCAGTGTTGAGTTCAATTCAGCTGACAAGGAGAAGCCCATGCGACCTCCTCCCATGGCCCGAGCCAATACTGCTACTTACGCCAAGTCGTACGAGAGAGTCAGTATTAGAAGCGCTGTTCATGATGAAATTATGAATGCCTCTGGTACTACTGCATTCGTATGCTGTGGCCCGGATTCAATGAATGATGATGTCCGAGTCACCATTGCTAAGAACTTGGATGCCTCTAAGGGTAGAGTTGACTACTTTGAGGAGTCCTTTTCCTGGTAAATATTTTCTTTGTATTCAGCTAATAATACGCCCATATATTCTATCTCACGACGATGTTTCAGTTTCGCTTATACTAGTTCCCATACAATAAACACCACACCCCATAGAGGGCCGTTCTACTTCGCATCACAAACATAACACTTTTCTAAATAACATCTGTCATAATTCAACTGATATCATATTTTTTTCTATCTTCTCTGGATCTTCTAAGTCATTCAAATGCAGGTATTTTTTTATGTATTTTCTGAGATATCTATGTCGAGCCAAACTAAGAGGTACCTATGTGCCAGCCCTTGTACATCTAGCAATACCAGGTACTAGCCAGGGCAGCTGTCACTAGCCACTGCACATCTCAGATTCGCCTATGATCTGTCGCGGCAATACAAAAACTTTCTAAAGCGTCATCTACCGAATAATAGTAATAATTTACAATGAAGATTTAGTGGCACAGCTGATAATTAGCTGATTCAAGTTGAATGCACTGGGTTTGGTACTTGTGCGGCGGAGAACTTTATGCACAAAGTGACCACATTGAAGATGGTATGGCTCGTCCCTGTCTACGCCTCGAGGATTTGTGCCGCCCATTCGCCAAGTCGAAGTGGGGCATACGTAAATCTTCTGGGTCCAGAAGGAAAGCACTTCATGCTAAGGCTTCCGAGCTTGGTCCTTTCCTACACGGCAAGCCACCCCCTTCTAAACCCCAATCCACAGTGGTCAGCCAATTACTCCAGCTTTATAGTTATCAATCAAATTTATATTATTAGTCATTTCTTGTATGTCGCTATAAAATCCTAAAAAGATTGGTGATCGCAACTTTTTGAGTTGGTGACCGATACAATGCAGCAGAACCGGTGCACAGTAAGTCATGTTATTAATCGTTTATAACACTTCGTCATCCCATTATCTTAAGGTGGCTACTTTGAGCTTATCTATTTTTACAGACCTACCAGTACAGGCTGTTAAAATTTTTTGTTTCATGAGGATTTTGGTGTCGTAGGCTATGGTACGGACGAGACATAAAACCAATAATAACCTGAAACAAAAGTAATTTACACACATATCTTTACACTAAACATCTTCTAGATTATCTCAAAGTACGCACTTTTTCAGATAGATCCCGGAAGGTTATTTGAAAAGGTTATATATTACGTGTATATAAAATGGCCTGAATATCGTCTTGCACGAGAGTGAAGGGACCAGGCTCGCAGCACTAGCACAGTCGTCGGATACTTTTCGACAAAGATAACTATCTGCTAGCTAACATCTCTAGTAAAACAGTTTTTTTGAGATGATATTTGCTTATCTTCTCATAGTCCAGCTATTCTTTGGTGCCATAATGGCCATGGAGAAGGACTTTGTAGGTGGGCCCTGTATGTCTGCTGCGGCAACGTTCCAGTATGGCTGTCCACCTGGGTTCAAAGGCTATACAAATTATGCTTGTCTATGCCAGAATGCCGCTTACATGGGTACTGCTGCTTACTGTGTTACTCAGTATGCTCCCTCTGATAGCCTCCAAGCCCTGGCTCTGGGTACCATCAATAAAAATTGTATGGAAGTAACTGAGAAGGTATTCACTATCAGAGATTTTCAAATTTTGAGTATCAATGCTACTCGTTTCGTTAACAGTCTGCATACTCAGCCTAATCCCAAGGCCAATATGACACTTCCGTTTGAGCTACCTTCTCAGCTGATCAAGACTTACTTGGCTGCAACCCTCAATGACGCTGCCTTCAAATGGTATTGTGGTATCTATGGATCTGCTTTGCTGGGTTACTTTGCTTTGATTATCCTTCTGAGAAGTATTTCAAACTTAGCCTATACCAGATCTCCTAGTGTGCTTCGATTTTTTGACGGTAAAATGTCCCGTAAGATCCGAAGACATGTTCTGCTTCCCGCTACTTTTACTCAGAAGCATCGCGTTTCACACAGATTTCTGGGGATGGGTTTCAATATGCCATCCAGAGCCGAAACTTTGATCATTCTGGGTTATCAGATTCTACATGTTGTTCTTCTGTGCGTCGACTATAGAATTTTCGACATGAGCCCCCTGTATATGACAAAACACATTCAGATTTCAGAATACGTCGGCATTCGATCAGGTATGCTAGCTGTTAGTCAGCTTCCTCTTGTGTTTTTATTTGGTTCTCGAAACAACTTTTTTATTTATCCTACTGGCTGGCAGTACGATGTCTTCAATATGTATCATCGATGGATTACTCGGGGAGTCATTATCGATGTCTTCATTCATGCCATTGGATTTTCTCTAGTAGCCGATGGTTATCACGACTATGCTGGTTCATGGGCTGAAACATACTGGAGATGGGGTGTCGCAGCTGCATGTGCTGGTGGAGTTATTTTTGTGCAGTCTCTGTCACCCATCAGGCATGCTTGCTATCAGGTATTCCTTTACCTTCATATTCCTTTGGCCATTGTGTTCATTGTCGGTGCTTGGTGGCATCTAGAAGATATTGGCCGAATGGAATATATATATGCTAGTGTCGCCGTCTGGATTTACGACCGAGTTATGAGATGGGTCAGAATTTTCTGGGCAGGTGGATTGATGAATGGAAGCGCCAAGCTGCATCCAGGTGGGGTTATGGAGATTACTATTGATTACTCCAAGAGATGGACTTGGAGACCTGGCTATTTCGGCTATCTCCATATTGTGCGCTGGAACAAGATTTGGCAGTCGCGACCTTTTACTATTCTTACTGCAACAGATCCTGATGAGCACGGAAAGCTCAAGATATTTGCAAAGGCTCACGGTATGATGACTCAGAGTAATTGGAACTATTTTAAGAGACATCCTCATCTCACTACTAATGTCAAGCTGATGTTGGAAAGTCCATATGGCATTGACTATCCTTTACACAACTATGATCAGGTTGTTATAATTGCAGGTGGTATTGGTATCACAGCCTGCTATGGATATGCATTAGACATCCGAAACAGAATTAACCAACGAACAAAGGTCACATTTATCTGGGTCATTTCAGATGACACTCCTCTTCAGTGGTTTGGTAAGCAACTTGCATATATCAATCAAGATAACCGGTTTGAGGTTCAGGTGTTTGTTAACAACGCACCTGATCTCACACTGGGTGAACATGAAAAGGAAGAGTCACGGTATACGCAGACGGAGAGATATCCTAGCAATACGCGAAACTATCAAGGAAAGAATCAAACTGATTTTTCCATATCGGATGCAGCCTCTGTTGAGTCTGTAGATGACGCTTTGCATCTTCACACCATCTACTCTCGACCCAACCTGCGGTGGTTGGTGTTCCAGCAAATAATGAAGGCATCTGGAACTCTGGCATTCATGACATGTGGTCCAAATGCAATGAGTGATGATATTCGAGTGTCTATCGCAGAAAATATCGAGGGCGCCAATGCTCGAGTTGACTACTTTGAGGAAGCGTTCAGCTTCTAAAGTAAGCAGGTTTGCTGGCAATGTTGCGCGCACGCATGCATATATTATCTGGAACTGGCTTCCAGGCAGTTACTTCTGCCAGATTCTTGTTTTTTTTAAGTTTAATGTGAAGGTTTATGGTTTGAAATGAAATACAGGGCAAGCGTTTGGAGGAGGCTGGGTGGAAGAACATAGCAATATTATAACAGCAGATAGGATAACGAGCAAAAGAGATGAGATTGCATATTGTGACATCGACCGCAGTGCACAGTCGTTTGTAAACATGATGACGCCACATAGCAGACGTATCTTCGCCGGTCTTGTCAAAGGAGGATATATTATAATAGCTGTAGTAAGTCGGTACATCGTACATAAACATAGCGGACCTGAGAGCATGGCAAGCACAGTGACTGGGCAAATAAATACATGAGAGGCATGAAAAAACATGCACATTACTAGTCGTATCTCCTATTTTGTCTGCTGTGCCCATCGCCGCCATTATTATTCGGGGGAGGAGGCATGCTGGGGATTCCTTGCATGGCTGGCATGTTGGGCATGTTGGGCATGTTAGGCATACCAGGCATGTTAGGCATACCAGGCATATTTCCAAACATGGGCATCATCATATTGGCATCGAATCCCTGAGGAGGAGCAGGGAATCCGCTCATCATGTCAGGCGTGGGGAACATTGGCATCTGCATGCCGCCCATCATCTGGCCCATGACCTTCTGGGGGGTGAAAGCTTCTCTGAGCTTGTCCTGCTTGGAACAGTATGCAATCCAAGTGAACTCGTCAAATCCATAGTTGAAAAAGTCTGTTGCATCCGCGCCTGGCTTTCGCCACGGCTTGTCGGTGAAATCCTCGAGGTTCACCTGTGTCAGAGGTTTCCCTTCGTACTCGGCCACAGCTTCAATGTCCAGCTTTGTGGTGGCCTTTTCGTGAGATCCAGCATGACCTTCTTTGACAGCACCATCCTCGGTCTTCGCTGCGGTCAGAGAAGCAGCGCCCTTAGCTGGAGCTTCGGCCTTCTGGCCGGGCTTGGTGTCGATGACAAACTCAATGTCCGAGTCATCGCTTTCCTCCTCTGATCCCGATCCATCGTCATCCTCTTCGACCGGTGGAGCTGCCGTCTTTATCTTCTTGGCACTGGGCTCTTCGTCGCCGTACAAATACTCGTCTTCTTCGTCCTGCGCTGGCGCCATGGTGGTGGTGGTGGTGTAAATGATGGCAAGCAAACCCTCGTTGGTGGAGGAGACCTTTTGTCCCATCACCAACTTGCTGATCTACCACCAAGTTTTCGACATGGGTGTAGCAGTGCCGGACATTCCTGGCATTCTGGCACCTCCCGATGTGACAAGACGGTTGCAGAGAGATGTAGCGGATCTCCTGCATAGGAGGAGTCTTGATTTCCCAGGTATGTTGGAAGATTTGGGTGCTTTAGGCGATGTTTATGGGTGCTTGGCGCCATCCGGGCGTGCTGTTTGGCTCTGTTTGGCTAACAAAACAACAGGTTCGCAGCCGGTTTCATTTGCGCGACGGCATATAGAGGAAGCTCTGATGAAAGAAGAGTAAGTTGATTGTGTTTGCGGCGCTGGATTGCACTGATGGCTGCAGTGATGGCTGCAATGATGACTTCATGTATAATGTTGCATTCTGCTTCAAACGCTAACTATGGTGCTCAGCTACTTTGTGTGTGAGAAATCAGACGGGATCCGGTGCCTCATGTTTCTCAATCAGGAGGAAGGAAATGAATGTGTTTATCTTATCACCCGTAAGAGCGAGTATTTTCTCATTCCAGATTTGCATTTCCCCCGAAAGGTCGATGATCTGGGCTCCTTCCACTCTGGCGGACTCATTGACGGCGAACTCGTGGTTGCCAAAAAGCCTGACGGCTCGGACGAGCTTAAGTATCTTATTTTTGACTGCTTGGCTCTTGATGGCCAGCTTTTGATCCACCGTACCTTGGATAAGCGACTCGGTATGCTGCGCCAGGGTCTGTACAAGCCGTACCAGCAGCTCTTCCAGCAATTCCCCGAAGACTGCAAAATCTTCCCCTTCAAGGTGTATTTCAAGGAAATGGAGCGGTCGTACGGGCTTGTCAAAGTCCTGGATGAAGTCCTGCCTCGTCTGGAACATGTCAGCGACGGTCTGATCTTCACTTGCCGAGTCTCCCCTTATGTGTTTGGTACCGACCCCAAGATTCTCAAATGGAAGCCTCCCGAGGAAAACACCATTGATTTCAGACTTGTTCTCCAGTTTCCGATGTACACCGATCCTGATCTACCCCCGGAGGATGCCACATACCCGGTCTATGATGAGAAGCCCCTATTCAAGCTACATGCCTGGTGTGGAGGCTCAGATTACAGGCCGTTTGGTGAAATGTATGTCACGGACGAGGAATGGAATAAGCTAGTGGCCCTCAATGAGCCATTGGATGAGCGGGTCGTAGAATGCTACAAGGATGACAAGGGTCGGTGGAGGTATCTGCGGTTTCGCGACGACAAGGAGCATGCTAACCATACGTCCACTGTTGAAAAGGTTCTGGAGAGTATCAATGACTGTGTCACCAAGGAAGAGCTTGTCAAAAGCTGGTCCAAAATTCAAGAGAAATGGAAAGAAAGAGAACGAGCAGAGAGGGAGCGCATGACCTCAGCTGCAGGCGGCGAATTCAAGCGCCAGCGTGTGTGAGTGGGGCCACTCGGGCAAACAATCTTATTTATCTGTATCATAGCGTCGATGTAATATTAATATTGATTTTGATCTCCGTGAATTATCGATGTCCGTGCAACTATTGACCTCGGCATAAATCGTTGAATCTGTACTGTACTGTGTGAATTACACACACTAGCTAGTCTATTATTTACATTTATTAGACCATGGCCCAAGCCTAACTAACTGATTCTGTGAACCTGACTATATACATCAATATGAGTTGGGGGTGCATGCAGCAAGCAGCGACCGCGGATTGCCATTGCCTGATAAGAAGTACTTTTCTGCTCTATAGCTGTCAGTAAGCTCCTCCGAAATGACCCTTGAGTTTGCATAGTAATCCAACAATGCATTGACCTCTTCCTGGGAAAGTCTGCCCACCTGCAAAGGCTCAGCGCCCTTAAACTTTGGTGACAACTCGTAATCATACTCATGTCGAGAAGCATAGGCAGGAGCTTCCTCTAGTCCAAGGCCAGCTTTAATGGTAGAGTTGGTAGTATGCTTGCCAGTAGTAACAGCCACAACCAGACCCCTGCTGAAGGATCGCTCGCCAGACAGGAAATCCAGGAACAGACTGGGAATCTGGAGAGACAATGCTTTGATAGATCGGTTGTTGGTATCCTTGTTAGCCGAGAAAACGTTGTCGGTCAGAGCATTGACGTTATCGGCACTGAATAGAACTGGTACCTGAGTCTGAGTGGAAATCTCGGCAAAAAAGTCGTTAAGGACGTCAAAAGCATCTCGTCTGCTCTTTCCCTCCATCAAAAAGTTGTACAGGGATCGCATGGCAGATGTGGAATGGGCCTGGAAAGCACCTGTCCTTTTGGTAACAGCTTCAGAAGGCTTGAGGGTCAGCAGAATATCCTTGTTAGCTCGAGCGATTTTGTTCATCAATCGCTTGGCGAGCATGGACTGCACATATGCATTGTGCTTTTTGCTGAACAGAGCGTCCGTGTTGCCGTCAATCAGCTCCTCTGCTCGGGGAATAGAGATAATCACATATCCGCTTTCTGCAGCAAACGCATGCGTCTGAGCTAGAAGAGTAGACTTGCCAACTCCCTCGGCACCGAGAATGCAAATTCGGTTGTCCTTGGAGGATGATGCGGTGCCCTTCTTGACCTTTTCTAAAACCTTGAGCGAGTCCTCTCGAATCAAACTGCTGTGCTCCTTGAACAGCTCACTACCCTGACCCCGCAGATATGATCCCAGCTTAGCCAGCCTTTTTGAAGGTTCAATGGGATACTGGTATACTCGGCCTGCTTCGAGTGAGTTGATCGAGTAAGGAACACCACCCTGGGCGTCGGCTGCCACGGCAATAGCCTGGTTAATGCTTCGGGAATGAGATGCAACAATGTTGAAATTGTCAATAGGACCAGCGGTTCGCTTGGGGGTGCCCTGCTTGAATTTGTTGTCTCCCTTGTAGTGAGCTTTGCCCTCATGATCCAGCAGCTTCACTTTATAACTGGCGTTGGCAGTCGCATGGAACTGTCGGATGGAACCCTGCTGTTGGGCTTCAGCGCACTTAGCCATGATCAGCCCCCGTTGTAAAGTTCTGGCTCTCAGCATGGCGAATGGCGTGGTTTGGTTTTGATTGGAGATGCCTTGGTACGTGAAAAATTCAGGTGTTGAAATTTCTCGGGAGAAGCATCGCCGTGCCTGAAAATACGCCTTGGGCCAGATTGGCCAGTGGAAACCTTCAAGCCAACGTATCGAGCCCGGCTTGCTACACAGCGCAATTTTTATTCTAGGAAACATATTTTATACAAATGGGTCGGTGAGAGTGTGTTTCATGCTAAATCATGGCCTGTATCAATGGCGAAGTGCAGTGCAGTGGTGGGCACTGGTGGTTCCAGTCTTCAGTCTCGTCAACTGTCATTCTCTTCAGTCGCAACTTCATTGTCTTCATCTTCATCTGCAGCTTCAATCTTGCCAGTTACAGCAGCTTCAGCTTTGGTGATTCCTCGAGAAGTCAAATAGTCCAGCATGGGGCCACCTCGATAGCTGTCGACGAAGCCAAAGAAGCCATTGAAAACATTTTCCTTCTTCTCCTCAGTATAGATCTTGTCGTAAATATACTTGCTTTTAAATGCCTCAATCTCAGTAGACCATTTATCGAACTTGATAGATTCATGGCCCAGCTTGTTGAGTCGCTGGTTGAATCCATCGTACACAGGGTGCTCCAGCAGCAGACCTAAACTGGGTGCCTTGGGGATGTTGATCTTGTTAGGGCCAAACGCTTCAGTAATTCGGGCAAGTGGAGTGCCGCATCGTACGACAAGGGTGGCCATTGCGACCATCTTTCGGATCTGGTGAAGCATGAACGACTGGCCATGGATCTTGATAGAGATCCACTCGGTACCGTTGATTAAAAATGGGTCTGATATCTTCAGGCTTTTCATGATTCTGCTGGAGCTGGGGTCCTTGGGGTCCTTGCCAATAGTGAAGTTATGGAAGTTGTGTACGCCAGTGTAAGCATCGAAGGCCGCTCTGACCTTTGCGAGCCGCTCGTCAGAAATGCGATACGCCCGTCGGGCAGTGTTCTCAAAATGCTTCACCTTCTTTATCAGCTCCTGTTTGTCCTTACTTTTCGCCTTAATTTCCTCTTCGCTTTCTCCAGCGGCTCGAGCGTCGAATTCAGCTTGCTCGATTTGTCGGCACTGTCGGATGTCTTCCTGGGTAATGCCTTCCTTTTCCAAGCCAGCCTCAACCTCAGCCCAAAAGTTCTTGCCCTCTTCAGACTTCTCAGTAACACCGGGAATCTCGTTGTCAGCTTCGTCAATTCGTTGGGAAAGTGAACAGTCAGGCTTGGGCGGAAGAAAGGCATAGCTAGGAAGCAAGTACTCATAAACTCGAGAATTGCACATTTTGCGGCACTCAAAAGACTTATTGGTCCTGTAGTAACCCCACACCCGAATTGTCTCAGGCAAATTCTCGTTGATTTTAGCAACAATATCGGGGTCTTCGATGATCAGCTTCAGAGAGATGACGTTACCAGCAGCATGCACACCTTTATCTGTTCGAGCAGCCCTCAACAATGATGACTTCTTCGGATCATTGGCGTTATCCTGAGATATAGCACCAGCCTTTACCATTGCTTCAAAGATATCCCCTTCTATGGTTCGGTGCGGGGGGTTCAACTGCATTCCGTGATAGCCAGTACCACAGTAGCCAATGCACACTGCAACTTTCCTCTTCGGCAGTCTTGGCGCTTTATCACCATCTTTAGTGTCTGTAGTTCGGTCTGCAATATCCGCTCGCTTTTTCTCAATATTGGAACGAGGATCGTCTCGCTTGCGCTTCAGTAAACCGTTTCCGGTCTCCTCTGCAGCTGTGCCACTAGCAGGACCTTCAATAGCGACAGCAGGGGATGTAGTCTTGTCTTCTTGCTGCTCAGCTGCAAGTACAGCTATTTTCTCCTCATTAGCAGCCATCCTGTAAAATTTCCGGGCGGAAAGTCTGGAAATGCGGGACAGAATTGTGGTTGTTGGAGTCTTAATAGCATACTACAGCGCTCTGAAATCCTTTGCCAAAAAATTTCAGCCGCACCGACAAAAAAATATTGGCTCGAAAAATTTCAGGCCCAACTACATTGATCTTCATCACTGCACAATGAGACAGCTCACAGAGGAAGAAACCAAGGCTGTTTTCGAGAAACTTGCTAACTATATTGGACGAAACATCTCCTCTTTGATCAACCGATCTGATGAGCCATACTGCTTTCGAATCCAGAAGGACAGAGTTTACTATGTCAGGTAAGTGTCCCCTCCCTCAGTATAGTCCAGCACCCCTCTAACTCTATAGTGAAAAACTAGCACGTCTGGCAACTTGTATTGCTCGGCCTAACCTCATGTCTCTTGGTGTTTGCCTTGGCAAGTTCACAAAGACTGGCAAGTTCCGACTGCATGTCACTTCTCTTGAGGTGCTCGCTGCTCAGGCCAAGAACAAGATCTGGATTAAGCAGAATGGTGAAATGCCCTTCTTGTACGGTAACCATATTGTCAAGGCTCACGTTGGAAAGATGACTGAGGACGTTCCTGAGCACACTGGTCTGATCGTTTATTCCATGAACGACCTGCCCCTGGGCTTCGGCATTAGTGCTAAGTCCACGGCTGAGTCCCGAAGAGTCGACCCTTCTGCCATTGTTGCCTTCAGACAGAGTGATGTTGGCGAATATCTGCGTGAGGAAGACACTCTCTTTGCTTGATTTTTCGTGCATATCATACTTAGTGCTATAGACAATATTTATTTTTTGCCCTTCTTCTTCTTTTTGGGTGGGTTGCTCTTGGCCTTGACTACCTTGTTTGTAGTGGTAGTTTGAGTAGAGCGAATGGTGCTCTCCGTAGTATTATCAATAGCTCCACCTTGTGTAGACTTGGTAGCTCCCTTCTTCTCCTTCTTCTTGGGCTTCCAGGTACTTCTGTCTCTCTTGGGCAGCCATCTTTCCGGGTCAGCAGGAACAGAAGGATCAAAGTCTTTGGGCTTGGGGCCAGATCGCTTTCTCTTTTTAGAGCCAACTCTGGGACTGACATCATTGAATTTGCTCTTCGCCAAGAATGGCACCATGGCACTTTCAATAAGCTCCTCGCCATTGATTCCGCTGATAAGAGATTCAACAGACACCAGATCCTTTGAGTGCTCACTGTAGACCTTTTCAATCTGCTCCAGAGATGACCCGGTACTAATAAGACCGACAGCACTCAGACCTTCACTTCCTTCAGTGTGCTTTTTGGAAAAATACTCGTGGGCCTGACTCTCCTGCCCAATGGAGCTGGCGAGTAACGAAGCAGCATAAGAAACTTCGGCGTTGGACTCTGCCCATTGCTTCAGGGAATCACCAATCAGCTCCGAGCTCTTCCACTCTTTGTTCTGTAACTTATACAAGTTGACCAGAATACCAACAATACCTTCATGGTGCTTTGCACTGTCATCATGCTTAATTAGATTCTCCA
Source organism: Zygoascus sp. PK3305 (assembly GCA_023628935.1). Taxonomy (NCBI): domain Eukaryota; kingdom Fungi; phylum Ascomycota; class Dipodascomycetes; order Dipodascales; family Trichomonascaceae; genus Zygoascus; species Zygoascus sp. PK3305. The sequence continues at coordinate 415,637 of JAMAJS010000002.1, forward strand.
GGGTGGTGGTGGCTGCCTCTATTTTTCCTTCTGAATAGTACAGCTGAGCGAGAATGAGGCACAGGCTTGAATTCTGCTTCTCCGATTCAAGCTCTGACTTGAACTTCTTTCGGAATTGCTTGGAGGTGATCTTCTCACCTTCCAGGTCCAGTTCGCCAATGTAGGCTGCTACCAAGCCGCTGGATTTGGTGCTGTAGCTACCAAAGCTCTTCTTGGCAAGCTTCACAGAGTTCAAACCAGCTGCAGATCGAAGGGTGATCTCATTGTATCCGAAAACACCCTGCTGAAGAATAGTTTCACGTGTTTTATCACTCTTACCCAGCTGGGCCAGTAGAATGTGGGGGTTTTGATGTTCGATGTTGCTAGTCAGGGACAGGATATTGTTCTCCACAATTCGTGCAAGGTGGGCGTCACTGATACCTTCGGACTTGACGTTTTTGAGAATTGACAGAGCTTCGTCGTTCTTGTGCAGTAGTTGGTTGACATATGCTGCTTGCACCAGGATAGGGGCAACTTCAGCGGCAGTTTCATCATCGGGCAGTCCAGATGATTCACAGCTATGCTTCGCCTCCTGTAGCAGCTCCAGAGCCTTTTCGTACTGGTACCTTCCAATATGTTCAGTAGCGGCATTGAACAGTTGGTCGTAGCTGGAAGAGTCAGAGACATCCGAGGATCTAGACTTATCTCCCTGCCATACACTAGAGGCAATGATTGCAGACTGGTTGATCTGGATATCCAAAATGTCATTCTCATGTACGTCTGCATTGGCCATGATGCTCTTGTATACCTTAAGAGACTGTTCGAAGCGATCCACCTTGTAGAGGACCTGAGCCAGTGCATGCTGGACACCAGCGCGGTCAGCAGGCAGCTCTACCAGCTCTGTCACCTTCTCCAGTTTATACAGCACATATGCATATTCGTCAATCAGAGTGTGTTTCAAAGCCGAATCAGTCTGGAAAGTCTTGTAAGCGGCTTCGAATTGGTCCAGGTGGATCTGAGCGATGATCTTGGAACGCAACGCGGCCGGGTTTCCAGGCGAAGCCTTGAGAATCTTGTTCGCCTGGGCCAGAACGCTCTCATGCTCCTCGCTCTTTGAGTGCAGGCCAAGCTGCAGCAGCTGCTCTGCAAGATTGCTGTCCTTTTTCACCATGGATTTAGACAGAGTGTTTGGGTGAAGATAGATGTCGTTGGCAGTCGGTGAAGTGAAAAGTTGCGTTACCCGGAACCAGCCCCAGCCAACAAGTTTAAATATCAGATCCATCGCAGCTCACTACTGAGCACCACCATGCTGACCATAAAACCCTCCGTCTGGAATAGCACAAGCTGCTGGAGTCTGGCGAAGGTCACGCATGTACGTTGGGCGTCTTCTCGCTCCGGAAAATTTGCCTTTGCAAACCGCAAGAGCAAATCGCTGTCGAGAAACGTTGGTTTCAACAACCTGAAAAAAAAAACCTCGCAGAAGAACAACCTCGTTAAGGCTGCTAACAGTGTCACAGCCAAGACACTGAACGCTGGAAACTTCTCGCAGCTGACTGAGATTGACAAACGGCAGCGATCTGTACATAAAAATTTGCTAGAAAAGGTTAACTCGTTCGATGCCCTGAGAATCTCTCCTGTGGTAAGATCAGCCGTCGTCGACGGGGTTCTCCAGAATCTGGAGATCAAGAAGCCGACTCCGATTCAGACTCTGGCTACTAAAATGATTCGGTCTACTAGATCAAATCCAAAACTTCTGCATACTTGGTTACTGGCTGCTGAGACTGGTTCTGGCAAGACCCTTGCATATTTGGCTCCCTTGCTGTCGAACCTCAAAGAGCAAGAGGAAACACCTCAGTGGCAGCATCTGAAGGACAAGCCTATTATCCGTTCAGTCATTCTAGTCCCTACTATGGAGCTTGTTTCTCAGGTTGCTGGCGTGGTGAAGGAAGTGTGCTCCATATCCAAGCTCTCCTTCCTGGCCTGCACACATACAGTCTCACAGGCTACCATCTCCGAGAAGCTTTCTTCCCGACTAGATGTATTTATTTGCACTCCTGACAAGTTCAATCATATTTTCGACAAGCATTCTGCCAAACTACATCTGTCCGACTGCCAATCTGCTGTCGTTGACGAAGCTGACTCACTTATGGATGAGAAATTCGGTCCTAGCACTATTAAGGCTATCAAGCTGTGTCCTAACATCACTGATCTTGTATTCTGCTCTGCCACTATTCCCCGGAAGTTCGACAGAATTATGCGAAGTGTTTACCCCGATGCTCAGAGAATTGTTACTCCCGGTATCCACAAAATGCCTGGTCATATCGATTTTAGAGTAGTAGAGGTTTTCCGGCCTCCTTACATGGACAACAAGGAACTGGCTTTACTCCAGGCACTTTACGCAATATACCACGATAACACCGAAGAGGGTTTGATCAAGCGAGTTGTTGTTTTTGTCAATAATCGAGATGATGTCCAACCAATAGCAAAGATGCTGGCTGACAAAGGCTATACTGCTCATGGAATCACAGGTAAGTTAAGCACTGCAGAGAGAAATGATCTTATTAAGGATTTTGTTGTTGCTGCTAAACCAGTGGAAAGGGATGGGCCCAGAATCACCGTTCTGGTGACCACTGACCTGTTAGCAAGAGGAGTCGACATGCGAAACATCAGAAATGTTATTCTTTACGATATGCCGTACTCTTCTGTTGACTTGCTGCATCGTGCGGGAAGAACTGGCCGTCTTGGTAAAAGAGGAAGGGTCTTGCTGTTTGTAAACAAGAAGGACAGCAAATCTTGGGTGAAAGGTTTGCAAAAGGCTGTAAACCAAGGACTATCATTGGCGTAAACCGTGCCCGTCAATGACTGTAAATATTAACACTTAATGTAATCATATGAGAACTTCAAGCAGGCTCGTGGCTTTTTTTCTCAAAAGCTGCGTTATTGCACTACAGTTTTCACCCAGGACGCTTATTTTCGAGTATTGCTTTACTCTCACAATACTTGAAATCTTTCAGCCTGGGAAGATCAAACTTTCTTCAGTGACTCGTAGTCTCTGAAAATGTTATCTCGTTTCAGTTTCCCGATTTGACCTATATCACGGAAACTTCCTATTGATTTCATACAGATAATCACCGAACAAACTCCGTAGGTCCGGGTGGGACTCAACCCAACATGACTACAGGTGACTCTGAGTCACCCGGCTCCAACCCCACCCGCCCAACTTTATTTGCTAATACAGCCCATTTTAGTGGTCCAACAAGTCTTTTTACCTTGCTACCATATCGTTGAGTCGAATAAATCTTGTCAAAAACATCTCAACTTTACTACCAGAACACAATGTTGATGAAGAAGTCAGTCTTTCAGCTTATCAGTGTCCCTGGCATGGCCATCAGAACTGTTGCTACTGTATCGAAGGCTACTCTGCAGCCGCCTACCAATGGAATTGATGGAAATGTAGAGAATTTCATATATGAGCAAGGAATGGATAATCTGCAACATGTACTGAAGTCTACCAAGATTCGGAATGACTGGGCGAGAGAGGAGATCAGCAGACTGTACAACTCACCATTGATGGAGTTGGTGCATTCCGCCGCAGTTCAACACCGACGATTTCATAATCCTTCAGAGGTTCAGCTCTGTACTTTGATGAACATTAAAACCGGGGGCTGCACAGAGGATTGCAAATACTGTGCCCAGAGTAGTCGGTATCAGACTGGTGTTGAGGCTGAGAAAGCGGTGAAGCTTGATGAGGTACTGGCTGCGGCGAAGGAGGCTAAAGCTAATGGCTCTACCAGATTTTGTATGGGTGCCGCTTGGAGAGATATGAACGGCAGGAAGAGGGGTCTGAGAAACATTGCTGAAATGGTCAAACAAGTCAACGATATGGGTCTTGAAACTTGTGTCACCCTTGGCATGGTTAATGCTGAGCAGATGAAAGAGCTGGCAGATGCAGGTTTGACTGCCTACAACCATAACATTGATACCTCTAGAGAGCATTATCCGAAAGTTATAACCACTAGAAGCTATGATGAGCGTTTGCAAACTATTGATAACGTAAGACAATCCGGAGTCGGAGTCTGTACCGGAGGTATTTTGGGCCTCGGGGAAACGCCTGAAGATCATGTTGGATTCTTACATACCTTAGCTACCCTTCCTGAACACCCCGAGTCCCTCCCTATCAACCGCCTTGTTCCTATTAAGGGCACTCCTCTTGGTGATGATCCTTCACAGATCCAGCTTTCGTTTGATGATATTGTCAGGACTATTGCTACGGCTAGAATTGTGATGCCCAAATCTATTATCCGACTAGCTGCAGGAAGATACACTATGAAGGAGACTGAGCAGATGATGTGCTTTATGGCTGGAGTCAATGCTATTTTTACCGGTAAGAAAATGCTGACAACTATGTGCAATGGCTGGGATGAAGACAAGGCCATGTTGCAAAAGTGGGGAATGCAACCCATGAAGAGTTTTCAGAAAAGTACTGTAAAGGCATTTTTAAAAGATACAAACGACCAGGGGGCGTATTCAAATTAATAAAAATATTATAAATAGAAGAAAATGATTAATTGTTTTTTTGATAGTTTTAACGCGTCTGAAGAAGAAGGTGTTTTAGAAACGAAATAAAATGTAAGTCAGTCCCACATGTCCCGCCGCTTGCTCCGAAATAAAACAAATTACACTGGTCCTACCGTTATTTAGAATACGGCAGCGAAAGCAACGGCAGCAATGATAACAGTGCTACCGAGGACAGCGACATTGTTAGCGCCGTTGACAACGGAGGGAGACTCAGAAGTGCCATTGGTGGCAGCAGCAGAGGTCACAACAGGAGCAGAAGAAGATTCGACAGCAGTAGGGGCGGCAGCAGAAGACTCAGCAGCAGAGGACTCAGCAGGACCTTCGGAAGATGCAGCAGCAGAGGACTTAACAGGAGACTCAGACTCGGCAGCAGAAGTAGCGGCAGAAGTAGCGGCAGCGGTGGTAGAAGCCTCAACAGAAGTAGCAGAGGCCTCGGCGGAGGCAGCAGTGATCAGGGCAGCCTTGACACTGCTGTCAATGTACCAGTAGGGGCTGGGGACACCTCGGGTAGAGCAGATGGAGAGAGCCAAGCTGGTAGCCTGTTCGACATTGGTACCAGAGCAGGCAGTAGCAATACAGTTACCCACGCCATCAGCGTAGTTAGCAATCACACAAAGACAGCCGGTATCCCAGTAAGGGCAGGGAGTGTCTCCAGTGGAACGGGTGACACAAGGTTGAGCACAGCTGGGTAGGTCAGCATAAATGGGGTCGGCAAATCCATTGATAGAGGCAGTCTTGGCGACAGAAGGGTACTGGGAGTACTGAGCTGAAACAGCGACGGGAAGCAAAAGAGTAGCGAGCGTGAAGAGCATTTTTGCGATGAAATTGAGTGGAAAGTTAGAACTATAGAGAAGCAAAAAATCAAAGGGTATTTTAGCTATATTTATAGTTAACGATCCAACGACTTTTGCGTGCCGATGTGTTTGTTCTCCTCATGTTTTTGTGCTGATGTCCGAAATCGGCAATAAAAAGTAATTAGTACAGATGCCACATTCGTTCTTGAGCACTTTTCATCTGATAATTCCCAATGAGGTAAGAAACATGCCTGCAACGCGCCAAGAAGGCTATTCGGAAAGGAGCCGGATCTAAAAATTAAGGAGCCGGCTCTAAAAAATTAAGGAGCTGGTTCTAAAAATTTCTTGTGTACATGCTTACTTGAAGGTAATTCTCGGCATTTACTACATTTGTTTATTGTTTCCTCACTATTTTATACGTAGTATAGAATTTATATCTTTGGCGTTTAGTTGTCTAAAAAGAGGTTTCAGAGGTCTGTACGTCTTATACGAGAAGGCCAATCATAGTAGCCATCAAAGCTACAATTGAAGCACCGATAGAAATCTGCCACTGCTGGTATCCATCAGAAGAAGAGGAGGAAGAGCTGGCAGCAGCACTAGAGGCAGCGCTTGAAGATCCAGAGGCTGAGTGGGTGAGGTTACCAGTGGCAGCAGCGCTGGAGAGGGATGAGGATGGGGAAACAACGGAACTAGCTTTAACGGAGGCCGCCGCTGTGGCAGTAGCACTGCTGGCTCCAGCAGAGCTAGATCCAGTAACCGAGACAGTGCCGGACACTCCCGCGGCCTCAAGCAGAGCGGTGGTAATAGAAGCGGGCATAATCCAAGAAGCGCCAGCAGAGTTGCACAGAGAGCTTGCCAAGTACGTAGCGGTATCAACTTGGGCACCGGAACAGTTATCAGCAATACACTGTGCAACTTGGCCTGACCACTGGGGCATTACACAAAGGCATCCAGTGTCCCAGTAGGGGCATGGGGTGTTGCCCACGCTGAGCTTTACACAATCCTGAGCGCACGAAGGCAGGTCAGCAAAGATTCTATCAGCAAATCCATTGATAGAGGCGGTCTTGGGCACCTGAGGATAGGTAGCCCAGTTAACGGCAGATACTGCCATCAAAGCAGAAATAATAACAGAGGTCTTGAAAAACAGCATTCTTGGTAAACGTGTAGAGTTTGTACAACAGAGAATATTCAGTAGTGAAGTATAGTTTCGTGAAATAGATCAGTTAATCTTTAGTAATTTATATGAATAAAAAAAAGAATAGTTAACAAGGAAATTCCCGCTCCAACATGTTAGTTCTGTACTAGTTTTTCTCTCCGGACCGGTGATCATGTACGGTTCATATTTCTTTTTTTCTTGGCGATTTTTTATGTGAGTAATAATCTGATTTGTTGCCCAAAACGGAAGTGAACTCTGATCGCCTAGATCAAGCCAGTGCCCCTCCTCATAAAAACCAGCCAAATGTTCTCAAAAATTTTGACAACTTCCAAAAATCATGGCTATTGATCTTGCAGACCAGTTTTTCGTTGAAAAAAACAGAGGAAACCAGTATTCTTGGGGATTATTTGCCCTCCTCACCTCATGTTTCGTTATCTATGGCATCCTTGCCAAACTCTATGTTCGAGTGAGAAGAAACCGTTTGAAGTACTCAGTTCTTCATCGGCGAATGACATCAGCTGTTCGGCACTTGAATTTTATGAATAGCTCATTTAGAGTTATTGTTTTTGGAAAACCACATTACATTCAGCCTACTCTTATTCTCTTGCTCGTTATATACTCGGGCCTTTGCATTATTTTCTCATGTTTTGGTCATAATGGGCTTAATTATGAGCCTAAGTATTATCTGATTGGCAAACGTGTGTCAAAGATTGCTGTGGGTAATATGCCGTTACTGTATCTCTTTATCACAAAAAATGATATCTTGACCAGGATAACAGGATGGCCCCACCACTATCTCAATATTCTACATATCGGAATGGGTAGAGTTATTTATGCTATGATTGTTGCTCATCTTATTCTCTGTGCAAAATACTGGATGAACATGAACTTCATGATTATGCTCGAAATTCCTCCTCAGATTTTTGGCTTTATTGCCTTTGCTTGCATGTCTTGCATCATTCTTCTCAGTGTAGGAACCATTAGAAGACTGTCTTACGAATTCTTCCTGTTTAACCATGGCCTTTTGAATGGTATTATGATGTTGATGTCCTTCTTCCACAATCCCGGTGGCAGAGCAGCAATTATCGTATCCGTTCACGCCGTTGTAGCAGATAGAATTATGGCCTTTGCCAGAACCTTTTTGAACGGTAGGTGCAGCAAAGATTTTGACTATAAAGCAACTTATGAGCTTATCGATGATAGTATTATCAAGCTGCGAATTCCTATGAATGTCTTGACTCTTATTCCCCCCACCAAATACATGGGCGGTCGCTCCCTGCAATACGGAACCTGGAAAGCAGGTCAGCATGTTTATTTGAGAGTCGGCAAGGTTCGAAGACTTCAATGGCATCCTTTCACCATTTGCAGTGTCTGCGAGGACCGCGAGATGGTTATTGTGCTGCGAGCTCAGAAAGGTTTTACCAAGGCTCTGTACAAGAAGATAAGTAAAGTCTGTGAAGAGGAGGAGAAGGAGACCTGCCATCTTCCTACAAAGATTCATGGACCTTATGGTGCCCGATACCAGCCGCTCATAGACTTCGACTCAGTGATGTTTTTCGCAGGAGGTACTGGTGGTTCGTTCACTTTCCCTGTGTGCGTTGACCTTCTCCGACAAATTAGCGAAGGCTCTACTACAATTCAATGTCGACGAGTTAGATTTATCTGGTACATTCGAAATCCTGAAGATACTATCTGGTACAAAGAATCACTTGATAACATGCGACAGCTCCTGGGAAACGACCTTCCTATTTCATTTTCTCTTGAGACTTATGTTACCAGTCCTGACGCTCAAGTCAGCACCGAAGCTCGGGTTATGACTGAAGAATTCAATGAAGAGCTTAAGAGAGTAGGTTCTGAGTCTTCTCTGATCAGCCACACTATGGGAAGACCTCCGGCCTACACCCTCGTTGAATCTGAGATGACTGAGCAGTGTGCAGCTCTCGGAGAAGGAGTCAAAGATATGGCAATTCTTGGATGTGGCCCAGCTAGCCTGCTACATGAAGTTGCATTTGAAGCTGAGCGACAGCAGAGAATAAACAAAGGTTGTCATATTTATACTTATTTCGAAAAATACGTGGTATAAACGAAAGTTTTTATCATTTATTAAAAGGCAGAAAGCTACTCTCAATAGTAGTTTGCAATATCATTTTAACATAAATAACTATCACAGAATTTTTAAATTAAAGGAAATATACATATATTTACGGGAATTGTAGGCAGCTGGCTTCGCAACTTGAAGACTTATTATCCTGTCTAGAGTCAGACGATGAACACAGCCACTATCTCTAAATCACAACCTAAAATATGTCCTAATCTGCATCTCTAAATTCGGTATAGCTCCTTTTCGGACAAAAATAGCGTGATGACTTTCCATTCTATCGAAAAAGGAAAACTGCCAATACTCGCCTCGGCTTCTTAGTGAAAATGCCTCGCAAGAGCCACCCGACACCGGGCCCGAGGCCGCTTTCTCCAGGTGCCGTGTTGCGGTTTTGTCCGCTCCGCCTCGTCTGTTACAATGTAAATAGCTTTTATTTTTCATTTTTTCTTTTCTTCACCTTTACTCACCTCCCCTATGATTGCTTTAAGGACCGGACTAACTCGGAGGGGCGATGAACTTCTCAATTGCGGAGTTGTCTAAAATATTTTTTCGGAATTACCTTTTGCAATTTTTCCGATCACGTGCCAGGTTTTGCTCATCTTTCATGAATCTCACAGACAGTGACTTTACGTCATGCTAAATGAGCGACAATTCAGAAGAAGAACGCAGGCCCTATGTTAGTGAGCGTACAAGCTTACTGGATCCTCTTCCTGAGGTTACACCAGTACAGCACAGTACGTTGAAATATCTGTACATATCCCACTTTTTGTCAACATGGAATAGCAGGCTATTTGAATATGGAGCAGCGTTGTTTCTTGCGGAGATTTTCCTCCATACGTTTACACCATTGTCAGTATATGCTTTGATTCGCTCTTTTGCACCGATATTATTGTCGCATAATATTGGAGAGTACATGAAATATTCTAATAGACTCACTGCGGTGAGATCATCTATTGTCTACCAGCGGTTGGCCGTGACTGTATCTTGCGCTACTTTGTTCGCCATCAACGCGATAGAAAAAGGTGAATTCAACGCTGGTTCCAATGCTAATTACTATTCACTTGGCATTTTCGCTGTGACTGTGGTCATGGCAGCTGTGGAGAAGCTTTCTTCTACGCTCAATTTGATCTCTGTTGAACGTGACTGGATCGTCGCCATCGCAAACGGTGAGCATGAGCTGCTGAAGAATATGAATGCGCAGATGCGAAGACTTGATCTACTGTGTAAACTAGGCGGTCCTTTGGCAATCTCTTTTCTGGACTCGTTTGCTGGTGTGAATGTCTGTCTTATCACTGTCTTTGTGTGGAACATTTTGTCTCTGTCATTCGAGTATTTTTTCTTGGCTATTGTTTATAAGACGTACCCTCAGCTACAAGAGCCCAAGGCCCCTCCTCCTAGCGAGTCAGGTAGTGATGATTCCAGTAGTTCCCATCTCAAGCATCTAGTGGAATATCTCAGGAACCCAATGTTTTGGCCGTCTATGGCTCTAAGTTTACTATACCTGACTGTTCTATCATTTGGACCGCAGATGGTGGAGTTCCTGCTCTTTGAAGGCTATTCTCCTGCATTGGTGAGTGTTTTACGAGGCGTTTCTGTCCTTTTCGAGCTGTCAGCGACTTCGCTCGCGCCATGGATGATGTCGAAGATTGGCCCATTGCGTTCCGGGCTGTGGTTCATAAACATCCAGACATTGTGTCTTTGGGCCGCCTTGTTTGCCTCGTGGGAGTTCCTCGGTGAGAAGAACAGCCTGTGGGGTACTCTTCCTCTTGTTGCTGGGGTCACCGTTTCTCGTCTTGGGCTGTGGGGATTTGATCTCTCTGTGCAGATTCAACTTCAGGAAGGTGTCTCTCCGCAGGATATGGCGCATTTCTCAACCACTGAAGCGGCTTTCCAAAACGTCTTTGAGCTGCTTTCCTACGTTACGACTCTTCTATGGCATGACCCAGCTCAGTTCCGGTATCCTGTGCTGGTAAGTGCATGCGCAGTAGCACTGGCAGCTGTGCTCTATGGAAAATACCTATTCTCTATTAGGCATCATCTCTTCCACTTTGACAAGATTCGTAAATTCACTTTTCCTTAGGAAACCTTCTTGTTCACCCTGCGGGGTTCATCATATATAGGAGATCAACAAATACTTCCCATTTCTCCGCGGTGATGATCTCATCGTTCCCAAACCTTCCCCAACCGACCACAAGCAGCAAAGCGGTAAAATTCATTTGAGCAACTGCCAATCCGCTTCTAATATAAATACTGAACTGCTTCAGAGCTTGCTTATTAGTGTCTTATATATTGGAGCTTTTTGCTTTTCGTTTGATGAAAAATGGCATTGAAAGCACTGCGTCGGACAACAGTGTTCACCAAGAACCTCACACCTGATCCGGACGTTCCTACTGTTGAAGCAGCAAAGAAAGCTGGCAAGGAACTGTTGCATACTCCTCGATATGTTGATGGTCTTTTCACATGGACTCGGCCAGAGCGGAAGGAGAAGTTCGAGTTAATAGCAGTTTCCCCTGCAGCAATGGACGATCTGGGGTTGCCAGAAGCTGAGAAAGACGATGACACTTTCCAGGCTGTGGTTGCTGGTCAGCAAGTTCTTGAGGATACACATCCATGGGCTCAGGCTTATGCAGGTTGGCAGTTTGGTGAATTTGCCGGTCAGCTGGGTGATGGTCGAGCCATCAGTCTGTTTGAGGCAACGAACGAGAAGACCGGGCGAAGATACGAGCTCCAGCTCAAAGGAGCGGGCCTCACCCCCTTTTCCCGGTTTGGAGATGGAAAGGCAGTCCTCAGGTCATCCATTCGAGAGTTCCTTGGAAGCGAATACGTCAATGCCTTAGGCATTCCGACTACGCGTGCTCTCGCTATCAGCAACCTACCGGAGACTACCGCCAGAAGAGAGATGAGAGAATCATGTGCAGTTGTGTGTAGAATGGCTGAGAGTTGGATCAGGATTGGTACATTTGATCATATTCGGTCTCGAAGAAGCCGATCGGACATGATCAAGGTCGCTGACTACTGCATTGAGCATGTCTATGGAGGAGAGGACAAACTTCGGGGATCTGGAACCCGCTACAAGAAGTTTTTTACTGAGGTAGTGCTTAGGAATGCCGAGACTGTGGGTTTGTGGCAGGCTTATGGGTATATGAACGGCGTTTTGAATACGGATAATACATCTATATTGGGTCTGTCGATAGACTACGGCCCATTTGCTTTCATGGAGTCTTTTGACAAGAAATACTCGCCCAATCACGATGATGGAACTTTAAGGTACTCCTATGAAAGTCAGCCAGATGCTATTTGGTGGAATCTGATTAAGCTTGGCGAGGATATTGGAGAGCTGCTGGGTCGGGACGATGCGGACGATGCAGTTGCCCTGGGCAGTCCTGTGCAAGAAGAAAATATACAGGCGGTTATGAAAAATGCTCAAGATTTTATTATTTCATGCGGTGATGTCTACCAAAAGAGACTGGACCAGGTTTTGGAGGCGCAGATGACTAAACGGCTAGGACTTTCCGAGGCACAGACGTCGTACCGCTCCGAGCTAATTGATCCTCTGCTCTCTATCCTGCAGGACTCGCGCTTAGATTATAATTTATTTTTCCGGCGACTGGGGAAGTACAGTCCCGGTGAAAGTGATCTAAGCAAGTTCATGCAGCAAAGCCGAGGTAGCTTCACCCTGCTTGAAGACAATGAGCTAGAAGATCTCCTTAGAAAGTGGCTGGCAGCTTATGACTCGGCAGTGCTTGCTGGCCGGGCGTCCCTCTCTGCTGAAGATCTCAAGCTACGGAAAGAGAAGATGGAGGCTGTGAATCCTAACTTTGTTCTCCGAACATGGATTTTGGATGAAGTTATCCGTGCTGCAAGGGAGCAAAACTACGAGCCTCTTCATCGAGTTTTGGAGATGGCCCTTCATCCTTTTCAAGAAAGCTGGGGGTATGACGCTGAGCTGGAGAAAAAGTATGTCGGGGAACCGCCTAAATTCGGGCGGGATATACAGTGTTCCTGTAGTAGTTAGTGTCTTGGATTTAGTGTACTACATATCGCTTCTACTTGTTGTATTTTCCTGGATATTTGCATTATTGCTTTGTCTGCTTACTCCGTTGTCTCTCCTGCGATGCTTCTCCTTAGGCTATTTTACGGATGATTTGGGGTTCGACTTATACGAGTGCTAACTAGCTGTTATAGTACTTTTTTAAACTTTCCCAGACAGGAAACAAAGGAACGACATTCCATCTCATTCCGGGGTCTTTGTACCTGGCCAATAGATGCAAACATCTCAAGATGAATAGTAAATAAAGGATTGGAATATCATGTAAAAAAAATAAAAATCTAAAGGGTTTCTAAGGACCGTGTATTCAAAGATTCTGATTTTTTTGGGGCAGTAAAAAAAAAATCTCTCTGGGGTGATTCGAACACCCGATCTGCGGATAACAGAGAACATTACAGTCCGACGCTTTACCAACTAAGCCACAGAGAGGAATTATTGTCTATTACAATATACGACTTTATTTACGTGGATACAGAAAAGTCCAACACAGTTAAAAATGACATTTTTTTACAGCCAGGTGAAGTCAAAAGAGGAATAATAGGCCTTTTTACTCAAAAAATAAGCGATTAATTTAGTGTGCGCCTGTAACACGAGCATGATTCCTCCAGGTCTAAGGGCGGCTGAGGGGGTATTTTTTTGGACTGGAAAGACCCAACTATTCAATCGCGTTCACATCAACATCGAAGCCCCGGCGACATGAGCATCTACATCGATGAAGCTGAGGATGGAGATGCGTTGATTCTCAAGGAAACGCTGTCGAAAGTCGATGAGCTGACACAGAAGATCCAAAGCTCGCTGAAATCGATATCCAAGGGCAGTCTGTACGCAGAACGGGCCATTCGTCCTATATCCGGCAAGACCAAGATGCTGGCACTTTACGGAAAGAATCTGGGGGCAAGCTTGACCGTGATCGAAGATATCAAGGACTACGCCAGGTTAACGGAAGAGTGCGAGAAGACTCTCACGGAAGGAATTGCCAAGGTCGGTCTGCCGGCATACACTGATGCTCTGCAGAAGCTGAGCCAGGCACACACGGAGCTGACGTCGTCGCAACTGCGGACATTCTACAAGGTGGTGGATAAGACGGAGCAATTGATCAAATCAGGAAATAACGGCATCAAGGACTATTTCCGTACATGTCTGGCCGAGGCTTACAAGCCGGTCAATGCAGGAGACATTGTACAGCGGGGCATGCAGATGCCTCGACTGTCCAATGACCGGGTCAGAGCCATCAAAGAGCTGTTTGTGTACTTCAACTCTACCAACGTGAAGGTGGATGATATCTATCTGGACATTGTGTCGCGATACTTCTCATCGTCCCTGTCTACGCTGTCTTCCTCCATCAAGCTGACACCTCAGTCTAAGAAAACCCCAGTCGATGGACTGCAAACATATGCATCTGCTGCAATCGAAATGTGCCTGGCACTGAACGACGACGTTGAATCTCTGTCTGTTGGCAGCCAAGGAAGTCAAATGGAGATATACAGAGACGAGATCTGTACCACCACCGCAGGCGAGTTTGAAAGCACCATCAGATCACTTAGCGATCAAATCAGCAGAAGTACGCAAACAGACGCGGCTGCAGTATTTGAACTGGTAGATTGGACCACAGCTGTACAGAGAGCAATCGCTTCTGTCACTAGAAAGCCTCCAACCAGACTGTTGCAGCTCATTGAGAAGCTTACTTCTTCTGCCATCAAAGTCCTGGTTGAGATGCTCCAGTACATTGAAAACAGAGTTCAGCAGGTGGCGGCTCTTCCAAGTGACCATGGTGTGTCTGATGCTACAATCGACATTATGTCCAAACTCAGCAAACTGGCTGACCACAAGACTAGTGCCAGAGTGATCCTCAACGGAACGACATACGGAAGTTGGATGCCAAGTCCGAAACCAGCATGGGCATCTATGATGCCATCAGTGCCTCCTGCATCTAATGACCCTACTGAGCTGCTCGCTTGCTATTTTTCAGACGCCTTGGATGATCTATTCCTGAATCTGGAGACCAAGGCAAAGCAAATGGGAAAGAAGAACAACCAGGTTGGGTTCTTCCTGCTTATAAATCTGACCATGGTGGAACACTACGCGAAGAAGAGTGATGTAGGCGCCATAATGGGATCGTATGGGGCTGATAGAATGGAGCGATTAAAGAAGCGAGGAATGAACCTGTTCCTGGAGGGCTGGAAGACAGCAGCGGCGCAGCTGATGGATGTCACGGTGGTACGACCAGGAAACAAACAGCTATCATCCAAGGATCGTGAAGCCATCAAGGAAAAATTCAAGACATTCAATGCAGAGTTTGATCAGCTGGTGCAACGCCATAAGACATACAACATCACCGATCCTTCGTTGAAACGCAGCCTTGCTAAGGAGATTGGCTTTATTCAGCCATTATATCATCGATTTTATGACAAGCATTGTGGAGGAGACTTCACCAAGAATGTGGATAAGTATATTAAATACAACAAGGAGCAGTTCGATGAAGTTCTGCGAACGCTCGGTTAGAAGTGAAGCGATTTGGTCGACTACTGGAAACACTCTTGACTTCTACAGTTTGAGTGGACTCCGACTTGGATACACAACAACAGCATACTATCGCAACAAAGCTGGATCAATGAAAAATATCGAAGCCAGCTACTATGTTAGAGGTAAATAATTTTAATTTATAACGCAATATGTTTGTAATATTTTTGCCTGCCGCGATATTGAATGCAATGCTGAGTCTTGCTAGACTGTAGTGCGGCTGATATGTTTGGCTATTGCCGAAAACGGAAAAGAGTCGCACCCCCCAGCAAAAACGTTACACCCAGCTTTCAGTTCACCAGCTACATCCTGTATCAGCATTCAGTCTCTCTCTCTTTAGTTTAGAGCATTAAATAGCTCATTTGGTTTCGTTACGATGCTACTGGAGCCAACAGTGGGACTTGACGACAACGACGACAGCATTTCCCTGTCCGATGACAGCTTTATGCCGCCGGTATTGAGCGACTACGCCAATGCACTGCTGTCCGACGAGATGGCCCGATCTCAGGACACAGATAGCAAAGCATACCATGAGCCCAGAGACCGAACTTCATTGGCCTCCGGCGGACATACTTCGACCACCCGATCATTTCGCCCCAGGACTGCTCTTGGAGGACATACTACAACATCTGTCTCCAAAGACGAATCCAAGTTTGGCCATACTGATGGCTCTACATTTCAAACATCGAAGTCTAAGGGGTATTCTACTCCAGGACTGAACGGCAAAGTGCTTGGCGGCAGAGCACCTTCTGCCATGGATTTCTCGTCGAAATCAATTCGAGCGCGACGTCTGGGTCGGGGCTTGGATCAGCTCAAAAAATCGTATGCAGGCGAAGATAAGACAGCAACTAGATCTGTTTCTGATAATATAGGATCCAAAACAAAGCATTCGCCGTCTCAGTGGCGACCTAGCAAAATACGGTTTGCTGAAGAAAAGGAGCTTTATCAGCAGACTTCAGGTAGCAGCCTGTTATCTGAAGGTAGCTCTCATGAAGACAGCTCTGGAAACAGCAACTCTGTGATGCCTAAAAGTGATCCTGCGGTACTGCAAGTCGCCACAAAGGTTACTGAAATTGACACACGAACTCCTTCTAGGAAAGAGAAGATTTCTAGGGAGATTTCAAGGCCGGACATCGCGCTAAGCGATAATGTTCTTCGTCAAATATCTCCGAGCAACATTATGAAATCACAAGAGACACAGAATACTGTTCAAAGTTCGCAATCTACCATCACGGAAATCCCTCGAGGCTCATTCACCAACAATGATCGACCAATATACCAAAGAAATGATCCTACGAGACAATATCCGCAATATGGAAACGAGAATGCTCCTATTGTGAAGCCGGCCCTGTCTCAAGCCGCAAAAGTGCCTGTAATGGTGGAGAAGTCAAAGAAAAAGTCAAAGAATATCTTAGCCATCAATGGACAACAATATCAGAGACTTGAGCTGATTGGAAAGGGTGGATCATCAAAGGTCTATAAGGTGCAAAGCGTGAGCAACGATAGTAGAGTGTATGCTGTCAAGAAGGTCACCTTTGACGATTTGGATATTTCCGTGATCCAAGGTTTTAAAGGAGAAATCAACCTTTTACAGCAGCTGAGAGATGAAGAAAGAGTAGTTAAACTCGTCGACTTTGAAATGTTTGACACTTCAGTATATTTAGTGATGGAGTGTGGAGAGATTGATTTAGCCCATGTGCTGTCCGCTAGGCTGCGGATGCCTTTAGATGTTTCTTTTGTGCGATACTATGCACAAGAAATGTTTAAGTGTGTTGAAGCAGTTCACAAGCATGGTATTGTTCACTCTGACTTGAAGCCGGCAAACTTTTTGATGGTTAAGGGCATGCTGAAGATTATTGACTTCGGCATTGCCAATGTTGTTCCTGATTACACTTCTAATATCCACCGAGACACCCAGATTGGAACGCCAAATTACATGGCCCCTGAAGCCCTGCTAGACTCTAATGGAGGATATGGAATGGAAGATCCTTTTGGAAATGTGGCAGCCAAGTTTAAGGTAGGCAAGCCATCAGATGTGTGGAGCTGTGGGTGCATTCTTTACCAAATGATTTATGGTAAGCCCCCATATGCTGGATACGCCGGCCACCAGAGAGTCTTGGCAATCACCAATCCTAAAGTTGTGATCCAATATCCTAGAGAAGGTCTGGGCGGAGTTAAGGTGCCCAAAGAAGCCATTCAGACGATGAAACGATGCTTCTTGAGAAACCCTGCTGAGCGACAGACGATTAGGGAGGCCATTAATGGCTCCTTCTTGAATCCTCTTCCAATGGATAAAGACATCCTCAAGAGTCTGTTCGAAAATGCCATTCGATATGGGTCCGAACGGGGCCAGGTGACGAACAAGGAAATGGACCAGTTGGCCAGCGACGTTTGGAGTAAGCTGGTTGCTCTCAATTCATCTTAGCGTCGCACCACAGCATGACTTTGATCTTATTTATTTCATTATTCATTCGTCGTAAAAAATGCATACACAATTTATAGAACATGGCCATACATGCCAAAGGCATTCAACAAAGAATTCTAGCCGAGAAGAGCACAATATAATATGAGAGCAGAGAGGAGCGACAACACAAGGAGAAGATTTGCAGCAGGCAAATTGACTGGAAAAAACCAACCGCTGCTGCAGCCTTGCACACACAGAGGAGAGCTGTGCGCAGTTGGTGGTGGACTAAACCCACTTTTCCTCGGGGTTCTTCTTGAACGCTTCGTAGTCGTCCTTGTTGTAGAAAGAAATCTCCGTCTCATTCTCGATATGATACTCTTTCAGAGTTTTGGCAGGATCAGTCAGTACCCAGTCGTCATCGTGCTCAAAGTTGATAATCAAGTTCATTGTCTTGGAGCCATGGGCCTTGGTGTAGATCTTAAGGGTATCGAGGTTGACGTTTCGGTAAGGTCGGAAGGCTGAGTTTGTACTGATCAGGTCCTTGATGAGTGTCTTGAAGCCCTCAACAGTGGTGGTGGTTAGATCAATGTCCTTGAACACATGGTTCTTGACGGTTCGATAGGGGAAGGACTTGATGATTCGCACGGTGAGAATGGCCATAGTTTCTAAACTCGGAGTTAGCATACCGAACACAGCCCAAAGCAGCAGCACCAACAAAACTGACTGAAAAAACCAGCACGGATAAAAGCATGAGACACCCCCATGAATTTCCATGCGTCTTCTAGACTTACCTGGCCGCACCGTGGAGGTCAACGGCTCCTCGTTGTAGAAATCAGTGACATTTGACATTTTTTTTTGTGGAAGGTTGGATGATCAGCCGGCAACCTGCAAAATTCCCAAACAAGAAGTGAAACAGTCTGGCATACCTGCTGGCCTGTCGAGGTGCGCCAATAACAAACAAACCAGCTGCAGACTGGCTTTATTCACACGCGAACACCGGCAAGCAGGCAGTGTACATGGCCAGTGCATCAACAGCAGGAAAAACAGCCACAACACGAGCCGGACGCGTTTGTTCGGCTCTGTTCTTCTCGTCGTCGCCTGGGGTGCTCTGTGCCCCGCCGCACCCGGTTTTTTTTGTTTGTATTTAGGCCACTCTAGGTAGGCGTCGCCCCAGGTACCAACCCTTTATGCGTGCGTTGCGTGTACATTGGCGAATCAACCATATTTTACTTCTAACCTCATTCCATCTGGGGCCTGCAAGCAAGGCAAGCTAAAGTACACTACACTACACCCCGCCGGCCGGCGCAAGGACCGCTTTTTACCAACTGACCAACCATATATTGCTGCGTTTCTGCCAGAATCCTCCCCCATTTCTGACCTTTGGCATTGCGTGCATTGGCTCACCTCCAGTATGATCCTCACCTCGACGCAAACCGCCATCCCCAGAACAAGCACGTCCACGCTACCGGGGCCGTCCAAGCCGGTCCCTGACTGGGTAGCCACGCAGCACAAGGCGTTCGTGCGCTGGACCAACACGTATCTTCAAAGCAACGATGTCGAGCCCATCAAGGATCTGGCTACGGATTTGGCGAGCGGAGTGAAGCTTATTCGCCTGCTGGAGATCATTGGCAACGAGCCCCTGGGCAAGTACAACAAGAACCCCCGGCTCCAGATCCAAAATGTCGAGAATCTGAATACTGCGCTGGATTTCATCAAGCATCGTGGGATAATGCTGCATAACATTGGTGCAGAGGACATTATTGACGGCAACCTGAAGCTAATCCTGGGTTTGTTGTGGATTCTCATTTTAAGGTTTACCATCTCGGAAATCAATGAAGAGGGTCTGTCTGCAAAGGAAGGCCTCCTGCTGTGGTGCCAACGAAAAACCGCCGGCTACAAGGGTGTCAATGTCAAGGACTTTTCCAACTCTTGGGCCGATGGATTGGCTCTGTGTGCTCTGATTGACTGCCACAGACCCGATCTGCTGGACTATGAAGAACTCGACCGCACCGACGCTCGAGGAAACGTTTCCTTGGCCCTGAAGATAGCTGGCGAACAAATAGGAATCCCTCAGATTTTGGATGTCGAGGACTTGTGCAATGCCAAGCCGGACGAGCGATCAGTTATGACCTATGTGGCTTATTGGTTCCACGCGTTTTCCGCACTAGACAAGATTGAGACAGCCGGCAGACGTATCGAGAAATTCGTAGAGGTCAGTGGGTCCTCAATTAGCATGCAGCATGGTTTCGAGAAGAGAATGAAGACTCTTTTGGAGTCTATCGCTCTTACTCAGGCCCAATGGCATAACTCGACCTTTAGTGGCAGTTACAAGGATGCCAAACAGCAAGCCGAGGATTTTATCAAATATAAGCGCACCACCAAACGAGAGTGGATCACTGAGAAATCCGAACTTGCCTCCCTTTTGGGTAACATTCGTACAAAGCTAGCAACTTATGAGTTGCGCGAGTACAGACCACCTCTCGGCTACAGACTACCTGATCTTGAAGAAGCCTGGCGACGGCTCATCAAGTCGGAAGCAGATAGATCGAGAAGCATTAACAATAGCATGAGAGACATTAAAGAGCACCTGAGGCAGCAATTCGCTGAAATTGCCAATGAACTCTCCCTTTCCATCGACAATGTGTCACTTCAGATTAGTGAACTTGACGGAGAACTCGAGAACCAGCTTGAAGGTATCACCAGGATTAGTGATCAATTAAAGCCCTTTGACAGACTTGCTGCAGAGTTGAAGAAGCTCGATGAGAAGTGCATGGAAGCAAACGTTGAAGAGAATGACTATACCATTTACTCATGCTCGGAGCTGGAATACGAGCTTGGCTTGGCAAAGCAGTCGGTTGTCAAAAAACTGGCATTTATTGAAAACCAACTGGTTGCTAGAAGCATGACTAATCTTACTCCAATTCAGTTGGAGGAGTTTGAATCCGTCTTCAGATATTTCGACAAGAGTCAAAAGAACGGTCTGGGAGAAAGTGAATTTGGCGGAGCATTGGCATCACTAGGTATTATTTATGGCGAAGATGAGATGGGCCAAATGTTTAGGAGTGCCAGCTCTGGTAAGCCATATGTTTCTTTTGAGCAGTTCATTAAGTTCATGGTGGAAGTCACTGAGGACCAACAGACTGCAACCCAAGTTTATCAATCATTTGAGGATATTGCTGATGGTAAGGCCTATGTGACAGAAATAGATTTGAAGAATTCTCTTATCCCAGAGCCCATTATAGAACAGTTGAAGGATACTATGCCGATGGATGATACCAAACAGGGCTACGACTACGTCACGTTTATGACCAAGTTGATGAACAAGTAAACAATACCATGGGAGCGAAACTTTTTTATAAAATAAGAAGGAACAGAGCAATCAGCTAAATCAGCTACATAGAAACAAATCGTCAACACAGTCTTTTTATTTATATTTATATTATCATCTATCTAGGTCCGAGCTTGGAGAGAATTCGAGTACCTTCTTCTTCCCACTCGGCCTTGGTGATCCACATGGTCTCCTTGTCCTTCATGATATTGGCAAGCACAGCACCACCCAAAAAGACCATATGTCGTCGTCTGGGAGGGTCCTCAATTCTGACCTTGAACTTGCTGAGTCGTTCGGGGTTACCATCGAGAACTCGGGTAAGCCACAGCTGCTTCAGCTCCTTCTCCAGTCGGCTGGGAAGACCAGGATACATGCTGGAGCCACCAGACAGAACAATTGCCTTGTAGAGAGAAGACCTGACGTCAACATCAGCGGATTCAATTGTCTCAAACAAGTACTCGGCCATACCCGGCTGTTCCTTGTCCACGAGGTGAGGCTGGAAGAGGCACTCGGGAGCCTGGAACCGCTCGGAGCCGATTTTGATGACTCGGCCATCAGGCAGTTCGTATTTCTCCATCAGAGTAGTGGTCTCCTCAGCGAGTTTGTTATCGTAGTCTAAATCGTAGGAGACATAGCAAAACTTCTCTTTGATTTGACGGACGGTTTCAAAGTCAGCCGTTCTGTTGAACGCATAACCTCGTCGGAGAAGAAGATTGATGAGATTTCTAGTGACATGACGACCAGCCACATTGAGTCTTCGAATAAGATGGTTGAGGACGGTGGACTCGTACACGGGGACAATATGGGTGACACCATCGCCGGAGTCGACAACGACACCGGACTGGAGACCCTGGGCATACAGCGCCAGGACAGCCTGAATTGCAACATAGACTCCCCCAAAGTTGTACTTTTCGAACATGGTTCCGACCATCTCCTCTCTGTTTTTGAGAGGGTTCAACGGGGGCTCGGTGAGCAGCACCTTTTTGCCTGTGGGGTTGATCTTCATTCTTTCGTAAAAGGCGTAATCCCAGAGATGGCCCATGTCTTCCCAATTTTGTATTATGCCGTTTTCCATGGGGTATGAGATTTGCAATGCAGTTCTAACTTCGGAGGCCTCGTCACCGCACATTATATCTTTGATGACAGCATCCCCAGCCTTCTCCTCGGCTCTGAGGATCGGACGGCCCACCATCGAGGGGAAAACATGATCAGGGAAGTTCGTACCGCCTCGGCCGATTTTGACGAAACCGGTACCTTGATCAAGGACTATGCGCAGGTTAGGAGGGGTGGGTTCATAGGAGATTACGGGGACTCGGACGAGGCCATAGAGACAGGCTACTTACCAATTGCTTGCTCCGACATGATGGATGTTGCACAAAGAGGACAGCCGCAATAGAGTTACAGACAGGCAGTGGAAAAAAACAAAACCCCCCGCAAAGCGTTGTTTCGTGGATGAATTGATTGATTAAGGGCGACAGTCAAACCAGAGAGTGGGTTGTGTGCTGTTGTGAGGAAGGCAAGTGAGGTGGTGACAAGCAGCTGGTGTTTGGGGGGCCGTTTGGGAGAAGCTGCGCCCGCAGGTTAACCAGCATGCCGGCACAGAATACAGTGTCGTATATTTGACTTGACATTATGTACAGTACAATAGCAAAGCAACATGCATTTGCAAGTTGAATTGAATAGGTAGGGATGGGCAGTTTACGGCCTAGATGTTGCGCCGAGCCCGCCGTGGCTTCACGTCTATGACGACGTCCTCGCTGGTCTCGGCCGCCGGTCCGTCGAGCACCACCGGTTTGGCACGGTAGTCGGTGCCTTGGACTTCAATGCGAATACGGCTCTTTGCGTCCCTGGCAGACAGGTCTCGCAGAATGATGAGGAAGACCGTAGCAATGCGTGTGTTGGACGTGACATCTACCAAGCCATACGAGCGGATTTCCATTTTCTCCTGGAAGCCGCCAGTTGAGCCCTTGAAGTCCTGCTGGATCGACTCCACCTCTGTGAACCGGTAGTGGTCAATGCTGGCCAGGTTGACTCCCAGTTGGGAAGCGAGACCCTCCTCATCCAGTTCCAGGGCCGACAGCACTCGCTGACGAGCAATGTCCGGGATGCTGAGCTTCAAAGTTGCCCCTGGAGTCTCGTCGGGCTCGTAAGTGAGGTGGTACGAGCCCATGTTGCTCCACCGCTGGGTGTACAGCTGGTTTTTGATCCTCCGCAGGCGCGAGGTGAGCATGTACATGCCCAGCAGGATCGGCGGGGTTGCTGCAATAATGATGGCCACAGGAATAAAGAAGATAAAAGCTGCAGTACCAGCTATCCAGCTGAATACCTTCATGGGCATCGGAACGTTGGGAAACATGCCGCTGCCACCGGCCGACGACCGTTTGTAAACCTCGAACGGCCCTCCTCCTCCAGTGTACAGGCTGCGCACCGACAGACCAACCAATGCAGTATTATTTTGGGTTACAGCAGTAGTGTGCGATGCAGAACACAGTCTTTTATGTGAAATCAGCAACGTAGAGGCTGGAACAACAATGTGCCGTGATCGAGATACAGATCCAGGTGTAGCACCTACAGCCCAGCATCCGGGGGTGTTGCCAGCTGATCTCTGTCTGGTAGTATGCAACCAGCGGGAAAATTCGCATCTGCTGACTGCAGACGACCTTGCTGCTGCAAATGCATACGGATACACCAGCCGACCAGGGCTGATGGTCCGGCCAGTAGCGTGGAGCATGGGTTCTGATGAAGTGATGTACTGTGCAAAGATTGGCGCACCACCCAAGAAGCACAAAATTAGCTCGCACCCTCCCCCAAGCAGTGCCAGTAAATTTTGTACACGAGTACCCGCAACACTGGATTGTGTTTTTGGGTACTTTGGGCTTGGGAGCACCTCCGATGAGACGGTGCGGCGCGCGTCAGGCGAGCGAGCAAGGGACCGAGCGAATAAGCGTCTTTCGGCCGACGCACCGTCCGTCCGTGTGCAGACGGCCGTTCTCTCCTCGACAGTAAGCTTCGGTTCAACCCTGCAATGTGATCAACTGGGCGAGGCAAGGCACGGCAGGTCGCGCATTGACGAGCCACGGGACCGTCGGACCATCTGAAAATGTCCTGTCACTGCGCCCTGCCTGACTCAGGTACAGCGTCGCCTTGCCGTGCCTTGACCCACCTGATCTTCGTCCGATGCACTGTGCATCATGGCCGATGCGTCATGACATGTCCGCACCACGGCGGCGGCGATGGCAATGCAGGGCTGAACTGAACAACGGCCGACGGTTGACACTCATTCAGCCTCTTGCCACAGTCCAAAGCTCGGGCGGCGCGCTGTTTCGGCGAGTGAGCGTCTGCCCAGGAAAAGCCACCTTTGACAGTGCAATGGCACGCTGCGAGGCTGCGCTTTTTTAGGCTCCTCCGCGTTCGCTCCAAAAGCCGGAGCCAAGAAAGAAGAACCGTCCGTCCAGGTCCTCGGCCCCCCCCGGCCGGCTGCAAAGCCATTGCCGGTGCAACCACATTTCCATGCCAATGCAGCACCCCACTAGTTTATTTCTTGTCTCGCACACTCTTCAACACCACAAAAGCTCTCTTCCAAGTCGCCTTCTCTCCATTCTGCTTGTATACTTCGGTGGCGTGCGGCTCGACTTGTCGAGGTATAACTCGGTGTGAGTCAACAGGCTCATCACTCACGAGTGAGCGAACACCGTTTCTTTTTTATCCATTTTGTATATAGACGGGGCCTGTTGGCAAGTGGCCCTTTTTGCCATCGTATTTTCTTGCGTCCTTTTGATCTGTTTACTTTCTCGCGCTCTCCAGATCACCAAGCTGTCGGAGCCTCACCTCAGATCGCCGTCTTTCTGTCTGTCCAAAGTCCCGGTCCCCCGTCCCTGTCCCTCGTCTTGCCTTGCCTTGCCTCGTCCTCTCTGTTTTCCTTCACTAGGATCATTTTCTTGTCTCGCCCTCGATCCAGCTATGACATCTCCCTCTCGCAAAGACTTACAGGCCCAGCTCATAGACCTCTTGAACCAATTGGATACCTCCGAGGCCAGACTCAAACGGTTGCGTGCAAGTCCCACCCCCAGCAGAGACCAGATCCAGCAGACTGAATGGGAAATCCAGATTCTACGCGGCGCAATTGACCAGATCAAGTCTCTTCTGGCCGCCGACGGGTCCCGCTCGTAAAGCCAACAAGCAAGCAATCTATTTTATCTCGTCCTCTGGCAGATTTTCCATCTTATAGATTCTTGTGGTGGGTGCTTTGCCAGCGTTTCTATCATTATTATTTTATTATTATTGGGCTGAGCTGGGCTGAACTGAACGAACCACTGTGAATAGCTGACCCGGCCCATCCTCCAATGTGTATTCCCCTTTCATGATCCTCCCACGAAGTTGTAACTATTCATATAAATTGCATGGGCTGCATTTTTATAAACTATTCAGGTATATCTGTCCCGCTGTCGAACAAACTGTAATAACACTATGGGCAGGCTTGCTGTTGTCTGGCTTCAGATCATATCCACACCCCCCCCGCCATAATCTCCTTACTATTGTTGTTGTATTTTACTATCATGCACTCACTATAGTCAAACTTTTTATACCTCCTCTTCCTTCTCTTCCAAGATCTCCTCTCGGATCTCCTCAATAATCTCGTCATCCTCGGCCTCCTTGACTGCAAGAACAGACTCAGGAACAAGTCCAAGGCTAACGAGCTTGGCCTCAACCTGCTGTCTCCATTCCTTCCAGTCAGAGAGAGCTTTCTTTCGTCGGAGAATAAGCTCTCGGCTGGCCTCGCTGGCTTCCATAGCATCCTCCTCTTCGAATCTTCGGGCATAAGTCTTGAGATTCTTGTTAACCTCCTTCCTCTTCTGCTTGGGGAGAATGCTCTCAGGACGGTTTCTCCAGCTGAAAGCTTTGAAGTTCTCCATGCTCTCCTCTCGAATGAGCTGACCGTGGAAGTTCCATAGCTTGTAACCATTCTCGATAGGGTGCTTCCAAGATGATGACCAGGTAGCCACAAACCGTCCTGAAGGATCCCACTCGATATCAGTTAGACCGAAATGTTCACATTGGCCAATCAGCTGCAGGTTGACATTCAGATCCTTATCGTAGTTCTTCTTCTCACCCTCATAGTCGAGATCCCAAAACTCCATCTCGCAGGAGTTTCCAGGACGAACAGTAGCGGTGATCACAAATCTACCAGCAGGAGACCAGTAGATAGAGTTGCAAGATTTGTTATCAACTGCCTTAGCCAGCTTCCAGTTGCCCTGATTGCCCTTGTTCTTCTCCAAGGCGTAGAAAGAAATGATGTTCTTGGAGGTAGGACGAGGAACAGCGGGACCCTGATCCAAAACAGAAA
The DNA here is from genome assembly GCA_023628935.1 of Zygoascus sp. PK3305. Classification (NCBI taxonomy): domain Eukaryota; kingdom Fungi; phylum Ascomycota; class Dipodascomycetes; order Dipodascales; family Trichomonascaceae; genus Zygoascus; species Zygoascus sp. PK3305. The sequence goes on from JAMAJS010000002.1 coordinate 441,886, forward strand.
TGGCGACAAATCGGTCAGACTTGGGTTCCCACTGAAAGTTAATGACGGTTTCTTTCAGCTCCATGACTTCACAAGGAATGTCCTTCTCGGTGAGACGGAACAGTTCCAAGTTGGTGTAGATAGACTTCTTAGATTTGGTGTGACGGTCCACCTTAACACACAGGTACTTTCCTTGATCCTGCCAGTGGAGTCGGCACCCGCTGACATTAAACAGGTTTCTAGATCGGATGACTTCCTTAGTAGGCAAGGACATAATGCATACACGGGCAGTCTGGTTGGGCATTTCGGGGGTCCAATAACACAACAGTTGCTCGCCGTCGGACCCGTTGGCAGGCTTTCTGCCTTCCAACTTGACTGAGCCTGGAGCAAATGCGAATTCCATGATTCCTGGAATTTTAATAGATTTTTTGTCCAGCAAGCCCATGGAAGGGGCCTCGTAAATCTGGAGAGCTTCGCCAGGGACCATTCTAGCGAAGTACTTGCTGTCAGACGACCACTTGAAAGTGGGCCAGATCACCTTGGCAGGGTTTTCCCGGTCAGGAGAAGGCAGCATGGGGAATGTTCTCAAGGGCAAGACGGTCTTGACGTCCCAGACAATGAGCTGGTTACCTTCGTCCTGTTCCTTAAAGGGGAATTTGCTTCGGTTGGGGTCATTCAGAGGAGGCAGCTGGATAGGAGCTGGCGACCAGGTGACCAGATAGTTTTCATTAGGAGAAAAGTCAATGAGCGAAGCCTGCATGTGAAGAAATCGGCCATATCGGGTCCACTTGGGGCCACCCCAGAGCTGGACACCCTGGGGGTGGATGGAGACGAGGTAGGTACCCTTGGGGGACCATCGGACGTACTTCTCGGTCCACTGCTCTCTGTCGACGATAGGTTCTGGGGCATCAGCCTTCTTGTTCCAGAAGATGCCGACCGTGTCGCCGCGGTGGAGGACAATCTGGTCTCGGCCCTGGGGGTCGGTGAGCCAGGAACGCAAATGGTCCTTGGGCTGGTATGGCTGGGTCTCTGGTTCCTTATACTCGGAGGCGACGTTTCCCTCGAAACCAAACCGTTCAATATCACCAATCTTGTTGACTTGCAGGGTGTGCTTCTGGTCGAGCCTCTTGTTGTTGAAGGTTCTCGCGGCCTCTGCAGCCTTGGCGGCGTCCTCGTATTCGACAAAGGCGAATCCTTTGGTCTTGCCGTTTTCGACAGGCATGAAAAAGCCGTCCTTCTTGATCTCGCCGACAGATGACAGCAGCTTGAGCAGGACCTTGGACAGCATAGGGACCTTGGACTCGGGGATGACGGGGCATCCGTCGACGACCACAAAGGTCTCCAAGCCGTCGTCAGGCTCAATCCTGTACTTGGCCTCCAGATCGGAGAAGTCGATGGATTCCTCAATGGGGGCCTCGTTCTTGATGGGCTCAGGCATTGATGGTAGGTTGGACGTGAGTAGGTGGTGTAGCGGTGTGAAAAATTATCGTTGACGAGTGCTGGACATTTGGGCACGGTGTAGCCTGTGGCCTGCCTGCCGCCAGCCAACTGCCAAAAGAGTGTGTTGCTGGGAGCGCACAGTGGGAGCGCATAGTGGGAACGGGAACCACCACAGCACAGCACAGCGAACGGCGCACAACTGAGGCAGGCATGGTTCAGTGGAGCGACGCACGTAAAAGCCGTCCGTATGTTCACTGTAGCGGAGTCCAGCTCTAGCTCTGCTGGGGCAACGAGATCCACCCCCTACTGCTACATGCACCTGCACCAGACCAGGCAGAACATGATTGGAATTTTTTTTTTCAGTTCCGGGTGAATGGGAACAAGAACGGGTATACAGAATGAATGCAGATGGAAAGGACGGGGAGAATGTTGAGGCAGCATTCGATTATTATTGTGTGCAGCTCAACCCCATGCAGGTGAATTGAAAGGGCAGGCACATCTGCACATTCTGGGGGCACGCTCAGCAACAGCATCCATCGGAGCCGTTTCGCGTGTCGCGGCTGCATAAAAGCCGCTTGGCTCTGGCTCTATCTCGGTTGACTCCACCAATCGCGCGGCCGCCTCGCCTGGCCTTTCCCATTGCTTGCTCGCTGCCGCTGCCGCTGCCTGTCCAAGAGTAGTCAGCCCTGTCGGGTTGGGCTGGGCTGGGCTATTTTCAGGGGCTTGGTTCGTTGGAGAAGACCGTAGGCCAGATGTGGTATTTTTGGGGGGGGATTCTCCCAAAAATCTCTAGGGGCGCTCGAACTGGACCCAGCCCGGCCGGGCTGGGCTATTTTCAGGGGCTTGGTTCGCCGGAAAGACCGTAGGCCAGATGTGGTATTTTTGGGGGGGGGGGATTCTCCCAAAAATCTCTAGGGGCGCTCGAACTGGACCCAGCCCAGCCCTGCGTACAGATGCACAGCGCTCCAGCTAGCAGGATGCCACAATGCAGTGCACAGCACGACCGTCAGGCACGGGGGTGAGCCACTGTGCTTTGGCCACATCCGCTGTGCATAGCCAAATCCCATTCCACGGGGAGCAATGTGGACCAGACGCACTTTGGGTTTCGTAGCGGTTTTATTTGGTTGCGGGTGCCAAAGCTTATTCTTGCTAGGTGGTTCTTGCCAAAGCTCACTCACCGTTCAGCCCAAAACAAATATTAAAAGGGGGGGGGTTTGATTGAATTCCACACAAATTGATCACCACCACTTATCTTTGCCCATTCCCCCCCCTCCCCCTTCCTTAGCGGACGGATCGATATTTTGTTTGTGGAATAAAGCAACAGGTGCGACTCGGCCAGCCATAGCTCTCCTGTCCTGCCTCTGCCTGGCGGTTTCGCAATCCTTTTTTTCAATTTCTCCGTTCCATTCTTGTGCGTGCGTCGTTGCCCGGGGTTGCTCCCCTAAAATCGTTTCTAAACCTTGCTTAGGCAACTCTCGTGTTGTGAACACCAGGCAAAAAAATACCTGAACCGTGACGACACTAACGTGCGTGCTTCTCCTTGAGCCCAGCAAAGCGCCTTTCTCTCCCTCCTCGACACCACCACACGCACCCCAGAGACTAGCCTTCTCCAACCAGCCCTTGCAAAATAACACCAACACCTGGAGCCACGGAGTCTTGGGCGTGTGCTCCCTCTAAAAGTTATTTTTTGTTAATTTTTTTTTAAATCTTTTGGCTCCCTGCTGTGCTGCACCCCACGGACGCTTCTACGCATACCCGGTGTGAGACTTTGTCTAGTTTCAGATTATCGCTGTGTTGTGTTGTCCAACGCAGTGCAGCCCGCTACGCTACTCCTCTGCTAGTGTTTAAACCACTGCATTCCATTCTTTTTTTATTCTCATTCCCTTTCACAGACCTCTGTTTGCATAATGGATCATACCCGGGAACTCCTGGAGGACGACCCCTATGATCACGTCTCCTCATCGCCGTCTATCGATGAGGATGAGATTGACTTCCAGTACGTGTACGCCCTCAAGACGTTCATTGCTACCGAGCAGGGCCAGGCCAATGCCTACAAGGGCGATGCCATGATATTGCTCAACGATGCAAATTCCTACTGGTGGCTTGTCCGCCTTGTCAAAGATTCCTCTGTGGGATTTCTACCGGCTGAACACATTGAGACACCCTGGGAGCGCCTGGCTAGACTGAATAAGTACAGAAATGGCGAAACAACTTCCACAGAGTCCCATAATGCCTCAAAAGCCTTTGGACGTCTCTTCAAGTCCAGCAGCCAGAAGAGAAAGGAAAAGGAAAAACAGGCCGCCGCTGCTCTCAGCAACAAGACGGTCTCCTTCACTGAGAATTACACCTATTTTTCCGCGTCCGAATGGGAGTACTCTGACGATGAGAAGGACAATTCCGATTTTCAAGGTCTCGAGGAAGAGGATGATTTCGATGAGGATGATAATGAAGGCTCTGATTCTGGGGCCGAACCCCAGTCTCCTGTATTCAACGGAGTTCGACACATCCCGCGACCCAATGCCAACAGCAATGACCCCAATGATAGTACTGCACAGAAATCTTCGGCAATCAACAGTGATGATGAAAACGGAGATGACCTGGCTGATAATGCCAGTCCCAGACCCCTATTAATCAAGAAGACAAGACAGTCTCCTCCTGTTGCTGAGGATGCCGCAGTAGCACCTGCTACTGCTTCAAACCCTACTACTACTACTTCCTCTGAGAAGGAGTCAGGTAGACAACAACTGCATGAAATCTCTGCGCTAGCTGCGACTGGCATTGTTCCCGCTATTGCTGCTAACACAACCAAGGCTACCAACTCTGTCAAGCCTCTTTCTAATAATAATTCGACTTCGACCAAATCAAAGCAGACTAAGAACGGCTCTTCTACATCCAACAATACCAGTACTAAGAAGCCTGGTCTGTTCTCTAAGATAATGGGTAACAGGAACGTGTCAGTTGGAGGTGATGATCTGGGTGCTGACCTCGTCAATAAAGAGGTGGCTGTTCCTACAGCTGCTCCATTGCAGCAGGCTCAGCAGGCTCCACAAAAGGCCCAGAAAGAGGATCAAAAACCTGCCAAACTTGTTGTTTCTCCATCAGCAGAAACATCTCAGATGGATGTTGAGAGTGCTGATAAGCTGGAAAAGAAGACATCTGATGAGGTACCTGCAATTGCTGCCGCCAACAATAGCTCAAACACCGTTGGTTCACGCCCCAACCCAGCGGCCCTTCAAGCTCCTGAAAAGCAAGCTAAGAGACGCTCATTCTTGAAGGCCAAATCATCGATAGAGCAATTCGGCAGAAAGGATAACAAGAAGGCACATTCCACTCTGGGAATACCAGAACCGTTCCCTGAGAGTACTAGGAATCGAACAGTATCTGTTTCGTCCATGTCCTCCAACGGTTCGGCCAGTTCAGGGGGATCTTTTAGTAAGATATTTAAAAGAAGGAAGCATAAGGCCAGCAGCATGCTGGAAACAGGTGATCTCTCCTCGCCTGGATCTTTGTCCAGTCCACTAGCATCTCCCGTTGGCCAGCTCAATGAGTCGTCAAGCACCATTGGCGAAGCAAAGGACTATGTGGCAGCCAAACATAACACTCGGAACTCATTACGTTCGCTCCCGAACACAGATGGTACTGGGCCTACGCAGAAAATGGATCTTGGAGCCAGACATGGACTTTATCATTCAACTTCAAGCAATGTGACTGCCCCCCTGCAACCAATGAAGTATGGACCAAACAACCCGTTTGTCAGCAAAACTTTGAGTCAAGGCGTTGAAAAGGGAACGCGAACGCCATTTCTACAAATGCGACCTCGAAATGGCCAGCTTGGCCCTCGGCCAACATCCACTCCAGCGGACCCGCGGGAGCTGCAGGAGACTGGCCATCGGCCGCCGCAACCAAGGAATTGGCCATCTCATATGTCATATCATGAAGATTCTACTTTGGACTTGCCAGATACACCTAACTTGTATCAAAATGAAAGTGCACGAACTTCAATTATTAGCGAGAATACTGTGAGTGTTCATTCGATATCTGCCATCATGGATGGCAGCGAAGATGGAGACGAAGACGAAAATGACGAGGACACTCTCGAAGCCGAGGCTAATGATGAAGAGAGAGTGCCAATTCAGGACACGAGCTCTTCTACTTCGATTCTTAGCCATGGCAGGAATAAAAGTTCTGCGGAGTCCACCATTAGCAAGGACGGGTTTGGAGCTGAGAACGACTTTGAAACGTGGAAGGATGGCCAGAACAGCCGACAGGCCACGGAAAATATTGCTTTGGAGCGAGAGCTTTCCAAGTCTTCTACGTCCTATCAGACAGAAACCAGGCGGTCGCACTCTGCTACATCTGCAAGCACGACTGGCACTGGAACCTCAACATCTTCCCCACCTACTCTGGAGTATCATGCGGGAGACGGCCAATCGCCTACATCAGAGTTCTCTGAAACGCCTTCATCTACGGAGGCATTCCGCAACAACACAAACCCGGTTATTAAGCGGTACTGGAATGGTAGTAGCACGTCCTCGATTGTGTCGACTCAGTATGCCAGTACTGATGCTCCGTCAATGATTACTGCCAACACCACCAACAGCGAAAGCAGTGTTTCCACCGTTACGTCCACCGATTCTGGTACGATTATTGCCGAGAAACTGAACACCGTCCAGATCAGCGATGCTTCTGCCGGCAGAAATGTCCCCGTAGACGCGCTGCATCCAGATATTGTACCGATTTACAGAGACACTACACGCAAGCTCGGGGAGATAAGCAGCCGGCTGGATGCCCTGCTGAGTAGCTACCGATAAGAGCTGCTAGGAGGGGTGTGTACAAAAGCTCGGGGGATCTGTCTTAATATAATGTTACCGTGCGCTGCTTTCACGCTATTTGATCATCTTTATTATTATTATTATTATTATTATTGTTCTTATGTCTTTAATTCATTTAATGCATTGTACCTCCTTTCTACTTGTCTGCCGGTGGCCGCTTCGGTCCACTGTGCGTGTGCGTTTGCTCGCTTTGTGCGTTTAATTTACTTGTAAACTATGGCAGCGTGTTGTGTGCGCATGGGTATGTGCGCTGGCTCACTTGACATTGTGTGCAAAGCCGCATTATTCGTTGGATGAGCAAAACACCCGTTTTTTGCACTTTTTTTCACCCATACAAAGTTTGGCGCCTACAAACACCAACCGGAACTCCACTAACCGGACAAGTCTGGGGGAAATCGAAAAAGGAGGACATCTTCGCCACTCAAAAGTGGTTCTAACATTTGACTACCAGACAGCAGCTTCTGGCCGCCAGTTGAAATTGACGTGACCTGAATCGACATCCACTGCCTGCCTGTGCCCGGAGATGTCATCGTGGAACCCTACTGAGGATAATGTTCGGGGCCTGGTGACGGTCTTGGACCAGAGCTCATCGAGCAGTGCGGCATTGCGATCGCAGGCCAAAAGGGTAGGTACAGCGGGGACTGTTTGCTCGAGAATCCGGTTGACAAGAGCGCTGCAGTGCCTGGAATTTGGACACACCGTGGTTGTTAAGGGAGATCATAAAGCAGCAGCCCTTTTGATGAACAGGACGCCATACAAGCGATGGATAGCACCCTGCCCAAACCCTTTGCCGTATGCTAACTTTTTTACTATTTAGGCACTCGAGGAAGCTAGAAACCAGCCAGACCTTGATAACTACTTGACGTATTTGTTGGTGACCCCCACCTCAGGAGCATCTGCCGATGTGCGTGCAACTGCTGGCTTGCTGCTGAAAAACAACATCCGACTGGGGTACGACGGCTATCCCGCCGAGGTGAAGGATTATATTAAGCAGAATATTTTGAACGGTCTTGTGGACCCCGTGGTTTTGATTAGAAACATCACTGGTAACGTCGTAACTACGCTGCTGTCCAAAGCTGGCGTAGCAGGATGGCCTGAAGCCTTGGGTAACCTTATGACTATGACCGACAACCCCAATGTGCAGACTCAGGAAGGTGCTATGAGTGCACTAGGAAAGATCTGTGAGGATTCTGCCTCGGAGCTGGATAGAGAGTACAATGGAGAGCGGCCATTGAGCTATATGATTCCCAAGTTCCTATCTTTCACCGCCTCTCCCTCTGCCAAAATCAGATCCTTGAGTATTTTCTGCCTCACTCAGTTCATCACAGTTCAGTCACAGTCTCTGCTGGCTCACGTTGATACCTTTCTCGAAGCGCTGTTCAGCCTTGCTACTGACTCCGACCCTGATACCCGCCGCAACATTTGCACCGCTCTGGTCAGCTTGCTTGAAGTCCGGCCAGACAAACTTCTTCCACACATGGATGGCGTTATAAATTATTGTCTCCACTGTATCAAGGACGAAGATGAACAAGTTGCCTCGGAAGCTTGTGAGTTCATTCTCGGACTGGCAGAGTCCAGTATTGACGAGAGCCACATCAAACCTCATCTTCCGAAGATTCTGCCTGTTATTCTGTCTACTATGGTATATTCAGAGATGGACAGATTTTTATTGGAGAGCTTGGCTGAAAATGACGAGTCTGTTGAAGATAAGAGCGAAGACATTCGACCTGGCTTTGCCAAATCCAAGGATGCCCACCAAGTTGAGAAGAGCACCAAAAAGGACGGAACCCCGGCCACCACTGAAGAACATACAAATGGTGCCGCTGCAGATGACGACGATGACGACGAAGAAGACGAAGACGACTACGATGCTGGCCTCGCTGAGTGGAACCTGCGAAAATGTTCTGCTGCGGCCATCGACGTCTTTGCTGTCAAGTTCCCAGATGTCGTCCTCGAGGTTCTAATGCCTTATCTGAAGGAAAATGTCGTTTCACCGGAATGGCATGTTCGAGAAGCATCGATTCTTGCGTTTGGAGCAATTGCAGAAGGCTGCATTTCTCACATCAACCCCCACCTTCCTTCTCTTGTCCCCTTTTTGACCGATAGACTGCATGACGAACAGCCTCCAGTTAGGCAGATTGCATGCTGGACTTTGGGAAGATACAGCAGGTGGATTGTTGAAACTAATGCTGACGGATCAAACCCTCAGCAGTACTTTCTGCCATGCCTAGAGGGCCTGCTTCGATGTTGCGTGGATAAAAACAAAAAGGTCCAAGAGAGCGGATGCAGTTCTGTTGCAAACTTTTGCGATACTGCAGGTGATTTACTCATTCCTTATCTAGGTGTTATTTTGCGACAGCTGATCATGTGCTTTCAAAAATACCAGGCCAAGAACCTGATTATTTTGTACGACGCTATCCAGACATTGGTTGACAGAGTGCCCGACGCTATCTGTGAGCCTGAATATGTCCAGATATTGCTGCCTCCTTTGATTGAAAAGTGGCAGCAGCTCAAAGATGATGACCGGGAACTTTGGCCACTGCTCGAGTGTCTCTCTAGTGTAACCGCCAGCCTCAGAGAGCAGTTCGCTCCCTATGCTCCCGCAGTGTTTGAGAGATCTATCGGTATATTAAGAGAGAATCTCGTGCTGGATCAGTGCTATCAAATGGATCCCACTGTTGATCCTCCCGAGAAGGATTTCATAATCACCACCTTGGATTTGTTGGATGGCTTGGTCATTGGTTTGAGGCAGCATGCTTCTGAGCTTATTAGTAGGTACGAACCATCATTGGTGGAGATGATGCTTGTTTGTTTCCAGGATGCTGTTTACGAGGTACGACAGTCTGCTTTTGCTCTGCTGGGTGACATGGCCATCCATACGTTTGACCGTCTGGAACCTTACTTAGGCAACATTATGCAGGAGACTATCGCTCAGATAGACAGCCGGGACCCTGGCGCTCAGGCTGTATGCAATAATGCTATTTGGTCGGTAGGAGAGATTTCTCTGCAGGTTTCACGAGAACAACTGGAACCCTATGCCAATGAGCTTTTGCAGCGACTGATCAACACGTTACTATCGCCCACTGCTGAAACTATCTTAGAAAACGTATCTATTGCTATTGGAAGACTTGGCCAAAAACTTGGAGATGTGATTGCTCCACATCTGGAAGTGTTTATTCTGGCGTGGTGCCAGAAGATTAGAAATGTCGACGAAACGGAAGAAAAGGACAGTGCATTCTTGGGCATATGCCATGTTGTAGCTGCCAACCCAGCTGGGCTCACCAGCAATGGCGGTCAGGCTCTGGCTGAGTTCTTGCAGCTCTGTGCTATGTACGAGGAACCTTCTCAAGAATTGGCCATGTCTATGGCCAAGGTCCTGGAAGGCTACAAGTCTTTTCTCGGAGACAATTGGCCTACGCTACTTGGAAAGTTGCACCCCGAGGTTTCAAAGAGTCTTCAACAGAGATACGGATTGTGAGAGATGAGAAGGTTTAGATGATAGATCGATGCCCAAGGAATGGAGGACCCGCACTTGGAAATAATATTTTATGTAGATTTAGCATGTAGTGATTTCAATATTATCGAATCGATAACAAAGTGATAACCCTATTGTCGGGTCGGGTTGTGTTGAAATACCTAATGGAGCAGCATTGGATAATCTACTTTCAAAGATCTCTGGTTTGTTGGACACATATGAAGCGAGGCTGGCGTGGTGAGGTAAAAGGGTTGGGCCTAGGAATACGCAGGTTTGGTGGGTCACGTGCAGCCAATCATGGTAGTGCAAATTGTGTACTTCAAGATTTTTCTTGTTGCACACATACATTGAACTACATACACATTCACAATGTCTGGCGGTCATTCTGGTTACATGGGCTGGTGGGGTTCTTTCAGTAAGTATTTAAAGACATTTATTTTACTATCATTGATTATAAGTATACAAATATTCTAACTGTCAATTAGACACCCCCAAGCAGCGATATATTGTTCGATATGGCATTGCTGCCGGTGCTGCTAAGCCCTTGTACGGAGCTCTGCACGCTGCTGTTTTCAACACCTTCCGAAGAGTGAAGGCTCAGGCTCTCTACGTTATTGTTCCTGTGAGCATTTACTACTACGTCTGGACTAGCTCTAACAACTACAACGCTTGGCTCTATACTAAGGCCGGTCGAGAGACTCTTGAGCGACTGAACGCCGAATAAACGAGCATAAACAGACGAGCATATTTTCATAGGCGAGCCTATATAGGAATACAATGTTTTTGTATTGAATGGATGAGACAATGTGTCGATTTGTCGTTGCAGATGCAGGTAGACATGCTGGATTTAGAGCGTGATTTAAGAAAGAACAATTGGCCTTCTGCGTTTTCCGTGATTTTATGGGGATGGCCAATAGTAAAGTGCTTTTCAAATTGGTAGAATAGTTCTTCTCGGTTGATAGCATTCGGCTAGATGATTGATGTATTCTTGTAGCTATTTGGTTGTTCATTACTGCTCATTGCGTGGGCTGATATACTTCACGTTGAATCTGGCCATGCTCACTGGCCGGCAATTGCAGGGGCCCATCACATCCAACTGCGTTCAACTGGATAGGAAGAAATTTAGTGAAATTGTAAGTGTAAGCATTAATGAAGATAAGATTCAATCCATTAGATTTATAAATAAACAAAATTAAGAAACGGGTATGACATAGCATCAAGTAGAATATGCAAAGGTATCGACAGGTATTTCCAAAGGTATACTTCAAAGTGCTGAACTGAAAGCAGCCGTTGGTATTTTATGAATGGTAGCTACTACAACGGTATAAATCTCCAGCACTAAACCAGATCCTTACATGTTTCGCGAAAAGAATGGCATGGGCCCCCATACCAGAGTCTTGTTTTGAGCCAAGACATAGCAGAATTACTATATAATCATTATAAAAACCAAAGAAAAGCAAAGCAAAGCAAAACCAAAACTTTTGAGCACCGCAGTTACTCTTCTTCAACAATGTTACCTCGCTCGGAAACGTAGATACCGTCCAAGAACTTTCGGATATCCTTATTTCGGACTCGGCAAATCTGCTGAATGTCGGCAGCAGTCTGGGAAACATTCTCCAGAGAGTTGCCAGACAGAATCAGCTCGTCCTTCTGGGCAGTAGAGACCTCGACGGTGACACCCTCCAGAGCCTTGATAATTCGGACCTGCTTCTCACCCAAAAAGTGTCGGATTTCGACAGTCTTACCACCATCCAACAAGTTCAGGTTGATGGGGAAATGGGCATAAACATATCGCATCTTGTACTTGTAGCCCTTGGTGACACCGGTGATGAGGTTGGCAACCAGAGACTTGACAGTTCGCAGAGTAGCAACGTGCTTTCGGTCACCGTGGAATACAGAAATCTTGATGGCTCGGTCAGAAACCTTCTTGAAGACAACGTCAACGTGTCGCAGGTTCTTGGTCAAAGTGCCTCGGGGACCAGTGACAGTGATCTGTCTGGACTTGATCTGGACAGTCACGCCCTCAGGAATATCCAGAGTCTGTTCAGTGTTGATGTACTTCATGCTGGTATGTGTGTTTTTGGAGTCTAAAAATTATGAGGAGAAAAAGTTTCACGACCCAAGTTGAGTGCTTGTCTTGTTGGCAGCGTGCGTAGCCCCCAGCACGGGTTGACCCCCAGTTTGGCTGCTTACGTCACAACCGTTGTGGCCACTATCAGCACCCGCACCCAGCGATCCAACACCACACTGAACATCCAAATATCTCATCCCATCACCAAAACAATCCCAATGGACGTTTTTGAACAGGCCATCAAGGCCTGGACGGAAATCGGGTTGTCCAGTCTGCAAAAGACGCTGGATGACGAGGGTGTCAAGATTGTGGAATACCAGGGAGGGTCTGCCGAGAGCAGAAAGGAGCTGGCAACCCGCACAAAGCAGTTTCGCAAGCTGTCCGACGAGGAGAAGCTCACTGAAGTCAAAGGACTGCTCAAACTGTACCAGCAGGAAATAGACAGTCTTACCAATCGAGGAAAATATGCGGAAACCTGTTTTATGAATGTATACAAGCTGCTGGCTGAAGCCCCTGATCCCAAGCCGCTGCTAGAGGCGTCGATTGACTCGGTCACTTCTGCTGCTGAGGTCTCACAGCTCTCTCAGGAAAATGCCAAGCTCAACGACACCTTAAGCCGGTACTCTGACTATGAGACTGTCAAGGCCAAATTGTTGAAACTGGAGATGTCTTCCATTGAGTCTGCACAGGCCAAGGTGGCTGCCAAGGAGGCAGAGATGAATGCCATCATTGACGAGAAGGAGAGGACCTGGAAGCTCAAGGAAGAAGAGCTTATGAAGCAATTGAAGGAAGTCAGAGCCAGTCATGAGGCCGCTGAGGCACAGCTATCGAAAGGCACGGCTTCTTCTGGATCGAATGGCGATTCTAACGGCGATGAGTCTAGTCGCCTGGCGGAGCTGGAGTTGGTGGCTAGTGATCTTGAGCGAGCAAACAGACACGTCACACAAGCTGAAAAGCGTAACCTTGAACTTCGAAAGGAGCTTGAGGAGGTCAAGTCTGGTGCCAAAGAGCGGGAATTCAAGGAGGAGCTCGAGGCCAGAATTGCGGACCTCGAAGGTGAGGTTACTACTGCTTCTGTGAAACTGGAAAATACGCGAACTAAACTGGTTCAAACAAAGTCAGATGCTGCAAAGAAGATTGAATCTCTAGAGAGAGATACACAGAGGAAAACTCAGGAAATCGATACTTTGCGAGACAAACTTGCCAAGAAGGGGGACTATGATGAGTTGAAGAGAGAGCTGGAAATGATCAGATCAATCCAGTTCTCTAACGGCGATGATGGCGATGACGAAGAAGATGGTGAAAGCGATGAGCGAGAAGAAGGGGAGTATACCGGTGACAGTGCCGCTACCAAGGTCGATAAGCTACTGTATGCCAAGAACAGAAAGCTTGGAAATGACCTCACCGTGATGAGGGTTAAAAATGGAGAGCTGACCGTTGAGCTGGAGAAAGCCAAACATGAGATAAAGGAGCTGGAAGCTGAATTAGAGAACATCCGAGAACTCAATAGTAAGCTGGAAGAAGATATAGGTGGCATGAGACAAGGTAGCACTGGCGGAGCCGGAACAATGTCGATGGTGTCTGGGTGGACTCCAGGCCCCAGTCACAGCGGACGAGTATCACCAACGACATCTATTCTTGGTGGGCGAGACCCTCGTGGCAGTATTAACTCGCCTAATACAGCTGCAGACAATTCCATTCTGCCGATTATTACCCAGCAGAGGGACAGATTCCGAGCCAGGAATAATGATCTGGAACAAGAGCTTCGAAAGAACTGGTCTCTTGTGACGTCTTTGCGAAAGGAGCTGGAGGCTGTTAAGAAAGATAATCTCGATCTCTATGAACGCAGCAGATATGTGACTTCTTACAAGCGAAACAATCCTTTTTCAGCTAAGGCCAATGTAGAGGATCGGTACAAGAGTTTATATGAGGAGAGCATCAGTCCCTTTGCTATCTTCAAGGGTCGGGAATCGCAGCGGGCTCTGTCTCAGCTGAATTTCCTCGATCGGATAGCATATCAATTTACCAAAGTTATTCTTGCTAACAAATTCAGCCGGAACCTCTTTATTGCATATTGCGTTGGGCTTCATGTACTAGTATTCTTCACCTTGACATATGGTATGGGAGCGGCTGCAGCTCCGCAGTTTGTGGAAGTCTCCACTACTGGAAGAATATCAGTTGATGATTTAGATTCCTCAATTGCGGATCCGATATAGGCATATAAATAAGTAATTAGTAACAGAGAAGGGTATTTGCATACAGTCTTTTTAGTATTGTTGATGGATTTCTTGGAGGGCTGAGAGTGAGCTACTAAGCCATACAATCAACAAGACCTCCGCATACATTTTCAACATATAGCACTCGGTAGTTGGGCACTGGCACATTGGCACTCAACGGCCAGAATTCATAAATATCGATACAAGTACTGCAGCGGCTACTGATAATACATACAAGATGCCTTTGGTAAAGAGCTATTTGCATAGGCATCGCATCATTTGTCTACGCCGAGCATAGCTTGCTAGATATTGCTCTTTCGCAGAGCTGCACTACATTACATTAGAAAAGTCTTAAAAAGGGTCACGTTCTAAATCGTCATATTATAGCATACACTATATCCATTTTGTTTTTATGAGAGATTATGGCATTTCATATTATTTAGTGCTTGGCAGCCTTGATAGCCCGCTGTCGGTTGGACAGATGGGCAACGGAGGACTCAGGAGCCTTCTCAACCTCCTCACCAGACTCAGTGAGGACAATCTCAATGTGGCATGGGCTGGACTGGTAAGCGTTAACTCGACCGTGGGCTCGGTAAGTTCGTCGTCGGTGCTTGGGGGCCTGGTTGACCTGGACATGGGAGATGACCAGCTTCTCAGTGTCGAGACCCTTGGCGTCAGCATTGGCCTGGGCGTTCTTCAACAGCTCGGTGACGAACTTGACGGACTTGGCGGGCCATCGGGCCTTGGTGACACCGAACTCCTTGCCCTGGGCGGTTCGGCCGATGCTGCCGGCGTGTCGTCGGAAAGGAATAGCTCGCTTGTGGTCGCTGACGTCCTCGAGGTACTGGAGGGCCTTGTTCAGCTCCCAGCCCTTGATGGCGGCGGCAGTAGCCTGAGTATTCTTGTACGACACTCGGAGGTAAGATCCTCGAGAAGATGCACTCTTAGCAGGGTTGACGGCGGTGGTTCCGTATCGTGCCATTTTTCTGTCGATGGTGGTGTTGTGAAAAAAGGTAAGAGGTGGTGGAGTAGGAAAACAGGAAAACTGAGTGGGTTTGGCACCGCTGGTGGGATGAGTGGTGCTGAGAGTTACGCAGCAGTCACTCTTACACACCTCACCCAAAATCTTGACACACTGGAATAAATTTTCGGTGGGTTGGCTTGGGGGGTTTTTCGTCGAGTGCAATTTGGGAGTTCAGCCGTGCAGTAGTGCGGCTCGCTTAGCCGGGGCGAACCAGCCGGGTTGGCATAGCTAATATTACCTGTATGGGACTGTCAAACGGTCTGGGATAGAAAATAAAAACGGCTTGTTTTACGTATTATTCGAGTTTCTGAAATACGTGCAAGTAGGCTTTTTGGTGCCTCATATTTCCTGCTGTGCCAGTTGGTCTGCTGCAATCTTTTTCCATGTCGCGGTGTCTGACTGGCTGGCTGGCCATGTGCGTGGGTAGTTAGTTGTTGGTGCGTTGCTTTACTGTTCAGCTCCGTCTCCCACGGCTGGGTGCTCCTTTTGATAAATTTTTATATTTTTTTTTTTCAGACATCAAGAAAATCTTCAGCCAAGTTTTTCTGCTCAAGACAAACAAGAAGCCCCCAGTGCAAACCACCACAACAGTTGAAGAGACTTGTGACTTGCGTTGGATTGTACATTAAGACGCATTTTCAGTTTTTGCTGTAAAATTTTTCGGATAATTCTTTAGAAATGGCATTCATACCTGGCGGACGAGGTGGACGAGGAGGATTCGGCGGTGGACGAGGCGGTGGCCGAGGAGGCTTTGGCGGCGGACGAGGAGGATCTGCTGGTGGCCGAGGAGGAGGACGAGGAGGCTTTGGCGGTGGACGAGGCGGTGGCCGTGGCGGTGCTCCTGGTGGACGAGGTGCACGAGGTGGTGCTCGTGGAGGACGGGGAGGAGCTCGAGGTGGTGCCCGAGGTGGTGCCAAGGTGGTTGTTGAACCGCACAGACATGCCGGTGTATTTATTGCTCGAGGTAAGGAGGATCTGCTGGTTACCAAGAATCTTACTCCCGGCGAGTCTGTGTACGGCGAGAAGCGAATTTCTGTGGACGTGCCTGCCAAGGACGAGAACACACCTGCTTCCAAGATTGAGTACCGAGTGTGGAATCCCTTCCGATCCAAGCTGGCTGCTGGTATTCTGGGTGGTCTGGACGAGCTGTTTGTCGGCCCTGGCAAGAAGGTGCTGTACCTGGGTGCTGCTTCTGGTACCTCTGTTTCGCATGTTGCTGATGTGGTTGGCCCCGAGGGTATTGTGTACGCCGTTGAGTTTTCGCACCGATCTGGTCGAGACTTGATTTCCATGGCCAAGAAGCGACCCAATGTCATCCCTATCATCGAGGATGCCCGACACCCCCAGAAGTACAGAATGCTGGTTGGCATGGTTGACGTTGTGTTTGCTGATGTTGCCCAGCCCGATCAGGCTCGAATCATTGCTCTCAACTCGCATCTTTTCCTCAAGGACCAGGGTGGAGTGGTCATCTCTATCAAGGCCAACTGCATTGACTCCACTGTCGACGCCGAGACTGTTTTCGCACGAGAAGTTCAGAAGTTGCGAGAGGAGCGAATCAAGCCTTTGGAACAGCTGACTCTGGAGCCTTATGAACGAGACCATTGTATTGTTGTTGGTAGATATATGCGAAGCCAGTAAATTTGGCTGGCTCGGCACTAACAGTGCAGTGCTTTAGCTCTACCTCAAAAAAGACGACAAGGAAAAAAAAAAGATTTAAAAAACACTTATATTAATAGGGGAGGCACAAATGGACGGACATCCATGGAGAACCCCATGGATATATATTAAGATGAATAAAAAATGATGTTTCGCGAACTCTTGTATGTATGTTTGTATGCTGCTGCAGTTGGGTCTGTGCCGCGACCAACAGATTTATCTGCAGTTTGCGCCAGCTATAAAGTAATCTTCCAACATCCCAAATGATCGCCAACATGAGCTCGGCGACCACGCTGCTTCTGCTTCTGCTGCTGGCGGCTGGTGCACAGGCAAAGCTGTTGACTTGCAAAATAACGGTCGAAGGCGAGGAGTATGACTTGACGCCTCTTGGAGGGAACCATGCAATCACCGTCAAGCGCAACACGCCGCCTACCCAGTCCTCCCTGTCCTGGTACATCAATCCCTGTGGCGAGTTGGAAAAGGGCTACAGTGATCACGGCTGCGATGAAGGCACCCAAATATGTGGGGTGGAGACGGTGACACTGCCCAACTCGGATAATGTTATTACGCAGGTCATTCCGCTCATTACTCGTTTCGATTCGGGCGGATCCGAGCCTCGTTTCGCGGTGCTGGCCGACGGCTTCTCGGCCATCACCACCGGGTCCCGATGGGGCGACGAGACAAATCTCACTACGAGGATAGACTACCGTTGCATCAATTCTGCTGACAGCAAGTTCTCGGTGGTGTCTTGGGATGGTCTGTTGCTGCATCTCGAGGTGTCGAGCGATAAGGTGTGCACAAAAGGCACCAGACCCCCAGAGAAAAGCCCTTCCAAGGAGCCTGAGCAGAAGAAGCCAGACGAAAAAACTCCTGAAGGTGACAAAAAGCCTGAGGAGAGTGAGAGCTCGCTGTGGTCTTTTATCTTCTGGGTGTTTGTTCTTTCTGGACTGGCCTTTGCTGGTTATGTGATTGGCAGTGCCTGGATCAACTACACCAAATATGGTCTCACTGGTGTCGAGCTGCTGCCACATTCTGACACACTGCGTGACCTGCCTTATTTAATTCGCGATTTCGCAAACAAGGTGGCCAATACCTTTGCTGGGGGTGGATCTCGTGGTGGATACAGTGCAGTGTAGATAAGGGGAGAGACCCCGTCACCCTTTCGACACTTTGACCTAATAGATCTATCTCTTCTCTAGTTACCTGTAGAATATAATGCGAATTTGCCAGAAATCAATCGAAGAGCCACACTAATACGCACATCTCTTCTCCGTATCTTCACAGTCTGTGTAATATATTACTTGAGTCTTTACTTTACTTTACTCGAGCTAAAATCTACATCACTCAGTTGGCGGGGGCTTGTTGCAGTTTCTTGGAGATCTCCGTGATCGTCTTGGTCAAGTTTTCATATGTCTGTTCCAGATACCGCAGCTTTTTGGTCAACGCGTCAAGACTCTCCTTTGACGATTTTTTGTCTTGCTCCAGAACTTTCTTATAGTCCTTGACATTTGTGCTGATGAACATCTTGCCCACTCCTTGCCAAACTCTGGTGGAATCGTCCTTCACAGCATCGGATAGCTGCTTGTCGGTGGCTTCGCTCAGTTTGATGGTTCGCTGCTGGGCTGCAATCTGCGCCCGCACATTTTGCAGTTCGGCCTGGGTTTGAATATAACGATCCTCAATGTCTCGAATCACTTGAGCATCCATGGCGGTACTGCTGTATGTGATTTGGTGGTGCGTTGTAGTTCAAGTTGGCTGGGATCAAAAAGCTGGAGTTTTTCACCTCTGCAATACTGAGCCTGCATCAGCCATGATTAGGACCATTCGGCCCCGCTTGCCGGCTGGCACTCTTTTACGAAATGCCCGAACTCTCATGACTGAAAATAACACTCAGTCTGAAACCAACAAGGCTGAGAAAACTCTCACCAAGTTCTGGAAGCATGTTGGTGTCGCTCCTTACGAGGGCAACTCCACTGTTGGTGGACTTAATGCTGTCAAGGATCATGGTAATGTAGTCACGTTGGATTCCAAACCCATAAAAACACCCTCAGGGTTCCCTCTGGTGGTTCCTACTGGCAAGTCACCTGCCTTGGTCCATCTTATTGCTCAGGAATGGTCGGTCATGCCTTCTCTTAAGCTGAAGCCCCATGTTGTGCCTCTGACTTCCCTTGCTGCACGAGCCGTTGATCTCCAGTATAGCGAAGAGGGTCCACTTGAACGCAAGGCCATTGTTGAGCATCTTCTTCCTTACCTGGATACCGACACTTTAGTAGTGTTTTCTCCTGTCAAGGATTGTGATGGCACTCTCCGCAAAGCCCAGGACGAGGAGTATTTCCCCATCATAGAATTGGCCGAGAAATTTTGGGGTGTGAAGCTAAGTGTTCTCGATACAGAGGTCAGCTTATTTGGAAACCAACAGTCTGATGAGACCAAGAAGATTGTTGCTGACTGGATCAATTCGCTGGATACATGGCAGTTGAGTGCTCTGGAACGAGCGACTACGGCAGCCCGATCCTTGATTGGAGCAATGCTGGTAGTCACCAAACAGAAGACACCTGATGAAATTTCTCATCTTGTGAATCTCGAGACCACTCACCAGACTGCTTATTGGGGTGAGGTTGAAGACACTCATGATGTTCAGCACGTGGATATTCGACGACTGTTAGCATCATCCTACTTGATGGCATAAATGGAATGGAGCTGGCCACTCATCTAGTGGCCAGCTTTGTATTGTAAATATAAATATATTAATGTACATTTAAAATGATACGCAGATTAAGCAGATTAAGGAGTGTGACCTTCGTTAACAGAAGGGGATGATTTGGATTAGTTTAGCACAGATTTGTGGTCGTCTGCTCATTCGTTCGTAAAAAGCTCATAGACATGCGCAGCTTCCTTCTCACCCTTGAACTGTAGTAACCATCGAGGCGGATTCTCGTCCAGGGAAATAGAAATACCAACTCTGCCCATTCGCGCAAAAGACTTGGAGCCAATGGATTGCTCAAAGAACATGGGCTCTCGACAAGTTAGAGGTCGAATAAGAACAGCCTTTTGGTTGGAGTTCTCCACTGAAAAGACGCTTAATCGACCCAACTCGCCCTGATTCCACTTTCCCTGAATATCTACTCCATGCAGCTTACATCTGAGATTATTAAGGAGTAGCAATTGAGGGGCACCTGTCTGCTCCAAGACAGAGTGAGTGCTAGAGTCTGCATGTCTGCTGATTCCTGTTCGCGGAGTACTGGCATTTTTCTCGTTACTCGATAATGACGCAGTAGATGACGAAGAGGAATGAGAGCCACCCGACGAAGGCTCTTCTTCTTCGTCCTCCTCGAAGATCGTTGAAAACGTATTGAAGGAGCCTTGACGAGAAATAGTACGACGAGAGTATACCATGTGCTTCTTATTGGGGGACTCCAAAGAAGACAAGCTTCCCAAAGAAGAGTCATTGGAATTGAGACTAGGGGGATTCGAGTTACCTTGCCTGTGGTAGTAGAGAAGGGGCTGCTGCTTCACGTCAACACGGGATAGCTGCAGGGCCTCGTAAAATCGGTCAGCAGCGTCCGGGGATCGGAAGCGGAACATGGTAGCTCTCACACCCTGGGAAATCTGAACATCATGAGCAGTTGACTTTCGGATTTCTTGCTTCGGCAGGAGATTGAGCTTAGCCCAATCTGACGCATAAATTACACCACCCTCGCCCGTTACAGAGACCTGTATGGGGACTTCTCCGTCCGAAAGGGGTCTCCAGGACTGCTGGTCCCACTTTGACAGGTGGGCCAGGCCACGGAAGAGTGTCACCACAGGGGCTTGCTCAGTGGCAGACACCGAAGGCATATCGCCGCTGAAAACAGAAGAAGGAATCGATGTTCCAGATGAATTGGATCCGTTTCGGGAACGACCACCAGTAGAAGAAGGAGCGGTAGTAGAGTCTGAGGCCGAGGAATCTTCCGAGTCCTTTCTAATGTGTTGCTGAGACTGAGATTCTTGCTGCTGTTGTCCCTGATCCTCTTCTTGCCGTTGTTCACCTCTGTGGTCCGGTGATACAATGGCTACTGGAACTGAATTTTCCTTGTCCTCGTCTTGTTCCGGGACTGGAGATCTGGGGTCGATTATGTCAAACTGGAGCGTTGACTTTTGCTTCCGCGTGGGGATGACCTTTTTCAAAGAACCAGTAACACGGCGAACCAGGCTGTTACTGCTGGTTATATCCTTGTTCTTCTTGGAATTGCGCCAGGACAGTAAGGGGGAGGATGAGGAGGGTGGGCCCGTATTATCGGCAAGGGGCGGCGGTACATTGTGGGCAGGGCTGATACCGTAGGGTGTCGTGAGGTGCTCCACAGATGAGGCGATGGAATTGTCAGAGTCTGAGTACTTCATCTGACTGGCAGCTCCGTCCTCAGACGAGGTGGGAACAATCTTACTAGAAGTAGTCCAGTCAGGTTGTTCGAATCCTGAGAGAATTGAAGGCGAGTCTGCAGATATAGCTGTCGGCGCAGCAGGTGCTGACGATGCCGGTGCTGACGCGCACGTTGCTTGGTGCTGATCCGATACCCTCCTTTGCAGTAGTTCCCTAGCCCTCAAGACCTCCTGATGCTCCTGCTTTGGGCCACTGTTACTGGTACTAAGGAGCGGCTCGTCATCGTGGTAGTGGCCGACAGACTCTTCCGAGTCTTCATGCTTAAGAATAAGCTCTGACAAATTGGATTCTGCTGTTGCAGAACTGGGCAGTGGTGGGGGTGCATGCGTTGGGCGCGCTGGGCGAGAAGCTGCATCGTGCTGGGAAATTGTGGATTGGTCTGGGGTGTCTGGGAGGGGTAGAAATTCTGGGGGGTTGGTAGGAGGTGCTGACGATAACCGGCCATTGAAATCCACGTCATCCGTGTCGTACATGTACAGCGAAGACGTAGCGTTCAGCTTGAGCCTTAGGCTCTGCGCGCGTGGACGTGCAGCCTCGGGGCCATCCTTGATCGTCGCACTGCCGCTGATTTGCTGGTCGTCATCCTCCTCCTCCTCCTCCTCGTGTTTCAGAGACTCATCTGGAGTAGCCAGACCGTGCTGATACACGGCAGTGCCTAATTTGGACGGGACTTCGCTCGAAAGGGAAGAATTTGCATTGTCCAAATCAGGTAACTCCTGCTCATCGTCCAGCAGCAAAATGTCCTTGAGCTGGTCGGACAGCTCAAAAGTCTCATCGCCCAGAAGCAGCGACAGACGCTTGAAACTGGAGGAGGAAGAAATGCTGGCCAGAGTTTTCCGGGAAGAGGTGTTGCGCGGTGGGGGTCGGACTCGGGGAGTGCTGATGGAAATGCCCAGCCCATCGGTGTTTCCGAGCGACGAGTGTGAACTATTGTCACGCACCATTGCTCCCACTCGGCCAGCGGTACCAGAGTTGAGCAGCTGCCGTAGCTTCCATTCCCAGGAGCGCAGCTTTTCATTGTCGCCGCTGAGCAGTCGGATGAATTTGTTGTCCGACGAAAGGACCAAATTGTGTCTGATGGTTTTGCGTTTCTTGGGAGACGAGGTCACTGCGGTTAGCAGGGGAGATGCCGACTGTTCGATGCGCAGATCCCCCTTCCGAAACACTGGAAACATGAGTGCCCGCCCAGGGTGTTCCAGGGAACAAATTGCGAGGGTGTCATTGCCCAGAATAAGCAGCTCGACGGTGATCTTGGAAGACCATTTCTTAGATGGAAGCAACAGCTGGAATTCAAACATTTCTCGCTGGACAATGGACGAGGTGTCGAACGTAGCACTGACGGGCAAAAATGTGTCGAAGGATCGCACCTTGTTGAAGTAGAACTGTGTGGAGTCGACCATGTCGATTTGGTGTTGAATGGTGTGTCGGGCATTGGACGCGATATCACTGAGCACCGAGCCACCGATGGGCGATCCCATGGAAGCCTCAATCTTGCGGATCATTTTGCTCAGGTACGTGAGCCGAGTGAACGGCCGTTTCTTGAGATAGGCGTATCGCTCGTTGTCTTCAGAGTCATACTTGAATGCGTCGAGATACTTCTGGTAGGCCAGCTGCAGCTGGCGGGGCCAGGTGCCAATGCCTGAAAAGGTCAAGGTATTGAGCTGCACATGAGCGGCCTTGATTGCCTCAACAGCCTCGACGGTGGCCAGGTCGGGCTCGTACATGAGTATTTTGTCGAGCTCGCCGAGATAAAACTCGTCTGTGGATTTGATTTCCTGCAGCGTGGCCATGATGACCTCTGGCGTCGCGACCATCGCGGTGCTGCCAGGGCCCTGGTGGAGCTGCTGCTTGTGCTGAGCAGTAGTAGTAGCTCTGTGAGCCTCACTATCCGCGACGGCGAACTTGACCGATTTGGACATGTGTGGGGAATGAAAGAACGACTGGAGGTGAAGATGGGAAACGGAACGAATGGAAAGAGCCAGCAACGGGCCAGAGAAGAGGTGAGGAAAGTTGGAAGAAAACGAATGGAGGACGGAGTAGAGTGAAGAAAGTGAGTCGCACGGGATTTTCGATCCATTTTGTTTGTTCGGAGCCCTCTTTTGTGGAGTGGAACGAAGGGGTAAGCTCATTGTGGTGGGACAAAATGCCATGGGGCTCCTCCCCCCAGGCGACACGCCCACGCGCGCGTCGCTCAACCAAAGACAAGCAAGGCGCGCACACACAGCTGGAGCTGCTAGGAACAGATGGAATGAGGCGGGCTAGTCCCCAAGAAGACAGGCTATTGCCTGATACGGGGCGGCCGGCCAGCGCACATCTGAGGCAATGTGTTGATTACTGTTTTTCGACCAGCAGCCGAACCAAAGAGTGATAAACAGACACCGCTCGCTCGCTTGCTGGCTCAGTACAGCACCCGCACGCACCGGTAGGCGGCGGGCAATGCAAGAAAACCCTTTCCACCCATTTCCTATTGTCCACGCCGGTGGGCTGCAGTCCATACGCGCGGGCTCTATTCTATTCTGCGCTGGGTTTAAATTAAACTTCGTTACTCATACATATGCTGCCTAATGAGAGAGACCCCCTTTGTTCGCGCACACACAGAGCCCACTAGGGCCCCAGCCCTATCCGCTCATGATCCCCGCCCGCCCGCGAGCCCCGGCCCAGCTTGGTGTGTGTCCCGGGTGTGAAGGTTTAGACTTTGGGCGGTCGCGAAAGCCAACCAACCCTTCATTCTTCACATCGCACGCCGCACATGGTCCTCCCGCCCTTATGCTACAAGTCGCTGGCAAAGGCCTCCAAACGGACCACTGGGGCGCTGCCCGGTATGAAGGAGACTCTTAGCCGAGACATACAGCCTGAGGCTCGCTCGGGCTCGGTTGGCGGCGGCTCAGCTCGCGTTTTTTTTTTTTCTTTCTTTCGTTCGCTCTGCCCTACTTGGTGGGACTCAGATCGGCTTGCTCGGCTACGCTTCGCTTCGCGTTTTGCTCCACCTCCTGACTGACACAGCCAGCAAACCGGAGGTGACACTTTACATCTCCACCCTCACTGGTATCCCCGGCAATCCCCAGCCAGCCTAGTCTCACCCTTTGAGCTCGTAGCACGCACACCACTAAGCAACCACACCCAGCAACGCACCAAGCACGGTTGACGAGGGGGAATAAGTAGCTCACTGCGACACTGCAACATACGCACCCCAACACAGCACGCACTGACAATAGCGACATCAGCCAGCTAAGACAGCACCGACAACGGCGACAGCACCGACAACAGCCTGCCTGCCTGCCAGTCAATAAAGCAGTGTATTAGCTACCATACGGCGACTACCTTCAAACACCGCTTTATTCGCTTGACTTGTCATCCCATTGTTTGTTGCTGGCCCTCCCCTACCCAGCCATGGACGACATTGAAAAAGTGCACGGCACACTGCAATCGTCGCTCAACAACCTCAAGCTGTCGCGCGACAACGCGCTGACCCAGGAGATTGCACAGGCCCGCCAGCTCAACGAGGTCCTCGAGTCTGTCACCCGGTCACTAGACCAGTCTGCCGGTAACGTGGAGAACATGCAAAGGGCCACTCAGAATGCCAACAATCTGCTGGATATCTGGGTCAAAATCCTGTCCCAGACGGAGCACACCAACCAGCTACTGCAAAACCCCCAGTGGCTCGGCGTGACCAGCGACGACCAGCAGGAACAGGCCCGCCAGCTCCAGAGACAACAGCTGGCCGAGCAGAGGCGCCAGGCCGAGCTCGAGCGCCAGAAGCTGCTGGATGCCAAGCGTCTCAAAGAGGCCCACAACCCCACTCAGCACCGCGCCCGTGTGCAGCGGCGCCCATATGGAGCATCTGCCTCTTCGACTCGAACAAGGGCCTCCAAGCCAAAGCCATTGCCTTAGCCTGCAACAGCCATTGCCGGCCAACTCAATTCAATTGGCCGAAACAGAACATACCGAATCAGACAGCGTTCTCTATTTATCCTATTTATTTAGCTCCTACCCAGCTTAGACCTCTTTTTTCACGAATAATACAATGTGCTTCGCTCGATCACCACGTTATGAGTCCCACCAAACTTATGGCCTGCTGCTGCCTTGCCAGTTCCCACCACTCCCAACTCGCTGCGCAACCACTAAACTCACCACCCACTCACTCTTCACCCACCCGTCTCGAATCCCCCCCCGTCCCCTGCGACTCTTACGACTGTCCGTGGCTCAATCCCAACCTGTCGCCCCAAGTACTTGCAGCTTTTATCCGATTCAACTATGCGTGAAATTATCTCCATCCAGTGTGGCCAAGCAGGTAAGCATCCTTCCATCCCCCCTTTATCACATGTTCCCGGCTCCAGGGGGTCACGCATGTAAACAAACCAGCTAACTTGCCATAGGGTACGTGAAAACAACGCCAACTGCGTTAAACTGCACATCTTCGTAGATTGATTTGTAGCTGCAATTTTGCTCAACTGAGTCATTGCGTCCGCTCCCGCTTTTTTTTACTAACTGTTGAACAGTAACCAGGTTTCCACTGCGTTCTGGAGCACTATTCTGGCCGAGCACGGCTTGGACAACGAAGGCCATCTCGTGGAGCAGAACGACGCTGCATCGGCTAGAATCGACGTTTTCTTCAACGAGGCTTCTAACAAGAAGTATGTGCCTCGAGCCGTTGCCGTCGATCTGGAGCCCGCTACTTTGGACACCATTCGATCCGGACCTCTCGGTGACATTTTCAGACCTGATAACCTGATTGCTGGCGAATCTGGTGCAGGCAACTCCTGGGCCAAGGGGTTCTACACTGAGGGTGCCGAATTGATGGAGCCCATCATGGATGCCATCCGACGTGAAGCCGAACAGACGGATTCCTTGCAGGGTTTCCAGCTGGCGCACTCCCTGGGTGGAGGCACCGGTTCCGGTCTCGGTACTCTTTTGCTCACTAAGATCAAGGAGGAATACGCCGACCGAATGCTGTCTACCTACTCGGTACTGCCTTCCCCCAAGGTGTCTGATACCGTCACTGAGCCCTACAATGCCGTTCTGTCCTTCCACCAGCTGGTCGAGAACTCCGATGCAACCTTCTGTCTCGATAACGAGGCTCTCTATGATATTTGCGCTAAGACCTTGAAGATTCCCACTCCCACCCATCACGAGCTCAATCAGCTCATTGCTTTGGTTATGTCCGGTGTTACCACGGGTCTTAGATACCCCGGCCAGCTCAACGGTGATCTGCGAAAGCTCGCCGTCAACCTGGTTCCTTTCCCCAGACTCCACTTCTTCACCGTTGGATTTGCTCCTCTCTTCTCCCAGGGATCCAGAGCCTTCCACAATCTGACTGTCCCGGAGCTGACCCAACAGATGTTCAACCCGCAAAACGTCATGGCCGCTTGCAACCCTTTCAACGGTCGATATCTGACTATTTCCACAATCTTCCGAGGAAAGGTTCCTATGAAAGAAGTAGAAGACAGTATTCGACAGCAGCGAATCAAGAATGCTCAGTACTTTGTCGAGTGGATCCCTAACAATGTCCAGACCTCGGTCTGTAACGAACCCCCCAAGGGTCTCAGCACATCGGCCACCTTCATCGCCAACACCACATCTGTGCAAGAGCTCTTCACTAGAACTTCAACCCAGTTCAACTCTATGTTCAGAAGACGTGCTTTCTTGCAGTGGTACATTAGCGAAGGTATGGAGGAAGTCGAGTTCACCGAGGCAGCTTCCAACCTGGACGATTTGATCCAGGAATACCAGCAATACCAGGAAGCCGGAATCGATGACGAGATTGTCGACGACGAAGAAGGCTACTACGGTGAGGAGGAGCTCGCCGCTGGTGGCCAGGAAGGTTTTTATGAATAATCATGTAACCCCCCTTCTAGGTACTTGCGTGCCGATGACCTCTTAACGGACACTCAGTCAATTTTTGACATTTTTTGATATTTCTAGGTACGGTATATAGATACCTCTTAATGGAAGCGTGCAAACGTAGTTAAAGTGATGTTTACAAATAAAACTTGTTACTAACAGTTTCTACGTCAGGAAGATCATACTTAAAGATTCTATGTGTTTATGCCTTGACAATCTTGCAGATGAGGTCGTTACCATCAACAGAGTCACCTTCCTTAACCAACAAGGAAGAAACCTTACCAGAAACAGGAGCGGAGATAACCATTTCCATTTTCATGGCAGACAGAACAACCAGGGGATCTCCCTTCATCACGTCAGTGCCATCCTTGACTCGCACCTCAACAACAGCACCGGCCATAGGGGCTCCGACTTCGCCAGGGTTGTGGGCATCAGCCTTCTGTCGAGAGACAGTCTCAACGGCAGCAAGTCGGTCCTCAATAGTGACATTTCGCATCTCACCATTGAGCTCAAAGTACACCTCTCGAGTGCCAGTCTGGAGTGAAAGCTCACTGACAGCCAGACACTTGAGAACAAGCAGCTTACCTTGCTCAATCTCAATAGTAAACTCCTTACCAATCTCAGGAGGAGACAAGAAAACCTTGGTAGGAACAACCGATAAGTCACCATACTTGTCGGTGATCTTTCGGTAATCTTCAAAGACCTTGGGGTACATGTTGTAAGAAGCAACGTCACACTCCGTAATGTGTCCAAATTTCTTCTCGAGATCAGACTTAATCTTCTTCAAATCCAAAGGAGCCAAAAGCTTACCAGGTCGAACAGAGAAAGGCTCTCGCTTGCCCTTCAAGATGTTGGATCGCAGAGGTTCAGGGAATCCACCATACGGGAAACCCATCAGACCCTGGAAGAAATCAAGAACAGAGGCAGGGAAGTCCAGCTCAGAAGCACGAGCCTTGACATCATCGGCAGAAAGCTTGTTAGAGACCATGAACTGAGCAAGATCGCCAACCACCTTGGAAGTAGGAGTGACCTTAACAATATCACCCAAAAGCTCGTTTGCCTCTTCGTAGGCCTTCTTAGTTTCAGCCCACTGTGTACCCAAACCAACCTGCTGAGCCTGGAAAATCAAGTTGGTCAACTGGCCACCAGGGATTTCGTGATCGTAAACCTCAGGATCAGGTCCCTTAAGATCGGCCTCAAAGCAAGAGTAGAGCAATCGCATCTGAGCCCAGTAGCTGTCAATAGCCTTGAGGTAGTCCTTATTCAAACCAGTGTCGATGGAACCTTCCAAGGAAGCAATGATGGCCGAAATAGAGGGCTGGGAAGTCATACCAGACATGGAGTTAGAAGCACCATCAACGGCATCAGCACCAGCAAGAGCACACTCAGCCATAGAGGCGACACCAGTACCAGCAGAATCGTGGGTATGGACGTGGATAGGCAAATCAGGGAACTCCTTTCGAATGGCACCAATCAAAAGCTTAGCTGCCTGGGGCTTCAAGGTACCTGCCATATCCTTAATACCAAGAATATGGGTGCCCATCTTGACGATCTCTCGGACAGTCTTCAGGTAGTACTCCAAGTTGTACTTCTTGTGAGGGTTCAGCATATCACCAGAGTAGCAGACAGTAGCCTCAACAACACCACCTGCCTTCTTAACAGCGTTGACACCAACCTGAAGCTGCTCGAGATCATTGAGAGCATCGAAAACTCGGAAAATATCAACACCATTCTTAAAAGCCTGCTCACAAAAGTGGTCAATAGCATTATCAGGAAGGGAAGAGTAAGCCACACCGTTGGCACCTCGCAGCAACATCTGGAAGGGGACATTAGGTACAGCAGCTCGCAGCTTTCTGAGACGATCCCAGGGATCTTCGTGCAAAAATCTCATAGCAACATCAAATGTAGCACCACCCCAGCATTCGATAGAGAAAGCATTGGCAAGAGCATATGAAGTTGTAGGGGCAATAGCCAGCAAATCAGCGGTTCGAACACGAGTGGCAAGCAGAGATTGATGGGCATCTCTCCAAGTGGTATCCATGAGCAGAGTACCGTCATAATTTCGAATGGCCTTGGCAAAAGCTTCAGGACCCTCCTTGACCAGAATGTTTCTCCAGCCCTTGGTACAAGGGGTTCGGACGTCAATGTGTTTGCCAGTGGCAGCATCAGTAAGCTTGGGGATGGTAGGATTGGTGGAGAGCTTGGGAAGGCCGAGCTGACCAGCAATCTGAGAACCATTGACAGCCAAATCACCCAAGTAGGCCAAAATCTTCTGAGCTCTGTTCAGAGAGTGGACCAGCTCGAACAAAGAAGGAGTGTCATCAATAAAAGTAGTCCAGCAATTGCCCTTGATGAAGGTATTGTGAGTCAGCAAGGTGAGCAAGAAAGGAATGTTGGTCTTGACACCTCGGATTCGAAACTCAATCAATGCTCGGAGCATCTTCCTTCGAGCAACTTCAAAGTTAGATCCCAGGCAGGAACACTTAACCAACATGGAATCGTAGTAAGGAGAAATGACAGCTCCAGCAAAGCCATTACCACCATCCAATCGGACACCGTTACCACCAGAAGATCGGTAGACCTCAATTCTACCAGTATCAGGCTGGAAGCCCTTGGCGGGATCCTCAGTGGTGATTCGGCACTGAATAGCAGCACCTCGGAAAGTAATTCGGTCCTGAGTCAGGCCCAGATCAGCCAAGGTAGCACCAGCAGCAATCTGAATCTGGGCAGCAACGATATCGATACCGGTGATTTCCTCTGTGATAGTATGCTCGACCTGGATTCGGGGATTGATCTCAATGAAATAATGTCGGTTAAGGCCGTCAACCAGGAATTCAGCAGTACCAGCATTTCTGTACTTAGCGGTCTCAGCCAACTTCACAGCATCAGCCAGAATGGCATCTCGAGTCTTCTGGTCCAGGTTGATAGCAGGAGCAATTTCAACAACCTTCTGGTGTCGTCGCTGGACAGAGCAGTCTCGCTCAAACAAGTGGACTACATTGCCCTCGCCGTCAGCCAGCAGCTGGACTTCAATATGCTTGGGCTTGTCGAGGAATCGCTCAATGAAAACAGTACCATTTCCAAAGGCAGTCTTAGCCTCAGAGACAGCTCGATTGAAGGCATCCTGAATGTCCTCGCCTTCTCGGACGACTCGCATACCACGTCCTCCACCACCAAAGGCGGCCTTGATAATGACAGGGAAGCCGTACTCATCGACAAACTTCTGGGCATCCTCAACATTCTCAATGGGGCCGGGGGTACCTGGGACAGTAGGCACACCACACTTTGCAGCCAAGACACGGGCTGAAACCTTATCACCTACAGAGTCAATGACCTCAGCAGGAGGGCCGACCCAGGCGATGCCAGCGTCCTCCACCTTTTTGGCGAACTCAGAATTCTCAGACAAGAAGCCATAACCAGGATGGATCATATTGACACCATGGGTCTTAGCAATCTTGATGATCTCATCAATCTGCAGGTAAGCCTGAACGGGGGTGAATTCACCTCGCTCACCGATAACATAGGCTTCATCGGCCTCTGTTCGGTGGGGTTAGTACAGATAAAAACCCGGGGATGATGCCGGCAAAACGGCACTCCGGCGCAACGCCGGGGGTGGGGAGATCACCAAAGAGCCGTAGCCAAAAAAAAAAACTTACTCAATCTGTGCATAGACAAAATATCCTCATGGGCGTAGATAGCCACGGTTTGCATGGACAATTCATGAGCGGTTCTGAAGATCTACAGGTTAGCACTTGGACTGGGAATCAGGCAATCAGCAGCGTGGGATATCAGCAACCACCACTACAAAAAAGCCCAAGCAATGGCTGCTATCTTTCTGTATGGGATGGGGCCAACCACCAAATCAGTACTTGGAAAATTCCTCAGCAAAATCAGGCAATTGCAATCCAAGGCTCGCATTGCGGTATGCTCCGTCCAGGGGCCGCCCAGAAAACTTCTCGGCCGTGACTCGGAAAGGCATGTGCTTTAGCAAGCCCAAAGATTGCCCCAGAGTGGGGGCCACCATCAGATCACCAACAAAAAAACCGCCAGGGCCGGCACAAAACATAAAGTACATACTCGAATAGCTACAACAGAGTTAGTAACAGATCCTTTAAAAGTCTCTTTGAGTCAAGGTATTCACTCCGGTTAGTTCAACTTACGAATTTCACCACGGTTGGCAACTATCAGAAACCAGTCCCAATGCCCGTGCTGCACAGCAGCAGAGGCATAAGGACC
Source organism: Zygoascus sp. PK3305 (assembly GCA_023628935.1). Lineage (NCBI taxonomy): Eukaryota > Fungi > Ascomycota > Dipodascomycetes > Dipodascales > Trichomonascaceae > Zygoascus > Zygoascus sp. PK3305. The sequence continues at coordinate 473,076 of JAMAJS010000002.1, forward strand.
GCGGGGTTAGCTTCAGGCTCTTCGATACCACAACGACCAAGCATCTCGGTCGCGGACTAGACTGTAGCACATACCTAGAATCTTATTCATAGATCCCAGAATGACCGATTCCTTTCTGATATTCTTCAGAGAAGCATTGGGGGCCAAAGAAACCTCTACCATTGCTAATTGGTTCTGCTAATGTGAAGAGGAAAAGAGATGTGTGAGAAGGTAAGAGGGCCAAGATAAGTGATGGGAGATGACTGCATCCAACAACAGCAAGCACAGATTTTTTTTTCCCACTCAGCTCAACCTTTTTGCCTGCGGCGGGATAAGAAGGGCCTGCCGCCAATGAGAAGAGTCCAATGTTGCTATTACTACCCCCCGGGCAGGTGGATGTCACTATCCGCGTTGCGTTGCGGAGGCGCATGTACTCTTATTCGATCAAGCCATGTGCGTTGGCGGACCCTCTCTAGCCTTCAAGAGGGCTTTTAATCTTCCGGGGGTGAAGACACGGGCTTCTTCCCCCGTCTATCGTATCCAAGTTTCTTTTCCAAGTTTCTTTTTAATCTGTGGAGAGATAAAAATCAACAAATTTGAAGCGGTGATGTTCATCCTCCGGCTAATTGATGCTTGGTCAGAAACAGTCCTTACTGACGTAACCTCACACTAATGTGCTTAGGTAAGGCAGTCAAGGCGACAAATGCGCATTGCCAAAACATTCAGTGCACCGCTCCTCTACAATGTATAACCACGGCTCTAGTGCCGGACCGAGCACCGATGACGGCGTGTTTCACGTGAGCGACATGCGTCAGTCTCTCGAAGACATTCTGGGGCCGGCACCACAAGAGTTCGTGCCTGAGCCCGAGGATGTTGAGATGGCAGAGGCTGTTCTGGTGCCCCAGGTCAGCAAAGGTCTGTCTGATCTCTCGCTGTCTGATCCCCCAGCTTCACAAGATCCTCCAAACAAAATCAATCAGCTCACAATCCGTCGACAGGACCCTTCAAAGAATGTAGGAAATGCTGCCATACCGCTCGGAGCCGCAAACTCGGTGGCCCCTTCACCGGCGGCAGCGGCCCCTATTCAACTCCATCAAGAGTCCCCTCATGTGTCGCACGTCAACTATGCCATGCTCGTGCAGTGGTACGTACAGTTGGCTTTCAGTACTCTGATATGGGGCGCCACTGGCTATGTCATTTATCTGGTTGGCCGTGCCTTTATGAGCGACGTCGAGGGCAAAAGGCAGTACCATCAGGCCAACATGGCCATAGAAATTGCATCCTGCCTCAAAAACTACATCACAAACAAATGCATGCCAGACACAAGGGCCCCTGCCCTGGACCAGGACTGCATGAAATGGGAAAAATGCCTAAACATTGATCCTGATACTCATGTCAGCACCCTCAAAATCTGCGCCGAAACTTTTTTGGATATCTTGTCCGTCTTTCTGCTTCCCCTAAAAGATCTCTCCTACTTTTCCTACATTGCCATCTTTTCATCTCTCTTTCTTGCATTGGCTCTTGTATCAAAACGATAGAAAAGCTCTTCCTTCTTCAAGGATACGATCCTTTCCGTGGTCCAAAATACCAGGAACTATCACTTGGAGCCTTCAGCCTTGGTTCCTGGCTAAGCTGCTGCCTTACAATGCTGTTGCCCCACCACTCTACAGCAACGCCTCTGTATTGCAGAGCAAAAAATACGACAATAGCGCAAATGGCCACTCCGCTGTCTAGGCCGCATGAAAGTACATAGTTATACTTCTCCCATATTCTGGTAAGTCGTCTTCTTACCACCTTTTGAGATATAATAGATAGCCAAAATCCTCCAGTGTGAAATGCAATACTGTAAGGAGCATAAGTTAGCATGCCAGACATCACCACTAGGGGATTGCATGCCCTGGCAGTAGTTGATCTGGGACGCCATTTTTTCAGCAAGTAAAATGGAATAGGAATAAAAATTCCTATGAGAAAGCAATAAGGGAATATGCGATATAGACCCTTCGATCCAAAGATTCTACCAGGTCCAATAACACCCCAAAACAAGCTGGCACTGAAATATGTCGTCTCACTAGGACAAGTAAATTTTTGTGGTTGACCGGGGGTACAAATTCCAGGGAAATTGTCAATTTGCCAATTTGCAGTTAGTATGGTTATTGTAGTGCACAAAACTGTCGCCAATATCTGAGTCCTGAATGTAGCTCTAGGAGGAATTTTTGCATAATGACCCAGCTTCATGTCAGCACACATGTGAAGAGCTTGTGCATTGGTATTGTACCCAAAGGCCTTCATAATCATCATGGCTGTACTGTTTCCCGGAAGGGCAAAGCCTGATACTAGCTCTGTAAGAACATTGATGCCGATTGTAGTATTGGTGACAGCTTCCATCAGCCCGATTGGAATCAAGAAAGTTATTCCCAGAGATATGGCTACAAATATAGCCCAGACAGGTGTGTCAGTTGGATAAAGTCTAACGCAAACTATAGCCAATGTCAGAGCTACCGACAGTATAAGTAAATACCACCACTGCGGTGTATCGAGATACATGCCCATCATCAAACAGTGGGGATCTCGCTCTATTCTTATATCATCATAGCCTTTTCTAGCAGATATTCGCCTCATTTTAGATAAAATATCAGATAATCCAGCTCTGATTGCTTTCCTATGGTATAAAATTGCGTAAACAATTGTCGCAGGATAATACGCAAAAAAAGTGCCATACACTACCAGAGCTGCAGCAGAATAAAACGGAGGTGAATATTTTTGGTACTTTTCTTCATCAAATCTATGATTGCTCAAAATATTTGTAACATTGAACAGCTTTCCAGTATTAGTGTACAGCCGATTAGAGTTGATGGGCAAATAACCAGTATCCATGTAGTTTGACCAGTACAAAGCTGGAATGATCACCATGCCTGACAATGCACATCCAAACATTGTATTAGCATACGAAAAAAAAGGTGTAACCAAGCATGAGTTCGCGTTAAGAATATTCCAATCCATTGTTGGAAAGGGATTAATTCCCAATCCATACATGTCAGTAACCGCAGCCAGGTTGAAGCTTTTTTGGTTGATCCATGATATCCACGAGAAATTCGAAAGACCCTCAAATAAATAATTTGGAAACCAGAAGTAGCAAAATGAAATAAAGCAGGTTAGCAAAAAAAATCTAAAATTTGTTGGCTCATTGTTGACGCCTCTCTGTTTCTCTGGCTGTAGCAAGGCTCTGTTTAACGCCAACGACGGTAAGGTCCCCGGCCAGATACAGTAAGCAGGCTTTACCAGTATATTTTTGACTAAGCCTGCAGCTCCAAATCCTACTAGCTGTGTAGATAGTAGTAGCATGAATTGGTAACCATATGAAGCTGCCCATGCTGAGTTATAGAAAATTGGTAATCTTTGTACAAAGATCTGAGAATTCGCATAAGGAAGACCCAGCGAAATATTAAACATTATTGTTACTAGCATTTGCTCTTTTTGTGTCCATGGCCCTGGGTTGAACTCGTAGTTCCTGATGTAAAAATTAGGCATGGTCCTTTCCCAGAATTTTCCACAGGGATATACTAAGAGCTGTAGCAAGGGTGCAGAAATAAAAATTGAAGGCTGTCTAGTGGTGAAGAATTGATTAAAAAAAGTTCCGATAACGACCCATGCGCAGCCGATAACGTACATTCGTAGCGTCTCTGAGGCAACGCTGATATCATCAGTTGGATCTGTAACAGATCTGACCTCGGGATACGGAGAATGATATTCAAGTAATACAGCCTCCAATTTTATCTCTTCATTTCTCAAGGCTTTTTCTATTTGCTCTTGCTGCATGGCTTCGAAAAAATCACCAGGTGTTTCATGCTTGTCACTGCTATCCTCAGTAGCGGCTACTTCATTCAGGCATGTGGAAGAAAGTGCCTCTCTCTCCTCTTTAAAACACAATGCAAGATCTCGGATATGATCTGGGAAGTTGGGGTCATCATGATGGGCTTCACATGCATTGACAAGTATGTTCTCTGCATCAGTAAGGGAAATGGTACGAATTTTCTCAATGAAATTACTATTTGGACCAATTCCCTTTTCGTCAAGCAAGCCAGAGAGTCGCTCTACAATGTTCGTCATAAGAATGGTTCGGAAGACGGAAGCGAGTTAGAACTGGTGCTGTGGTAAGACATTTATACAGTGTGTGAGGTGCGCATGAACATTATTGATTCATGTCAACCATGTACGATATATACAACGTCAGATTTATTTACAATATACACATCATGCATCACAGCCACTTATACAACTAAAAAGATCTAGGTAGCTGGCCTCTTTGGTAGTTAGGTCTGATGGTTGTGTGCAAGGGTTTTACAACAGGCATTCGCTCAATAACCATATTCCAGTTGATACAGTCAAATGCATTCTCCAAATACCGTCGCTTGCCAGCAAAGCCATAATCATGCAAATAGACATGCTGCCAAGTGTTAATATTGAGAAGGGGCACCAAAGGAGATTTGACTTCGGAAGGCAGTAGGAACTGCTTGTCAAAAGGAGTGCCGGCATTGTAAGTGTTGACCACATAAAGGGCAGGCTCCTTGGTATCCTGAACGAGCCAGACCTGGCCAGCACCAAACATGGCATCAGCCTTGTTAACAAGCAGCTCTCGAAAAGAAATGAACGACTCAAATGAAGACTTAATGAGGTTTTCAAAAGTGGTTGACGGGCTGTCCTCAGTGAAAGACGGAGAGCCACCGTTGGGGCCTACAAACGAGGCACTAGCAGCAGTACCAGTCACAGGCACTTCGGTATTTCGAGCATTCTTGGAAACATCGACAAATCGGAGCTCCTCAAAGGTGGGCTCGGCAACTTTTGCATGCTGGGCGTTGGTGCTCTCCTTGAGTGATCTGAAGAAAAACTCATTGTTGTAAATCTGGGCAGCAACCTGGTACAGCGTTCGCACAGCGGGCTGGGAAAGATCCTCTTTGTTGCTACTGGACAGCTCCTGGATGATTTGGAATGCGGAATAGTCCTCAAAGGCGGTCTTGTTGGTGAGATGATTCAGCTTGTCGACCAGGTGCTGTTGGTACTGGAACCATGCCACGTCCAGGCCCTGGGGGCTCAGCAAGCCAGGAATGCCTGTTTCCCTGTTCAGATGATGCATTTCTGGAACAGTGTGCAGTCCTCGGCGCAGCCACGTTCGCGCAGTGGATCTGACTGAGTACATTTTGTGATGAAGGTTGTTGGTGGAGCGAGCGAGTCGAGCTGGGAAATTTTTCACCCTATTCAACATTGTCCCAAACACCAGGAAAGCTAGCTCCAGCCGTGGAGAAGTTTGGTTCAACACTACCATTAACATTCAAATCAATCAACTAAAAAACTACGTACGTACGAGTATATATGTTAGAAAAGAAAAATACAGACAGATCCATTCGTCATTGCTCTCTGCGTTCAGTTCAGTTCTTGGGGCGGCCAACCTTGAGACTCTTGACTCGTCTCAGCAGGCCATTGGTGGAGCTGCCCGAGCTCGTTCTGGTACCGTCAGTGGTGACCGTCACTCTGGGGGTGGCCGCATCAGCCTTATCCGGGTTGGGAGAAGGGGGCTCGGGGTTGGATGACGCTCGGGAAATAGGCTCATAATTGGGCACCTCTAGACGGACTCGAGGGGCAGCATTTCCATTGCTGTTGCCGGCATTGCTATTTCCTCGCAGTCGCTGTACAAGAGACTTCTTTCTGCCCAAAGACTGGCTTCCCTGGGAGTCGTCAGAACTCTTGATGGCGGCTCGAGAGGCAGGGGCACCGTCCAAAAAGGTGGAGGAGCCCAGGCCCATGGTAGTGTCACCATGAACTGGCTGGGCCTTCAACGAAGAATCAAAGCCACTGCTCGACTCTCTGGAAGCACCCCAGTTATTGTAGTCGAGGTATGCTTCGTCCGTGTTTCTTCCCATGATTCTCATTTCAGTAGCACTGTTGGAGCCGCCGCCGGCCATGCTATTGTTGGGGCCATTGACAGAGTAGGCAGCGACAGGAGCGGCCTTTGAGTTCTTGTTTCTGTGGGGGGTGCATGCATCAAAGGGGCCGTCGTGATGGAAGCGGCCAGGACCATAAAAGCCCGTCACGTCGAGTTTGTCAATAACATCCAAACCGACAGCAGGCTTCTTCTTGGATGACCGTTTGTCACGGTCCCGTCTGTCTCGGCGACTGGAGCTGGTCTTGTCTCGGTCGCTTCGGTGTCGGGAGGATCGTGGGGGTTCCTTCTCTCGAGGAGGCTCCATGTCGGGATCTTCTTGGTAAGGAGGAGGGTCCATTGCGGAAGAGTCTGAGTTAGCGCGACGTCGAGGGTAGTGGCTGCTGCTGCTGTGGTGACGACCGCCGCTGCTGCTGGTATTATGGTGATGAGGCTTCTGTGCCAATGTGACAGTGCCCGAAGAAGTTGAATCCAAAGAGTTGGGGGACGAGGGTCGTCTAACAATCTGGGGTTTCTTGCTGTTGGCAGGTCGTTGGATGGGTCGGACTTGTGTTCTAGACGAGTACAACACTTCCCGGTCGCTATTAATATTGTCGTAGCTGTGATGTCGACTGCCCGAGGTAGTCAAGTAAGGGTTGCTGGAGGATCTGCCCTCTGTAAATTCAAACGATTCGTCAATAAAAGGATTGGTAGACTTTCGGGTTGAAGCGTGTCTATTAGGCGGATTGTAGGTTCGTCTGTGAAGAAAGAGAGATATGGTTAGTTAAGAGAGCCCCTTTGTAGCAAAATGAGTTGGCGGGCCAGCCAAGGAAAAAACTATAATTGTCGAGCTTCGCGGTCACACTGAAACTGGGTTTATGAACACACACACACACGCACGCGTAGGATGTCCGAGTAGGGTTCAGTTCAATCAGGCCTCCCCAAAAATAAATCAACGTACAGAATAAAAAAGAGTTCGCAAGCAGCAGTCTGGTAAGAGGAAGAGATGTGCTACGGGGGGCCACAAAGACGTTTGCGCACACACGGGCGGAGAGGGGCTTTGAGGTTCGCTTCTGTTGCTCTTGTTTGCCCTTAGTCACGCACATTTCCGCCGCATATATCTGGGGGGGCTGTAAAGGGAGTAGCCGGCCACCAACAATGGACACCAACCGTACAGCCAAAAACAATCCCCTTCTTGTCCCAGCAGCGCACACACACAGTGAAATGCATTTGTCACCATAAGACGAGGAGGAAAGGAGACGAGCGGCGCCCGCCTGCCCGCCCAAAGCCAGCCGGTACAAAGCTATTTCGCCATATCTGCTGCCGTACTCGACCATGCAGCATGCCGGGGCTGCACAGTACATCACTCAGGTGCTAGGCAGCGGGCAGGGCAGCAATGCGTAATGCGTATTCGGTCATGCACAGCCTCACCAAAGCGCGATAAATCCCAAATGTATGCAACGCAGTGTAATGCAGCACACTCGAACACCTAAACCTAAGCCCACAGGACCCACCGAACCGGCCGTTTGCTACGGGGGCTTGCAGCCCTGGCCATCCATCGGTCGGCCTGGCTGGTTACCCACAAATAGAGTTACAGCAGGAGGTACCATCGCTGTGATTATCAGTCAATTCCCTCATGTAACAGGAGCAGAGCAGAGCAGGGTACAACAACAACAACAACGATCGGCAGCCCGATGTGGGGAGCAATCAACAGCAACAGAGAAGGATGCGCAGCCCCGGGTCCTGTGTGTTGACAGACTATTATGGGTTTATTTTCAGTCCAAGGCTGAACGAGTTCGGGGGGGAGCCACAATCATTTAGGCTTGGTGTTCGGTTAGGCTCTAAAAATAATCCGTCCGCCCTCTAGGCTGGTGGGGGGTGCATGTTGCCAGATTGGGCCCAAGCGGCACAACCTGATCCAAACATACACTGTGAGTAAATAACAAAAACAACAAGCCCGGGCAAGGGCCCTGCCTGCAGGCAAGACAGCAGGGAGAGCACATGTGAAAAAATGAAGCGAAAATCAATCAATCAATCAATAGTTTTTCCAAAGGCTGGAGGAGGCCAAGTTAGTTGGTTAGAAGGGGTGCGGAGAATACATACCGAGAAAATAAATCATTTGCAGGGGCGGATTTGATGGGGCTGTAGTATACCGAGTCCCGACTCTTCTTGGAGTAGCCGGAAGTCGAGGTCGAATAGACACTGGTGGGTCTGGAACTCAAGTCTCGGTCAGACAGGGAATGATGCTGTATGGGGATGAAACGGCCCTTGCCATTTCCAGGAACGGCCGAGCGACTGTTGTCGGTGCTCAGGGAGCGCTGCTGCTGTTGAAACTGGTCGAGCTCGTCCTCGTCGAATGGCGAGGTTGCAATGCGCACTGACGGGGAGTCAGAGCCGGACGACGACGACCGGAACGGATTGTTGGACGAAAGGGGAGCCCGGCTTTGGTCTTGATCCACATCTATGTAGCCAGGGAAATGCTGTCGTCGCTTGTAGAACGACGGGGCCTCCTGGATCTTGGTGGCAGACATTGTTTGTTGGTATCACAGGCTTTCAAGACACAAGGTTGGAAATGCAAAGGTTCTCCACAAACCGAAGGTCACCAGTGTATGGGTCAGCAATGTGGCAGAGTAGGGGGAAAGGGCTGGCCCGATAGATGGGGGTTATATGGATGAGGTCTGTTCGATGGAGCCCGAAAGAAAGAAAGAAAAATAATGACAAAATATATAAGACGGGTTTGTTCCCTGCAGAAGACAGACGGTTGCGTTGCGTTGTTTCTGTGGCGTGCAAGGGAGAAATCAAATGTATGGGTGTGTGACACAAGTTGTAGAGGGAGGGGGAGGGGGCAGTGGGTTTTTTTTATGATTTGGTTAGGTAAAGATGCCAAATCAAAATCACACCGTGCGTGTGTGTACCTCTGAGGATTGTCTTGCCCTACCTGGGTTTGTGCGCGATCACTAAAGGGGGTTGCCCACAACAGGCAGGCCTGGTTGGGCTACCCCTGGAAGCACCCTCGAAGCCAAGTAATGAAATCGAATCGGAGCCCCCCTAATTGTTTATTTTCAGCGGGGGGGGGCGGGAGGCTAATAAAGTTGTTATATTGACATGATTATATACAGAATGGCCGTGGCCCGGCTACGATGCTGGCCAGCTGGCTGGCTTTGGTCCTCTGGGCACTAACTAGCCCAGGCTGCCGGCGCCGAAATGAAATTTTCTTTGCAAGATTGACCGTTTGCCAATTTTTCCTGATCAGGTAGGACTACTATGCAGGCTCAACCCGGCTAGCTGCCTGCCTGCCAATCATCCTTGAACCCGGCTCTTTCGGTACCCACAGCCCGCCTAAACTAGCCTGGCCTAGCCCTGGCCCTGGCCCTGCTGGCCCAGTATCATCCAGTCGAAGCGTGCATGTCCGCTTCCTGGGTCTCTATTTTGGTGCTAGTTAGCCAAAGGCAGGTCCCGGTACTACACTGGTCGTCCATAATTATCACCCCGACTTCCCAATCTAGCGGCCGCAGGCCACTACACACACTGTCCAGCACCGCAACCAGTACAGCAGCACCTACGCCGTGCCACAAGCCGGACGGCTGCTGGGGCTGGCTGGAAATAAGAAAACCTGCTTGCTGCATTACCATCACGTTTCGAGGGCTACCCAAAATATGTAGCCCCCCGTTGATATATGAAGTCGATTGCCCTGAGTCACGTGCCGCACTAACTTTGTTTCTGAGCTTCGCACTGTGGGTCCGACCGGACCCTACCAAAAATCTCAGATCAGCCCGCCGCTAACAATCTGACGCACATACGCTGGTCCCGGTCCAGGCGCCTCAAATTGCTGGCTATGTATGCACCACCATCATACTGCTTCCGGTGTGCAGGTAACGTAACCTTGGAGGACAGATGGGCAGAACCCGTACAGGGTGCTGCTGCTGCTGCTGCTGCTGCCGCTGCCCGGTTGCGGAGCCTGTTGGATCCGCCTGCTTACCTGTCTGTGCCAGTCTGTGGTCTGTCTTGTTAGCGGGCTGGCTGGCTGGCTATTTTTACTGTTGAGTGCTGCTATACCGTTGGGTGGAACAGTGTGTGCCTTGTAATTTACTGTTGTACGTATTAACTATTGCATGTACGCACGAACTCAGAACTAAAGGCGTACAAAATCACACACACTTACTTTTAACTGTTCCTGTGTATATTGGCACTACAACTACAACTACCTTACCTTACCGCAGCACCGCATTACACTCCGTGGAGCAAAGAGAAAAAGTTTGTTTATATTATTGTATGCAGCCAGTCTAAAAGCAACCAATGGGTACTGCGGCCATTCCAGAAGGGTCCGCTCTGGTTGTCGTGAGCGAGTCCATTCCAGTGGTTTTGCTAGCCCTGGTGCTGTCGGTTTGGTCTCATCGGGTGGTATACAATTACTTCTCGGTGTCGTCAAACAAGACCTCCACCGCATCTATCGCCTCTGCGACATCCGGATACTATCTGCATCTGCTATTTGATATCACTGTCTGCAGCTCGGTTGTGGTTATCGAGCTTGTTTTGTGCGAAATCTGCTCCTGGCTATCGCATAATACGAGGCTGGCTCTATGGTCTATATCCACCCGGGTGCTGCTGTCAATGCTGACGCTGGCTATTCCGTTCGCAGAGATTGCCGTTGCAACCAAGTCGATTGTCAACCGAAACCAGCGCTGGTCTGTGATCGCCACTGGCTTTGCTGCTTACCTCTATGCGTTTTATTGGGTTGGTCGATTTATCCAACTGTCGCCTGAGCCGACAACGTCCAAGCTACTACAGTCAGCCCCCAAACACACCTACGGATGGACCGAGTTTTGTCTCGGCAGAATTGGCTTTGTGGGTGTAGCAGCCATGGCAGTCTTGTCTGCATTTTCTGCGGTTTCCGCTCCCTACGAGGTGTTCATTTCCAAAACTCGGGCTATCACCCAGAATGACGTTGATCGGCTCGAGCGCACCGTTGTGGCTACAAAGGATTTGCTACATACCAAGAAACACCACCTGCAGAAGCTTGGAATACAGATGAGAGACAAGCGGAGCATGTCTACTACAAACCTCATTATGATGAAGGTCATTGGCTCCATCACTGGTGGTGATGCGACTACCCAGGAGTATGCCTCTGTCAACACTGAAATTACTGCTCTGGAAAAGATGCTGGCAGATTTGGACAATGATCTTGAAGTGGCCCAGTCACGACTGAGGTACCAGCAGCTATCAAGAACAATCTTTGGCCGTCTACACAAGAAATTTTACTTTGTTTTTGCCTTGTACTGCATTTACCGGTTATTCAGCGTGGTGATTGTCAGAACCCTGTTCCACCCCTATACTGCCAAAAATAAGGGCTCCAGTACGGGCGATGAGTCTGATGCTCTGGTAATTTCACTAGCTCATGCAGTTAAGTGGTGGTATCCCAGCAGTGATTTTGATGCCCTTGCAACCCAGATTAGCTTTTCTCTGTCTGGACTTTTATTTATTGCATCCATTTCATCGGTCCTGACAACTCTCAAGACCCTGTCGAGAGGCTTCCCAATCCTCAAACGAACAGCAACTGCTACCAGTGGTATGCATGTCACAGCTATTGTTGTTGCCCAGCTTTTGGGAATCTATGTGATTTCAACGTCATTGCTACTGCGGTCCAACCTGCCCAAGGACATGTCGTCGGCCATCACCAGGGCTCTGCGTGCTCCGCTGGATGTTACATTTGTCGACAAGATTTCCGACAGAACCTTCTGCATTGTGTCATTGGCCACCATGTTTGCATTATGGATGGTGAACCGATGGCACCGGGACGATTTGGATGATGGCGATAGCGAGGCATTCTACGATGAGGAGAGCTATATCGAAGGAAAGCTCGATTAAATGCATCCCATTCATGGAACCATATTTATATGCAAATGGGCTTTTATTTTCTTCCACCTAATAATAATTATATAATTTTATACTTCTAATATGCAAAATTTCATCAGAATGTTACAGTTCACAGTGATCCTCGCTCGATGAATGCAGTGAGTTGAGCCAGGTACTCGGAGGATACTCTGGAACCAGGCAACGGTTCGGGCTTGGGGGGATGCAGAAAGTCGCCATCGGCAGGCCAAGTTGCGACCAGCTCTTCTGATCCGAGGAATCGCACTGCTCGCTTGCGACTGATGTCTCTGTACCTTGTACAGATCAATTGCAGAACAGTCTGTTGGAGTTTGGCAACTACCTGGTCCACAATGTCAGCCAGCGGACCCCACTGCACGGTGGGGAGCTGATAAACGGTTGCAACATCACAGGAATGCAAGGCAGTCAATCCATCAACAGACGCCTTGATGAGTGCACCAGACGTGGAGGCTTGTTCTCCCAGTTGCGAAATAATCAATTTGACGTCGCTGATCTCACCGTAGTACTGGAAGATCCACAGTGTGGCCGATAGCCACAGTTCATGCGCAGCCAGCTCAGTGCTATTGTACAATCTGCTGAGCTCTGGGACCTTGGCGATGCAAAATTCCAGCAGATCATCGTAGTTATGCAGCGCCAGAAGACCCTCGATGGCTGGTCTTATGTCGTCCTCCACCATGCTGTTGGCTCGCTGGTTCGGTTAGGTTTGGTTCGGTGCAAGTTTGGCTTCACGCCGTGTCTGAACACGTAAGAAGTCTTCCCAAGCCCGCATTCACCTCCAAACCTTTCATCACCAACCTGCCCAGTTCAATCCAACGATGCAATTGCTTGCCCGCCGAACTGTCAGCGCAGAGACCGTGAGCAAAGTCCAGTTCTTGCTCAAGTCGCTGATTCTGGTGACGATTGCCGGTGCTGCCGTCTCATCTCGTCTGTTTTCGGTCGTGCGATTCGAGTCCATCATCCACGAGTTTGACCCTTGGTTCAACTTCCGGGCCACAAAATACCTCGCCAGCAATGGTTTCTACAAGTTTCTCAACTGGTTTGATGACAGAACTTGGTATCCTCTTGGCCGAGTCACCGGTGGCACCCTTTACCCTGGTCTCATGGTCACCTCCAATGTGATCCGAGCAGTCTTGACCAATATTTTGGCTCTGCCAATTGACATTCGAAATATTTGTGTGCTGCTGGCTCCGGCTTTCTCTGCGCTCACCGCCTACTTCACTTACCTCTTCACAAAGGAAATGAAAGATGAAACTGCAGGCCTGTTTGCTGCATTTTTCATTGGCATTGCGCCCGGCTACATTTCTCGATCTGTAGCTGGATCCTATGACAACGAAGCCATTGCTATCACCCTGCTGATTGTCACCTTCTACATGTGGATCAAGGCCGTCAAGCTGGGTTCCGCGTTCTGGGGTGCATTGACTGCACTCTCATACTTTTACATGGTTTCTGCCTGGGGTGGTTATGTCTTCATCACCAACATGATCCCTCTTCATGTGTTTGTGCTTCTTCTTATGGGTCGATTTTCCAGCAGAATCTACGTTGCATATTCTTCTTGGTACGTTCTGGGAACTTTGGCTTCTATGCAGATTCCTTTTGTTGGTTTCTTGCCTATTCGATCCAGCGAGCATATGTCTGCCCTCGGCGTGTTTGGCTTGCTGCAGCTCGTCTCATTCTCTGAGTACATTCGACAGCATGTACCCTCTAAGCAGTTCAAAACCATTGTTATTGCTTCTGTCATCTCCATTCTCGCCATCTCTTTCATCGCTTTGGTTGGCCTGACATATGCCAATGTCATTGCTCCTTGGACTGGCCGATTCTACTCCCTGTGGGATACTGGTTATGCTAAGATTCACATTCCTATTATTGCCTCTGTCAGTGAGCATCAGCCTACTGCCTGGCCTTCTTTCTTCTTTGACAACTCGTTCCTTATCTGGATGTTCCCTGTCGGTGTCTACTTTTCTCTGCAGGAGCTCCGAGATGAGCATGTGTTCATCATTGTGTACTCTGTGCTAGGCAGCTATTTCGCTGGTGTCATGGTTCGGCTGATGCTGACCTTGACTCCCATCATTTGTGTGACTGGTGCTATTGCTCTGTCATGTATCTTTGATGTGTATGACGATCTGTCTGTTTCAGAGAGCAGTATTAGCGAAGGCACATCTGAGAAGGTGGGTAAAGCTGACGACGATGCCGTTTCTGCCTCCGAGGATCGATCCACTAACAATACTGGACGATTTTTCTCCAAGCTACTGGTGCATGACCCTAAGATTCCTTTCCTAGCTCGGTTGCTGGTTGTTCTCTCGTTTGTTGGCTACCTTCTTATGTTTGTGTACCACTGCACCTGGGTTACTTCTCAGGCATATTCGTCTCCTTCTGTTGTCCTAGCATCCTCGATGCCTGACGGATCTCAGTTCTTGATTGACGATTTCAGAGAGGCATACTACTGGCTGCGAATGAATACAGCTGAAGATGCCAATGTTATGAGCTGGTGGGATTACGGATACCAGATTGGTGGCATGGCCGATAGAACCACTCTGGTAGATAACAACACCTGGAACAACACCCACATTGCCACTGTTGGTCGGGCCATGTCTTCTTCTGAGGAAGAAGCCTACCCTATTTTGCGACAGCATGACGTGGACTACATTTTGGTCATTTTCGGTGGCTTGCTCGGATACTCTGGCGACGACATGAACAAGTTCCTGTGGATGGTTCGAATTGCCGAAGGCATCTGGCCAGATAAGATCAAGGAGCGAGAGTTCTTTACTGAGCAGGGCGAGTACCGAGTCGATGGCCAGGCTACCTCTGTGATGAAGAACTGCCTCATGTATAAGATGTCGTACTACCGATTCCCAGAGATGTTTGGCAACTCAGGAGCAGTTGATCGAGTTCGACAGCAGAATATCCCTGAGTCGCCTGTGCTTCACACGGTGGAGGAGGCATTCACCAGTGAGAACTGGATTGTGCGAATATACAAGGTGAAGGATCTGGACAACGAAGGACGGGACTTCATTCAGCAGGCGGCATTTGACAAATCTCAGCGACGAAAGAGAGTGCCCCAACAGGATGTACGAGTGTAAGTAGCTGTGACTGAAGCAAAAGTGTGTGAAAAAAACATATGTATAGAAGGAAACATCCGTATATACAATAGTAACATGAATACATAACAAAATATTTACACAGGTCGGCGGAATAAAGGGCCCAACTGGGGCTCATCCAGATTTGATGTCGCAAAAGACTAATTTTGGAGGACTTATCCAGATAGATGTAGCAAGTCAAGCTTTGAGGGAGCTGGCGAGGACCAGAGTTCAAACTTATGCAGTGGCCTTGGTTCTGTCGATCTGGAGCTGTCGCTCGGCTCGTCGCAAACCTTTTGTCTTGGTCTTGAGGTCTCTTCTAGCGGTCTTCTTCAGAGCAGCTGAACCGCTCTTCTGAGCCTTGTCCAGCAGCTGCTCGGCTTGTTCGAGAGCAGCCTTGGCCTGAGCGACCTGAGCTTCTCGGAAAGCCAAAAGCTCGGCAACAGCCTTAGCAGCGTCCTTGGCAGCAGGAGAGCTCTCGGACAGTGACGAAATGGATGCAGATTCGGAGGCAGTCTGTTGCAAGCTGTCAGCAGGCTGTTCCTCAAGGAAAGGAGTGGATGCATTGATCTGGGCAGCAGAGCCGTCCTGGCGGGCCTTCAAAGCCTTTTCAAAGGACTCTGTGGCCACCTTTCGCAGGAAAACAAACTGCTGCTCGGGACGGCATGGCGGCATAATCTCGTGAGTGACGCTGGTGCCCTGCCAGTGCTTGTCGTCTCCTCGTCTCCAGGCATCTTCCCAAAACACCTTGACGTCGACACCCGAAGCCTCTGAAGCCGAAAGCAAGTCGGCGACGGCCTCCTGAGTGTACGTGGGTCTGAATTGTCCCCAGGACCAGACCCTTCCGGTGTGCTCGTCCTTCTTTCGCCATACGTTGGCTTCAGTCTTCATTTCCCGGTCCCGCAAGTTACGGAGCTGGACCAGATCCTGGTAGAAGTCGACTGATTTCTCGTGAGTAGGGAGCTCAACGACGGCCATGGCACGCCACAGATCTCGCCGGAGCTTGGGGAGTCTGTTTTCGAGGTTGGAGTACTGGAACAGCTCGTCGCGGTTGAACTCCTGGGGGTAAGGGGTCTGAGTGTACAGCACCTGGCCGGACTCGAGGTTTCGAAAGGCATAGACATTGGGGCCATATTTGTGTCTGAGCAGCCAGTTGACACCGCGGAAGGCGCCTGGCGCCACGAACTTTTTGGATGGCATGATGATGGGCGTTTTCGTTGCGTTGTGCCGAGGTCGGATGGGGGGCCTTGCAATGGAAATCTGGTGGGTGGTGTACGGGTTGGTGGTGGATCAAACAAATTTTCGGCCAAATTTTCAGGTCTGGGAGCGAAGTGCCGCGAAACGTTCCAACCAAAGTGGTGGGAATGCGACCGACCCGAGCGGCTCGCTATGTGTTTGGGCAAACATATATAAACATCTGTCACGCCAGTTGCGGGAAGAACCAAACGCTACCGTTCTCGGACCTTTTTTCAGCCTGGCGTGCTCGCTGCCTGCTCCTTGCCATCGCCCCCCGGCTCTCTTGCACTGTCTAAAGCACCTCCTTCACTCTGGCTAGTCAACCCGCTTCTTGCGGTCGCACCAAACTAAAACACCCTGGAGTCACGCTACCCGTCTGTCCTGCAAAAGGTGAAAGGGAAAGCCTAGGCCCCGATAGAACTGTAAGCATCTTTGCATTGCATTTCACAACCAGAGGGAACACTTGCAGTCCTGTACCGCAACCACTTCACTCAAGCCCCCCGCTCTGAACAACCATGTCGAATAGTACTGGTGGTCCCGAAATCCAGCTGGTCCCCAAACCAGACCTTTTGCCGTGGATCAGCGACTCGTACATCGCGCTCCTCGCGCCCGTGGTAGTCTACTGGGCCTTTTCTATGGTGTTCCACATTATAGATGTCAACAACTGGTTCGAGCGCTACCGTCTGCATACGCCTGCCGAGCTCGAGAAAATGAATAAGTGCACTATGGTCGAGGTGATCCGTGCTGTCATTGTCCAGCATATATTCCAGACTTTGGTGGGCTTGCTGCTCATGTACATCGAACCCCCTGAGTATACTGGCTACGAGGAAAACGATCTGAGAAAACTTCAGAAGAACTTTGGCATATCGCGCGAAATCGCCTGGTTTATTTATTATATTTTGGCTCCAGGCGTTAAGATACTCATTGGCTGCGCCATCATGGATACCTGGCAGTACTGTCTCCACAGAGCTATGCACATGAACAAATGGCTGTACAGGAACTTCCATTCTGTCCATCATAGACTGTACGTTCCCTATGCATTTGGCGCTCTCTACAACTCGCTTATTGAAGGCTTGCTGCTGGATACTGCTGGTGCCGGGCTGTCCTATGCGATCACTGGCATGACCGTTAGAGAGTCCATTGTCTTCTACACCTTCTCCACCATGAAGACGGTGGATGACCACTGTGGATATCAGATTCCCTGGGATCCCTTCCAGATTCTTTTCCCAAACAATGCGGCCTTCCATGATATTCATCATCAACAATTTGGTATTAAGACCAACTTCTCGCAGCCATTCTTCGTGCACTGGGATGAAATTCTCGGCACCAAATACAAGGACACTGCCGCTTACATTAACCAGCACAGAATTCAGCGAGAAAAGCATTACGAAGAGACTCACTCTAAGGAGCAGCAGCATGCCAAGAACAAGTAAGACAAGACAGACAAGACGAGCACAGGTGGTGTTGAAGCGGAAGAACTGCCCGCTAGCAGTATGGAGTTTTTGAAGTTACAGGAACCTTAATAATAGCTCTCAAGAGCATGCAACTACTTATCCTTTGTGCTCAATATCCTACTGTGCCACACCCTACTTATGTGCCTCTATTTCGGTTAGATACACGGATTCTCCGTTCACATGACTACAATGTAAATAAGCATACCGGTGAAAGAACCCTAATGGATAATATTTGTATAATTGCTTTCTGCTTCTTCTTAGAAAATCGGCGTTAATATTATATGCTGCGCAGGTTTGTACGCAACAGGGCCCAGACCGTTGATGTCTCCATACGGAGCCACAAGCCATAAGCCTCATGGTCCAAAGAGGCATGCACCACAATTCGAGCTATAGTCCATCCAAAACCTAAGGTGCGTCGTGATAATATTCTACAGAGTAAATCCTATGAATCCTTGTTCTTATTCATTCAATCTCAATAAGCATAAACTTGTAATATTCTACATTTTCTCCATCCATCAGGGCCGCCAATGTTTTATCTCCCATTACCACGACTTTTTCTGGCATCCCAACCTCGTATCATCCCACAACTATCTTCAGCATGGGAAAATTCAGGATCTCCCCAGCCAACTTGGAAATCTTTAGAGTACGTATAGCAGTTGTACCTATATGATGTAGTATTGCATGCCTAACCGCAGTTTGCCTTGAACGTCTCGTTGCCTATCGGCGTCATGCTGTGGATCGGCCATAATACACATGAGAAGCTCAATGTCGACAACTTCTGGCCCGATCCCGCTAGAATGAACAGACCCCCGACTGATCCTGTAGAAATCGCCGCTGAAGTAGAACGAATGCGGCTGGAGCGTGTTGAACGTCGAAAAAGACTAGAAGAAAAGGCAAAGGAGCTCGGCATTCATCCTCCTTCCAATAGTGGTGAGAGCACCTCGAGCTAAACCAAAAAGGTGCAAAACACATCTCACATCTCATTTCATATTATTATCTACTCACTTGTACATATATATCAAACGTTCTTAATTATATAATATAAAGGCTTACATGACCTGGCCTTTTTGTTCATTACTTCGTAAATTCTGGAGCATAGCGCACTAATGTCCTGCTGAATAGTGTTACAATACTTCTCATCCCAACCAGAGAAATATTTTAATAAATAAATTAGGCCGCAGCCGAAATAGGAACTGCAGAGGTTAAAGTTGTATTAGCAGTGTTGTATCCACTGGGGACAAACGGCCTAACAGAAACCCTCTGGGTAGTAAGTTGGTTGGGCCAAGAGGGGTCAATAACACCAGCGGGAACTTCTTTCCAGCCGGTACTGTTACTGGAGATGAAAGGTTCAGAAACAGCTACTCGGGTGGCAGAAGTAGAAATGCTAGTCATAGCGCCAGAGTGAACGGAGGTAGGAGTAACAGTAGCAATTTGTTTTGTCACTCTTGCTTCATTTTGTTGTGATCGACCAGCAGTCACAGTAATAGTTACAGGTTCAGCACTAATAGTCACAGTGGTGCCTTCCTTATTTTCTTGGTTAACTCGTGCAGACTGGTAGACAGTTGTTGTGACGATCACAGGTTCAGGGCTCTTTGTGACTGTGATAATAACAGGAGAGACAGGCTTTAGAGAGGCCGTTACAACATGAGTGACAATCGAAATTTCAGGGGAAGCATGAACAGTGACAGTATGAATAGGACCGGGTGCTTGGGGAGTAGTTAGGGAAGAAGCTTGAGAGATCTCAGGGTCAATAGAGCCAGCATTTATCAGAGTCGCGAGAGTCGCGACGGGCTTAGATGAAACGGACTGAGTAACAACACGAATTTTAGTTTGATACAGAGTAGTAGTGGTGTCATCTATCACACTGGTAGCTGTAGGAGTGCTTATCGTAAGATAGGACACAATTCTGGAGTGGATCGTTGTCGTCAAGTCGGCTGGCGAGGCAGCAGTATTTACCATCTGGGAAGGAACAAGGGTAGTCTCAGAAAGAGCTAGGCCTGAAATAGTGTCAGTAGGAATAGGGTTGAAAGAAGCGTACTCGACTGAGGTTACCTCAGCCGATGCGATATCAGAGTCAGATCCGGAGGGAGCAGGACTGTCATAAGCAGAGAAGACGATAGGTGTATCTGCAAACGTAGGCAAAGGCAGATCCACAGTTTCATCCGAATTGGTGCCAACTGCCTCAGTTACAGGTGCATAGGTAGGATCGACTGGCTCAAAAGAGGGCAAAGCAGCAGTATCAGTAGGGAGGTCACTTCCAACGTACAGTCCCGCATCAGTAGAGGTAATAGTTTGGACCAACACGCCATTAGCATTTCCACCCGCAGTACTAGGAGGGGGGTTCATATTCATAGTCTCTCCAGAGTAATTGGGGGGAGGCACAGGTGTGTAGACCTGGAGTCCACCACCTGCAGGAACGACAAAGCTGGGAATTAATGAGAGAACAGCAGGGGGCCAGGTATTAGTATACAGTTGAGGTTGAGATAAAGATATGACCTCAGTGAGGCTATCTTGATCAATTACTGTTCCAGACGTAAGAGCCGGTATAGCCGAGACCGTAGTGGTAACAGTTCCCGAGACCTGGGTAACAACAGGGTACGAGTAAACAGTTGTTGCACCAGGGATTTCCAGTTCAGGCGCTGATGCATCAGAAGTCACCGATGGATTTAACTGCTCCGGATTATAGCCTTGCGAAGTAGCCGTGAGGATACCTTCAGTACTATAATCGGAAGACTCATAGACTGTGACAGAGGCAATTTGTGCAGTGGCACTGGAACTAGCTTGGATACTATAATCCTCAGAAGGATCATAGGTAACAACAGGGCTGACTTGCTCAGTGGTATAGTCCTGAGAGGGAGTAGTAGCAGGACTAGTTGTGAAATCTTCAGAAGGATCGTAAGTCACGACAGGGCCGACTTTCTCAGTGATATAGTCCTGAGAGGGAGTAGCAGCAGGAGTGGTTGTGATATTTTCAGAAGGATCGTAAGTCACGACAGGGCCGACTTGCTCAGTGATATAGTCCTGAGAGGGAGTAGCAGCAGGAGAGGTTGTGATATTTTCAGAAGGATCGTAAGTCACGACAGGA